>JBBPCX010000006.1:3520129-3541886 GCA_037974365.1 Hydrocynus forskahlii
GGGAATCCAGGATAAAGTTGCTGCATGTGTGTCTGACAACGCTGCAAATGTGGTGAAAGCAATCCAAAACACAGGCTGGCCTCACCTTTTCTGCTTTGCACACACCCTGAATCTCATTGTCAACAGTGGCGTTGCTGCCATTAAACAAACAGTGGAAAAGGTGAAGGCAATTGTCGAGTATGTGCAGAGAAATATAGTTGCAGCTGAGACACTGAAGGCCACACAAAAGCAGTTGGGGTTAGCAGAATCTCACCTGAAGCAGGACTGTCCGACACGTTGGAACTCAACATACTACGTGACGTTGAGATTGCTAGAAGATAGAGACGCCATCATCACAACCCTGGCTTCAACTACCTCACACCAGATGAGTAGGAGGAAATGAAACAGGCCTGTGATGTGTGAAAGCCCTTTAAAGAGGTCACAGTGGTGTGGGGTAAGTGTTTTAGTGCTATTATTGCACTGTCATTTGAGAATGTGATTAAGGCCTAATTTTCTCTTGTTCAGTGACATCCAAAATAACTTGAACTTACTGTGTACTGTTGGTAATGAATATGGTTGTTATACAATTATTACTAATAGTACTAATGTTATAAAAATAATCACAATAGCAATATACATTATTATTATTATTATCAGGCCTAAACCTTGTTTTTCTTTCAGTCATGTATGTGACTGCTTCAAAAGTGCTTCTCTTGGCAAGAGGTCTGCAGAAGATTGCCTCAAACATCCAACAAGCTGGAAACCTGAAATATTCTGTCGAGCGATTGGTGGCGGCCATTTGCAGGCAGACGTCACACCGTTTTCATAAAATTGAGTCCCATATTTTGCTCTCAGAGGCAGCAGCACTCGATCCCAGGTTCAAGAAATAGGCCTTTGGGAGGGATGAAGATGCTGATAGGGCCTATCAACATTCCCTGACTATCAGGCTGAAGAAGAAGAGGGAGTTCAGGGAGCAGCAGCACAAGGAGGGCGTTCCACTCAGTAGAGTGCTTTCTGGAAAGACTTTGACCAGCAAGTCTCTGCGCATGTGACCACTGCTCAAAATCCAATGGCTGATTCGGCACTTGAAGTCTGTGCTTTTAATAATAATAATAATAATAATAATAATAATACATTCAATTTATAAAGCGCTTTTCAAAATGCTCAAAGATGCTAGTACAATTATGAGTGGACAAACAAAACACAAGGGGAAAAATATATGGACACGGACAAAAATACAGATAATGTTAGACATGGTAGTCGACGAGCAATTTGTATCTTGAAATGTCAGCTGGAGAAAGCAAGTTGGAAGAGGTGGGTTTTGAGTGACTGCTTGAAGGAAGACAGAGTCTTTGATTGCCCGATGTGGGTGGGAAGGTCGTTCCAGAGGGAAGGTGCAGCGGCAGCAAAAGCCCTGTCTCCCCAAGTCCAGAGCTTGGTCCTAGCTGTTGTGAGGAGTTGAGCATCAGCAGATCTAAGACAATGTGCTGAGCTTGGATGGGAGAGGTCAGAGAGGTAGGGAGGAGCTTGGTTGTTGAGGGCTTTGTACGTGAGTAGCAGCATTTTGAAGTTAATCCTGAATTTGACAGGGAGCCAGTGAAGGTTGCGGCGAACAGGGGTGATGTGGTCACATTGACGAGTGGAGGTGAGCAGCCGGGCAGCAGAGTTCTGGACATATTGTAGTTTATGGCAGAACCTCTGGTGCCGAGGTCTTCAAACCCCCTCACATAGTCGAGGGATGGTCTGTCCGACACTTTGTGAGATGATGATGAAGAGACTCTGCATTGTTGCCACATCTGTCCCATCAGAGCGAGTCTTTAGTAAAATGGGCAAGATCATTTCAGAGCGACGAAATCGTCTCAGTTCTACAAAGGTCAGCCAGCTGGTATTCCTAAATGCCAACCTGAAGTAAAGGGCAAAAGGCCCCCCTCATCATGATGAGCCTGTTTGGATTTCATCTGTCCGGCACCTAGTGTCTGGATTTGTTCTATTTTTATTTTTTTTATTTTAGTTCCTTGACTTTTTGTTTTGCACTATAATAGGCTATATATTTTCTTTTTGATTGCACATTTAAGTTGATATTTTCTTAATATATTTTTTTTCAATTACAGTATCTATAATTGAAGAACCGATCTAGTGTTGAATGGACCTAGTGTCATCTCTTCACATTCTTCTGTAAATTCTAAAAAAAAATTCAAACAGAAAAAAATGGAAATAATTTTGCAAGATGTCATGCTATATATCACGTATATGGTTTTGTAAAATTTTAGCACCTCCTGCTTCAAACACCTCAGTGGTGTAACATGTTCCCCTATGGTGTCCTTGTTTTTGGACTATGTTATTGTTTACCTTTGCCATGTGTCTGTATACCATGTGAGTTTATTGTTATTTTTGTCTTATTGTTATTGTTGTTAGTATATACTCTACTGTTTCAGTCTGTGTGTTAGCATTACTGTGAGTAGCACCATTAGCTGCTGTGCTGTCTGTGCCTTTACCCCTTTCCGTTATTTTTTGTTTCTGTTTGACCCTGGATGGTTTGTGTTTCTTGTTTGTTTATTACACATTTGGGGTATTGTGCATAACATCCTGTCCTGACTTAACCCTTACAGGTGGCTATATATAAATATTCTTAACTCTTTCATTCCTCTGTCCAGCTTGTCCTAAAGCAGCTAGATGGGGTTTAAGTCTGGATACTTCTGGCCATGTTTTCTAGCTTACCATCTTGTTCTTTTTCCCAAGGTAGTTCAGCTGTCCTTTGTACCATTTCATGCTGTTCTTTGGACTTGAACTGTTTGAATTTCAATAAAAAAAACTCTGGAATGTTCTAAAACATTTGACCGGTAGTGTATCCATATATATACATATATATATATATATATACACATACATATGTATTTTGCAATCTGGTGAATAGAATGCCTGTTCTTTTTGAGTCTCACTTCCTCTCCGCCTTTCTTCTTTTTCGCACGAGACTTGCAGTTTATTCTGTTTGAACTGGAAAGTCAGCAATCCTGAGTGTCACACCTTGACAGGTGCCATTTTAAGCAAAATCGTATATATTATTAATCGACAAGTAATAATGTTGTTTATTTCACCTGTTAGTGGATTTTTTAAAAGGGTTTTTTTTCTTCATTTATTCACAGTGGAGGGATACATACAGAGTGTTGGGACTTTAAACCACTCTGCTCCGCATCTTCAATCATTTCCCGCACGACTTTACCGTGGACAAAAAAGCAACTTCAGCCGAACGAAAAAAGCGCTGATTATGCAGAGAGGCGTGATCTGGTTGGCCGCTGGGCGTGACAGTCTCCGTGAAGTTGCACAAAAAAACGAGCTGAAGAACGGAGAGGATGAAGTTCATGGTCTTCTTCACAGTTTTACAAATAATAACTTGAAAAATGTACCTCTCTTTGGGAGTCCTGAGCTGAAAGTCCTGGACGTCTTTGCAGAAGTTCTGAGGATTTCTTTTACACGGGGGATTTCATATACTCGTAGTAAGATCCATACTTTACTTTAATTCAATTCTTTACAGTCCACTTCCTCAGTCAAACCAGGCTGAAACTCTTTGCTTGTTCTAGTCTGCAGCAGCTCCACTCCGGCGCCAGGCGCGCCTCATTGCAACTGCTGCACCATTGAAGCTGGAATGTATTTTTCCACCATTTCCATTTTGTTGGGAACAGAAATGATTTAAAATGATTATTATACTGCAATCGTCCATTTACAACAGTTTATTCCTTATTTTCGTGGTTCCTCCTACTAACTATTTGGAAGGTATATAATGTGGATCTGCAGCATCATATTAGAACCGTTTTCTACATGTTTGCAAAGAAAAGTTTTAAGTAATTAAAAATAAAACTCTGAAATGTTTCATATTTTCTTCTAAAACAGGGTTTTTTTATACTAGAAAAGCCGCGAAAGATTTGTTGTTTAAGCTTCTTTAATGTTTTAATTAAAGAACAATTTTATAGTCATTTTATAATTATTTGTTCGTTTTAATAAAACGTATAGCAAGGGACATAAGCCCAGAGCTTAAAGGTGTAGTAGGTAGAAAACTGTCCAATATCATAAGGTTAATATGGACTACAGTGTGATGGATTAAGTCTTTTTTGGTGAGTTAGTGGGTGACACCCTGAAAAAGCTGCTTTTGAAAGGAGAAAGTGCTACCTGTGTGCTACCTGTGTATTTCAGTACAGCAGGATTCGGTATAAATTAGCTGTGTCAAGGAGATAATTAGCATTATCACCAGTTGAGTAGACTTGTGATGGCATGCGTGTGACCTCTAGTGGAGTAAAGTAGAATTGTCATGTCATATTTGCTTGACTATCACTGTGAAAATGCATATTAAGTTCTGTGTATTATTTCTCCTCTAAACCACATTAAAGGTAAAATGACAGAGATTTCTGCACACACCCCTGTGACGTATCTGGGCAACAGGACAGTGATGTCTCCCTATCACAACTTGTCCATGGGTAACTGGTCGGAGGAAGACTTATACGACTACGAGGAGGACGAGCACGTGGAACTCAGGAAGTCGCTCAACATCATGTCACTCATAGTCTACTGCCTGGCCTTTGTGCTCGGGGTGGTTGGAAATGGCATTGTGATCTGGGTGTCTGGATTCAGGATGAAGAAGACGGTGAACACGGTGTGGTTCCTCAACCTGGCTGTGGCCGACTTCCTTTTCACTGCCTTCCTACCTCTCAGCGTGGCTTACACAGCCATGGGCTTCCACTGGCCCTTTGGCCGCTTCATGTGCAAACTAAACAGCACTCTCAGCTTCCTCAACATGTTTGCAAGCGTGTACATTCTGGTGGTGATTAGTGTGGACCGCTGTGTGTCTGTGGTGCGGCCCATATGGGCGCAGAACCATCGCAGTGTCGGACGGGCATCCCTGCTGAGCTTGGGAGTCTGGGTCTTCTCTCTGCTGCTGAGCTCCCCCTACTTTGTGTTTAGGGATACTGCACCGGGCTACACAAATGAGAACGTGATCAACTGCTTCAACAACTTCGCCTTCTCTGACGACTATGAGACGGAGGAGGTGGTACAGCTCCGGCTCCTGCGCCACCGCGCCATGATCATCACACGCTTCCTTATGGGCTTTGTTCTGCCTTTCTCCATCATTGTCTCCTGCTACGCAGTCATCATCCACCGGCTCAAGAGGAGCCGCACCATGTCGGGTCGCACTGGGCGCCCATTTAAGATAATTGCTGCTGTCATCACTGCCTTCTTCCTGTGCTGGGCTCCGTACCACATACTGGTGCTGATCGAGATGGCTCACCACATGGCACAGGAACTCAGCCCCACCCTGGAGCATGTCACCACCATTGGAATTCCCATAGCCACCAGCCTGGCCTTCCTCAACAGCTGCCTCAACCCGCTCCTGTACGTATTCATTGGTCAGGACTTCAAGGACAAGGTGCGGAAGTCCGTCCTGAAGGTCCTGGAGACAGCCTTCACTGAGGAGGTGTCCCGCACCAACACCTGCACAAACTCCATGATCACCAGTCGTGGCAAAGAGCAAGGGAGTAAGTCTTTTTCTGATGCAGAGGTGTAAGAGACTCTTGGCCAGTGCCGTCTTCTAGGCAAGGATGTACTCAGCAGAAACAGTGGCATCATAAGCAAGAGGGATGGCAAATTGTTATACGCTTCTTGGACGAGCTCTGCCTTACACCAGATATGTGGAGTAGACTTTTATTTGGGCAAAGCCGTTGCTTGGTGACTACCTGAAGTTTTGGCAGATGAAGACTTAACATGAAATGAAGAAGAAAGACCTGATCCTCACAACAGGGCATGAGAGATCTCGCTCTCTGCAAGCGGCTCACATATGAAGGAAGTATTAAGGCCCAGACACTGGGGATTGAGTTGGAAGGTGGATCTGGTGGTTGCAGGCATGCATGGGTATTGCTCTCTGGTGGTAAGCTGAAGAATTTCATGACCTCTGGAATGGGGAGCAATGCATTTGGGCTATGTGCGTGTTGAATAATATACCACAAGCCTACAATGGTTTCTCACTTCTTGCCCTGTGTTTTTTCTTTTGTAGCTTCAAATGTAAGCAATTTCAAGAGAATTTAACCACCTTTCTACAATAGCTGCTAACATAGCAGAGCTATTAGGCCTTTTCCTGCTTTCAATGGGTTAGTATTTCTGGTAAAAAATATCGGTAACACTTCACCATAGGCCTTAAGGTTTCATGACACCTAGGTAAACCATAAATTACAACTGACATGAACCTCCATTCCAAAACACTTTTTTCCCCCAACAAGTGTTACCTGGTACATGTTTATATAATTTTACAACGGATGCTTGTTGGAATAAGCCTGTAAATGTCTATGTAGGTTTATGTTAGTTTCAGCTGTCATGAAAGGTTTATGTACGAGTCATGAAACCTTATGGATACTCTCCTTCAGTGTTACTGAAAAATTGTAAATATAAATAATAGACATATAGGTATAAAAAGGAAGCTTCTATTTTGATGAACTATTTCAGTAAATGTATATAGAGCATTTGAAGAACAGTTCCATAATGTAAGGGCTCTATGCTGATTAAAGATTTT
Source organism: Hydrocynus forskahlii (assembly GCA_037974365.1). Taxonomy (NCBI): domain Eukaryota; kingdom Metazoa; phylum Chordata; class Actinopteri; order Characiformes; family Alestidae; genus Hydrocynus; species Hydrocynus forskahlii. Next base: position 3,526,662 of record JBBPCX010000006.1, read on the forward strand.
TCTTTAAACTATATTTCAAAAAAACATTTAGGAAGCTTTATCTTTAAGAGTGTAGCACTGATAGTAGAATTTACCATTTAACACCTTTAAAAAGTGTTTAAACCAGAACTGTATTGTTTTTCTTGTGTGTTATGAACCACAAAGGTTTTATTGCTGATTATATTAGATTATATAGTATTGTATTTAACTGGCTGCAGTGCACCAGTACAATACCACTTATCTCACAGCAATACTGTGTATTTCTTGCCTGTCTTTTGTTTGATATATTTAATCATTTCATTTTTCATTCCCTGTGTACAAGTATTCCCTTTAACCGTTTCTCAAATGTATTTTGTAGGTGTAAATTCACTAACAACATTAAACAGATCATTTTTAAATACTTATGGTGTATAAGAAAGATTTATAACTAACCATTCACTTTCAACTGAATATAGGTACAAATGAATGGCCAAATCACTGTTGCTTTTTTGGACTGTATTAGTCAGGGATGGATTTAAACTACTAAGGACACAACAATCCTGATTTTTGATGACTGATTCAGATTCCCGATCAGATCAGACTGGCTGAAATAAATTGGCCCATTGCCAATTACATGGAGAGAAAAAACAAAACCAATCCAATCTAATCTTGGCATTCCTGTTGCAAATTTTACAATTAAGCAAATTATATTTTACATTGTTTTAGATCCATCCCCTTTGTACACCTTTATACAAGGTGACATGTCTGTTTATCTTTTTTGTTATAAGGAAAAAAATATGTAAAATACCAGTCATAAGGTAGCAAATATTCATTCATTCATACAAGGTCATTTGGAATATGTAGGGCAAATTGAAACTAGAAGCTTTTTTTCTACAAACTGCACAAAAAATCATTCAAAAATGTTTTGTTCTCTCAAATAATCAGAAAACTGTGATATAGCTACTTATATCTGGTTGTAAAATACCTACTTATGTCTGGTTGTAATATACCTGGCTTTCGCTAAAAACTTTCAAAATACATTTATAGCAACCCCCAGATGTTTAAAGGAATACATTTTTTTGATGTTTACCCCAGTTTAGTCTCCAGTTTAATCACCCTCTAGCTAGGACATGGGGTTCACAGGCAAGTGTTTACCCACTAGGCTACGACCACCCAAGTAGGTATTTATTTTAATTTCAAACATAACATAAAGACACAGGGTTCCTCTAGGACCATGGAGTCACACAAACAACAAAAACACCGTGTATTACAACTTGATGAGCTGGGTGGGAAATAGCAAATCGCTGAAATTGTGGGTGAATGCTGATGGCTCCACAGCAAAGACGACACACTCCCTGTGACGCACTGCATGAGTAGTCCACCAGAGGGCTCCACAGGAAGCCCAGAGAAATCCCAAAGCCATAGATCTGTAGACAAAATCCCACTCCTGGAAAAGAAGCCCTAAAACTGGAGGACCTGTCCCTAGGGCTTTACTCAGAGAAAGCATGCAGTAGCATCACTAGCTTTCCATGCTGAGAAGGGGAGAAACTGCACCATGACTGGCTGCTCTGGCTCCAGTGTGGACACTTTCCATCAATGTTTGGGGTAGTGGTCAGGTAGCTGAGAATGTCCAAATTTGCTGACCATTTCAATACTGGTTGAAACCAGGCCTTGTTCACTAGACCACATCATACACCTTCTCACATTCTCCTACCTCACCACCCTTAGTATGATGGGGCTGGAGTGTTATTTAGGACAAAAATTTTGATTATTTGACACAAAAGAATTTTAAATTAAATTGTCAATATGGCATGAATCCCATGGAATAACTAATTTCATGCATAGCATATTAGGTATTGATCATATTCCAAATATGTGGAAAATAAAGAATAGAAACTTTTTTTCTGGGACTAAATTAAGAGCTTAATTTTAACCCTTTTTTACTGATCTGTAGATAATAATGGCAAAATAGGTCAAAAAAGAAACACAGTGGTCCTACATCACACCATGGGAGAGGTTCAAATGTGGTCATTGTCATGACCAAAGAAAGCCTAGGACAAAATTCTGACAAATTAGGTCAGAGTTAAAATGTGTATTAACATTAGACCTCACATTCCAGCCAACGAACCATTAGTAGGTGCATCTGTGCTGCATCTGTGTAGGCATCTGGGAAGTGAGCTGCTAAGACCCAAGACCAGTTGAAGGATGCTCTTCATTTCAAGGTGGAGGACCTTGAGAGACTGACATTTGTGTCACTATAACTGCCGCAACAGCAGCACATAGTGTTTTCACTGATTTGTGTCCCCAGGTGACCATGTCAACTTGTGTTGGCATCCCACAAAGTGGGGTTGGCACAAAGCACTATACTGGAATTAGCTACCGCTTTTTCCCAAATATTATGAAATGTGTATGGCAAGTTGGCCTCTAGGAGTAAATAATACAAATATAGCACTTAACTAGCCAATTTCTTGTGTGGTGTAGGTTGAAACTTTCCAAAACTGGACACGCTGCATCTCCACCACATTCTTTGGAAGCAAGCCGAATTTCGTGCAATTTCATCATACTGATATATATATCTCAAGAACCACTGAAACTAAAATTTTGCAATTTGGTTACACTTTGGCTACATTTACATTTTCAAAAGTTCTCTTTGGCTTGCTCAACCAAATAGAATCCAATAACCAATCAAAATTCAGCAGCCAATACATACCTTTTTAAAGAAATTTTATAATGGCTTAATGATGCTGTTTACCCACTTTCATAAGAATAAGTCATAAGATGTTGCTGCAAATGTGACATCCCGCTGTTGTTTAGGTTTTGTAAAAGACTTTTATGTTGGCTGGGGGCATGGTCTCATCCCTGGTCAGTGAGAACATTAAGAGCTCTCGGCTGGCCATGGATGAAGTAACAATAAGTATCATGTGTTTTGTATTTTGCTCACTGTATAAATAGGGTCTCTTCATGTTCTTTGGTTGTTGGTTCTCTAACACGTTATCCTGACTTGTGTCTGTTCAGCTATCTTGTGTTCTGTTTGGAGTTTTGGGCCCTCGTGCCATCCTTTGTTTGTGTTCATTAATAAAAGGAAAGAATGGAAGTCTGCTTCTGCGCCTCTTTGCTGGACGGGCATAGCCCAGTCGTGATAGAAGAACCGACCGTACATAGTGGCACAGCAGACTTCACCACGAGCCCATGGGACAAAGAAGAGAGTTCCCTGAGTCTGGCAGGCTGGACCCAGCCTTGGGGTGAGCCGACAAGTACGAGTCAGTTTACTATCACCGAGTTACTGGGTGGTTTCAGCTCAGAGGATGAGGAGGATTGGGATTGCTGGGGCAGCAGGTGGGTGGACGCCCTTCCAATTCTGGACCCGGTGGTGTTCGTGGACCCTCCTGCTCTCAGTCCGTCCATGGAAGAACTCCCGTTTAGGCTCAGAGACAAATGAGGCTAGGTGGTTCACATGACGCTGCCATCTCCGGCCTGCTGACTGGCTGCCTGAGAGGTCCATTTCTTCCTCCTGGACTCTTCCACCCAGGCTCGTGCCTGACTCACCTTGTCCGACCCCTTAGCCGTTAAAGCCCGTACCAGTGCCACTGCAGCCTCAGCTGCCAGTGCCAGCCTCAAAACAGCTAAAGCCTCCCACGCCGGCCCCATGACAGCTGCAGCCTCCTGTCCAAGTGGCTCAAGCCCGCAGCTCTCAAGTGGCTCCAGCCCGCAGCTCTCCAGAGGCTCCAGGACCGGTGCCTGCCCTTGGGGAAAGGAGACCCGAAAATTCCGCCAGAGACCAGAGAATTACCCCCAGATATTTTTGTGTGTGTGTGTGTGTGTGGGGAGGGTGGTAGTAGGGCCGTGTGGGACCAACATGGGCTGCAATCACAGGAAGAACTCTAAGGGATGGGCGGCCGTGTGGAGCTCACAGGATCTGCGTTTTCCCGCCTCCACCCCTCCTCCGCTCCTCCGCTGTTGTGGGCACCCCAGAGTGGTGCCTTTTGTGGGGGGGGGGGGGGGGGGTACTGTGACATCCCCAGTCAGCAGCCATTAGAGGCCACAGTTGTTTCAGTTTTGTAAAAGACTTTTATGTTGACTGGGGCATGGTCTCATCCTTGGTCGGAGAGAACACTACGAACTCTCAGCTGGCCAAGGGGAAGAAGTATCAGGTGTTTTGTATTATTCTCACTGTATAAGTAGGGTCTCTTTGTGTTTTTGGGTTGTCGATTCTCCAACACGTTATCCTGAATTGTGTCTGTTCAGCTATCTTGTGATCTGTTTGGACTTTTGGACCCTCGTGCCATCCTTGGTTTGTGTTTGTTAATAAAAGGAAAGAATGGAAATCTGCTTCTGCGCCTCTTTGCTGGACCGGCACAGCCCAATTGAGCAAAATGTTTTCCTCTATTTCTCTGAAATGGTTTCTTTCCATCTTCAAAATTCAGTTTGTCTTAAATCCTGCCTAACATTTATCTTTTATCTGTTAAAGTGGTCAAATCAGTCTATCTCTCACTACTTGGGCCATTCTGCATGGCCCCACTCATCACTGCTTATTCTCTCAACCATGTGATTCCTCTAGCTTGATCCACCAAGTCTGCTCTTATTTTAGTTTTAAAATAAAAGTTTTTTCAGTACAGCTAATGATGGATTAAGTTGAAAGACTATGGTGTATATGATCGTGTTATCTGTGTGATAGCACCATAGAACATGACCTGAAGGAAAGGGAGAACGCTTGCCCGACAGATGGAGAAACCATACTGTATGACCACATGCCTACTACTGGATTGGCTGGAGTTTTAAAGGAAAGACATGAACACAAGGAGCAATCACAGAACACAAACAATCATCACTGAATTACAAACAGGACGGGACACCTCGAAACACGAGGAAACTATAGCAGGTGATCACTGGGGAGAACATGAGGACTGACAGGAGGCAGGTGCATTGCTGAGAAATGCATGTACCTCACATGCCAGGACACACCATGACGTAGACAGAGGGGGGTGTGACAGGGAATCCCCAGCTCAGAGCAAAACCACTGGGAGTCTGGCAGAGATGGCACGGATGTGACAGAACCCCCCTTTCAGAACTGGCCTCTGAAGGGGGACGAGAAGGCACCACCGCCACTCCTGGACTCTAACGAGGCTGCCCAGAATGATCCAAACTCCTGGGTTGCGATTGCTGACTGGGAAGGCAGCCACAAAGACAGGGAGCCAGCCGCTCTGGAACTCCTCAATCAGTTCCTGACTGAGTATGTCTCCAGCCAGGACCCAGCTCCTCTCCTCAGGGCCATAACCCTCCCAGTCCACCAAATATTGCAATCGCCCTCATCTCCTCCGGGAGTCAAGCAGCTCCCATGCTCAGTACGTGGGGGCTCTCTCAACCTCCACCACCACAGAGCCTGCTGGCCTGAGGAGGAAAACATGTAACATTGGGTGAATGCGCATATAAGGGGGTAACTTAAGCTGTACAGATAGAGGGTTAACAACCTTTGCTATCATGAAAGGACCAAAGAATTGTGGTGCTAAGTTTTAAATTGGTGCTTGTAATCAGAGATTGCCAGTCCGGTACTCCGGGACCTCTTGTCCCTTGAACTGCCAAACCACACGGATGATGGCTGTGTGTGCTGCCTCCCACACCTGCTCTACCCTCCTGAACCACCTGTCCACTCCAGGAAGATCAGTGGGACAAAGCGGTGGCTGATGCCTCAGCACACACTTGAAGGGTGTTAGGCCAGTACCAGAGTGTCGCAAAGAGTCAGAAGCAATATTAATGTGAGGGGGACACATCGGTCTACGCGTGGGGATGGGGTTTGGGCATGGGGTGGGGATTGGGCATGGGGTGGGGTTTGGGCGTGGGGTGGGGTTTGGGTGTGGGGGCGGGGTTAGGGTGTGGGCGGGGTTTGGGTGGAGGCGGGGTTGCTGCGTGCGTGCAAAGTCTCGTCCTTTTAGTGGGTGTGGGTGTTTGGAAACCCCTATTGAATCTTGAATCTTGAATCTTTCGCGTAAGAATCCACTCCACTTAATCGATAGAAGACTACACACACCACTAGAAATCCACTCGGGTTTGCCTCCAGCTCACCGCATGCAAGTGAAGTGAATCGGCAGTGCACAGGCTGCTTGGATTTCCAGTGGTGTGTGTATTCTTCAATCGATTACGTGGAGTGGATTTTTTGCGAAAGATTCAAGATTCATCAGAGCTGGGTGAACAAATTATTCGTGTTAAATGTGGGGGGGTCCAAACAAATAATTATGAAATGTTTGAATGGCGACGACACTCATGGTTCCAGGTGTACTCGGCCCAGCAGAGAAACTCTGCCCAGTCATGCGGCTGGCTATGGCAGTAAGCCCGGAGGACCCTTCAGGCAGGGGAAGTAATTTCCTGGCAGGTAACTCTCTAGGTACTTTGTTTGGCCACCAATATTTACAGTTAATCGCTGCAAGAGTTTTCTGGTCTCCAGGGTGCCCTGTTGCAAGTGTAGAGTAAGCCCACTCAACCACATGGCTACGAAGTGGGTCAGGCACGAAGACTTTCCCCGCAGTGCACGTCACAGGAATAAAATCAGAATCAGAATCAGAAAACTTTTTTGATACTGGAGGAAATTGCTTATGTAATGACTGTCACAACACAAAAAGACACAGAGACAGTAACAATACATTTACATTTACGGCATTTAGCTGACGCTTTTATCCAGAAAGATGTACGTCAGTGCTCAATTAGTCCACATCTGTTTTTTAAACCTGTAAAGCTATACTTAAATGAATATCCACTATTTATCCAAGTTACTGTATGCTAGGTATACCTAAACAACACCTGTCAAAGAAAAGTCAGAAGTTAGGACAAAAGTAAGGAAGGGATGGGGATAAGAGGGGTTTTTTTGCGAAACGAGAGGCATAGTTAGTTACCAACGTTCTCCTTGAAGAAGGGAGTCTTCAACTGATGTTTGAAGGCAGCGAGGAACTCTGCAGATTTGATCGGAAGAGGGAGTTTGTTCCACCACTGGGGGGCCAAGACTGAGAAGAGTCTTGACATATGCCTTCCTCTTCTTTTGAGCAGCAGAGTCTCAAGACAAGCCATGCTTGAAGCCCTGAGAAGACGAGAAGTGACACATTGTTTGATAAAAGCTGATATGTGTGCGGGTGCAAGTCCATTCTTGGCCAAGCAAGTGTTAAGGGCTTGAACTTAATGCGAGTGGCCACAGGGAGCCAGTGAAGGGTCCTTAGTAAAGGTGTGGTGTGCGAGAATTTTGGAACATTGAAGACTAACCTCGCAGCTGCATTCTGAATCAGCTGAAGTGATTTTGTTACCTTCTGTGGAAGTCCAGTCAGTAGAGAGTTGCAGTAGTCCAGTTTGGAGATGACCAGAAACTGGACAAGTATCTGCATAGCTTTCATGGTGAGAAAGGGTTGGATTCTTCTGATGTTGTAGAAAGGTATCTGCATCTTCTGGAGATCTGGTCTACCTGCGGTGGGAAAGACAGATCTTCAGCTAGCATAACACCAAGATTTCTTTCCTTCTTTGAAGGGACAATAACTGAGTTCCCAGTAGAAAAGATGAGGTCGTGGCTTGGTGAAGGACTCCCTTTGATGAAGAGGAGTACGGTCTTGCTGGGGTTCAGCTTGAGGTGGTGGGCTGCCATCCAAGAGGAGATGTCAGCCAGACAATCTGAGATGTGGGGTTGAGGCCTGGTTGTCACTGGAAGGGAAGGAGTGAATAAGTTGCGCATCATCAGCATAAAAGTGGTAGGAAAAAATGTGTGAGGCTATTACATCCCCAAGAGAACCAGCATATAGAAAAGAGAAGCGGTCCAAGGACCGAGCCCTGTGGAACACCAGTGGATAATCTTGGTGGAGCAGACTGGGTGCCTTGCCATGCTACTTGGTACCTCCGGTCATCAAGTTAGGAAGCAAACCATTGCCAGGCTGTGCCCGAGATCCCAAGGTTGGAGAGAGTGATGAGGAGGATCTGATGATTGACTGTGTCAGAGTCAGCAGAGAGGTCAAGGAGGATCAGAGCAGAAGACAGGTTGACTGATCTAGCCGCATGAAGTTCTTCGGAGTTGGAAAGTAGAGCAGTTTCAGTGGAGTGTGCCATCTTGAACCCAGACTGGTGAGGGTCCTGAAGCCTGTTTTGAGAAAGAAACAAGTTGATTTGGTTATAAACGGCACATTCCAAGACTTTGGAAAGGAAAGAGAGAAGAGATACCGGTCTGTAGTTGTTGACATCTGAGGAGTCTAGCGAGGGTTTCTTCAAAATTGGTGTGACCACTGCAGACTTGAAAGCAGATGGAACATGACCAGTCATCAAGGAGCAATTGATTATGTAGACGATGTGTGGGATGAGATCTGATGATATCATCTTGAGTGTGCTCGATGGGAGAGGGTCGAGAGAAGACGTGGTAGGTTTGCTGGACGTCAGCAGTGGTGACACTTCCTCGGGAGAGAGGGGTGAGAGGACATGAAACTGGGCAGCATGGCCTGGTCTCTTAGATAATTAGATAAGAGAGAGCGATAAGAGACGAGGTCACCGTCCTGAAGCGTTTTCCTCCATCTTCTTTCGACTGCTCTCAGTTCCCTTCAGTTACTTCGCAGGACATTCAGACAGCCATGGAGCCAGGGGAGAGACGTGATTCGGTCTGTAAGACAAGGGACAGAGTTGGTTAAATGAGCTGTGGAGAGATGAAAGAAGGTCATGGGTAGTAGATTCAACAGAAGATGGACTGGGATTAGCAGAGTTTGAGAGAGATAAAGAGGATAGCACAGAGAAGGAGAGAGAGGACAGACATAGGTACTGCATGCGGGTGAAGAGATGAGGAGGTCTGAAGAGGGAATTTGAAAGATAGAAGATGATGGTCAGAGACATGTAGAGGAGTAGACAATATGTTGAACATGGGAAGTGATCTGGTGGATACTATATTGAGAGTGTTGCCTGCTTTGTGAGTGTGAGGAGACTCACCAAGGGACAGGCCGAAAGACAACAGGAGCATCGCGAGTTCGCAGGTCTGCATCTTGTCGCTTGAAGTTACCTAGAGGACCAGGTGGGCAATAAAGTACAATGATAAAGTACAATATGGAGTTTAGTCGGGTGTGTTATTGTAACAGAGTGGAATTCAAAGCATGAGATGTTGAGTAAGGAAAGACTGAGGGGCATGAAATGCCACCTGCTTGAGAGAAGCAAACCTGTACCCCCTCCTCTGCCTGTAGTGTGAGGAGTGTGGCAGAAGGAGAAGGCAGAGGAGAGGGCTGTTGGAGTAGCCGTGTCCTCCGGTGTGATCCAGGTCTCAGTGACAGCCAAAAAGTGAAATGAGTGGAGGGATGCCAGTCCAGAGATGAAGTTGGCCTTCCCGACACAGAATTGGCAGTCCCACACACCACCATGAACCACTGTAGAAGGCTGTGGAGAAAAAAGCAGCTGGGAGGGGTTACTGAGATTTCTACTCTGCAAACAGGGAATGTATCTTCTTGGGCCAGAAGATATATGAACAGGTATAGGTGTGATGCACATATGAATGCAATAAATAGAAGAAAGGATACTTAGCCGAGTGTAGTTGGAAGAAAGAAGATTTCTTCTTGAAGGTACGATATGATATAGGGTCTGAATAAAATCTAAATAAAAATCTGTAGAAGGAAAAAGCTCAATATGAATATCCAATGCTGCATACAGAAATGCTTGGTATAAATACTATATATAAGTAACACAGCTGAGTGAAAAATTACCGACACAAATGGTAGTTTAGTGAGAAAGTAATACTGGTAGTGAGAATAGTGAGAAAGTAATATTGACTGAAGTAGTAATATTCCACATAAGATACTACAAGTAATTAAGTGATTTGGCACCCATTTAGAAAATGTCATATGATATTGCACATAATGATAATGTTTTAGCAGCCGGTAAGAATATTGCCTGTGGGCGAGCAGGCAACAAAGAAACCTATGGTGGTGTACTACGTGTTCAGAAAAGGTTTTCGAATAGATCAAGATGTCATCTAAGTAGACGACCAAAAATTTGTTTTACATGTCTCAGAAGACATAATTTTATGAACGACTGGAAGATTGACAGAGCATTTACTAATCCATAAGCCATTACACTATAATGGTAATGGCCAGACGTAGTGCTAATGGCAGTTTTCCACTCATCGCCTGCTTGTGTCCACACTAGATCAAGCTTTGTATAGACCCTCGATCCCCGGAGCTGTTCAGTGGCTGATGAGATCAGTGGAAGAGGTTGTGGATACCTCACTGTGACCACATTCAGACCCCGGTAATCTATACACAGCCCGAGACTGCCATCCATCTTCTCTATGAAAAAGAACCTGCCCAACGCAGGGGACATGGATCGACTACTCAACCCCTGCCCGAGTGGCTCGGCGACATAGTCCTCCATTGCTTTGGTCTCCTCCTCAGACAAAGGATAGACACAGTGTGGAGGAAGACAGATTAGTTACGCTGAAGGCCTCAGCGAGGTCCTGATACTGACTAGGTATATTCACTGGGATGTGAGCCAGGAACTCTCTATAGAAGTAGTATGAGCTTAGAATGTAGCTCATGCTACCTCTATATTTTATTCTTGGTATGAAGGGGGCCATGCAACAATCTCAGCATTTTGCCAATCTATTTGTGGGTTTTGCTGTTTCAACCATGGCAGCCCCTAACGAGGAGTTAGTTCGTTTTAACACAATGAATTGTAATTCCTCTTGGTGAACATTGTTAATTGAAACAGTCACTGGTAAGGTAATTTTCTCCTCTGGCGCCCCACTAAGTAGAGGCCCATCTAAGGCTCTCACTGTGATTGGGGCTGGTGTATCCACGACAGGAAAGGACAGTGAGTACACAAGAGACTGAGATATGAAATTCCCAGTCGATCCAGAATCTAGAAGGGCAGAAAGGGAGAGATAGTGGTTAGATGTTTGAATAACTACAGAAATTCAAAACTGAATAGAACAATAATCACAGGATACTACTTTTTTTTAACCTTCTGCCTTCGTCCCCCTTATCCTGGACAATTAGCAAGTCAGTGGCCCTCATCGCCACAATGATAGCAGAGGGGGCTAGTACATCGTCTCTCTCATCCAGTTGCATGGGTTCTGGCGTGGGCTCTTCCCACGCAAGATTTGAAACCGGCTTGGGCCCCGAGCCCAGTCCGGGCATGGACTGGATTTGGTTAGGGGAAGCCGAAGAGGAGTGGTCCGCTTCTGCTTGGCATGGAGGTGTTGGTCCAACTTGATACATAGTCCTCTTACCTGGTCGAGGTCCACATTGCGGAAGATCTGGGTGAAGCCCTCGTTGGAACACCACCTGGAGAGCAGGCTCGTCCCAGCCACTGTCCAAGATGCAGAACTTAATGGAATACTCCGCTACTGCGCTTTATACTTGTTTTAATTGTGGAAGCTTGTGCTGCTGGCTTTTCCCTGGTACGGGTGATCAGAAATTGTCTGGAAGTGTTGAAGAAAGATGCCATTACTACTCTCGCCAGCTGATCCAGCTGGGCTTGATGATCCCATAGGCGTTATAGCAGCTGGGATCCTCCTCTGTGGGCAGTGGGATTCCTGCTGCGTCCATGGGTCCGGTGTGGTCAACTGTCATGTCGGCTCACGGACAGGAAGACACAAATGCAGGAGTTAAACAGAACTCAAACAGGCTTTAATGTGAATAAGGCAGGTAAATAGTCGCTTAAGAGTGACAAACTTGGCAGAACAAAAACACTACAAGACTCTCTCTTAGAGTCACATAGAAGGGACCTCTTCAGTGCCGAAGAGGACCTCTGTCACACTGATACGGCCCCGATTCTTGGGTTGCTCCTATCCAGGAGCCATGAACAAGGGGCTTTTCTCTCTACAGAGCCACTTAGGAGTAGTCCAGCCTATTTGCACTTCAGCCACGCTGGTTCACACTAGGGAACATGAAACACAAACACAAAATGCCAGGTCAAGAGTCCACTGGCCAGTCTTAGAAGAGTCTAACCTCTTACTTCAGAAAAGACCACAGTCCTTTTCCAGCCAGTGTGTAGGAGAACCATAGAAATGACCTGAAGGCAAGGAAGAAAGCTTGCCCGACAGATGGAGAAAGCATGCTGGTTACCGCACGCTGACTACTGGGTCGGCTGGAGTTTTAAAGCAAAGACATGAACACAAGGAACATTCACAAAACACAAGCAATCATCACTGAAGTACAAACATGATGGGACACCTGGAAACATCAGGGAACTAAAGCAGGTGATCACTGGGGAGAACATGAAGGCTGACAGGAAGCAGACGCGTTGCCGAGCAACGCACGTACCTCACATGCCGGTAGTCGGGACACACCATGATGTAGACAGAGGGGTGTGTGACAGGGAATCCCCAGCTCAGGGCTCTGGTGAGCTCTAAGCTCATGCCCAGGCTGGGGGCATGGCAGAAGCGGCACGGATGTGGCAACCTACATTAAACAATAATTCATCACAATTATAATTTTATTTAAATGTTTTCCCAAGTCTAAAAATGACTGAAATTGTTCTTTTATGGTATAACATCCCAATATTAATTCGACAATTCAATTATTTCTTGCAAACCATAATGAAGATCCAGGCCAAGTATACACAGGTCTCCTTTGTGTACAAGGTACATGTCACAGGAGAAGAAATTCCAGAAACATTTAATGGACTACCCTCAAAGGAAACACACAAAATGACACACAGAAAATAAAAATAAGATTCTGTTCATATTTAATTTCACATTCACATGTGAGTATGAATAAAAAGCTTACATTTTAACATTAATAATTTGTTGGTCTAATGTTAATTCTCACCAGGTTAAAAGAAAAGCTTTTGATTCTCATATGTATGCATTTGGGAGATGCTCTAATCCTGATGTAGGTCATTATAGCACTATGGATCTTCCCATAGGGTAGTATGGGGTACTTACACAGGTGGATATCAAACCCTGGTTCACTGCATGGAGGGCAGCCATAGTTCTATCACACCTTACCAGCCATATTCTTAAATATGAGAATCAAAGTTTCATTTTTGTAAGAAATTGGAGGCTTTAAATACTAACAGCTATGGCTGCTGTAAATACATTTGCATTATTGTCACAGTGGCAGAATAGAATATGTTTTGCTATCTTTGCTCACCTGAAGACAAAAAAATGCATATGAAAAAAAATGTACTGAAAAAAAATCAAATTTTTTTGTTGTATAATTTTTTTTAACACTCTCCAAAATCATTTTAATGGGCAATTCCAGCCTAAACATGAGCATTTAATAAGTAATTTATTATGTAATATTCTGTACCTTTTCAATTGACCAATAAATATGTAATTATCAATACATTCATGGTGGTTGTATGGTTTGTCTTTATTAACTGTGTAATTCAGTCAGCTGAGGTTAAAAGAAAAAGTATCCACCAAAAGAACTGATTTTCACTTCTATACACCTTTATACTTAATATCTCAAACGTTTATACAGTCAGTTTAACACTGATAATTACGAAAAATAGGCAAGAAATATGTATAGACAGTGAAAAAATATAATTTATTTTAATGAGAGAAGCCTAGATAGATAGATAGACAGAAAGATATATAGATTGATGGGATAGATGGGTTAAATACAGAGAATGAATTTCGTGTTGTGGTGTGTTCAGTATGACAAATTGTGTAAAACTGTAGATAGATAGAGTCAGTTTATAACACTGATAATGATGAGAAAAAGATCAATAAAATACAAATCATAAACCAGTGTCCCAAACGCAAGGGGGGCACAGATTTATGGGCGTGGCACTTTATCCGAAGACCTTAGAAATGCACATGCGCAGACAGGCCCAGTAGCCTATATCGGCCCAACACCCCCGGCGGCCATCGGGTGAAGTACATGGCGCGTTAGGATTTACTGGCGTGTTTTTACACATTTTTGTTTGTCTAAGGCGATCGGAAAGTCTTTCTGTGGTGACATGTGGGGCAGAACTGTGTGACAAGCAGCAACAGCCCTGAGAAGAAGGGGACACATAGCTGAAAAGTGAGTCTTCAGTCTGACAAGGCCGAGGGCTGCCTGCTCCTTCCTTGAGTTAGCCATTAGCCAAATGCTAGCATCCTGGCTAGCCAGCAGAGCGGCTCGCAAACCTCTCCATTCTCACCTACACACGAAAATAATCCGCCTTTTTGTAATACTGTATTTGTTAGTTATCTAGACTAATAATGGTTAAGTTTGCGTTCCTCCACTCAACTTCCCAACTGACTTCTTAGCCTTATGGCTGACGGAAGCTAAGCTAACAATAGCCTGATGGTAGCTAATGAGCAAATCTACCTGTTGTGGTCTGGCAGAGATGTTCTATTTTAAATAGGCACAATAGCCGTATAACTGGTTACGTTTACATTGATTTTAAGGTATTTGTCCTCAACAAATCCCCCAAAACACTCGCAGCAGCGTATAGCTAAATTGACTTAGCTGTTAGCTTTTATTGGTTTTTCATTTTGCCGGGGGAATGGTGCGGGTGGGGTTAGGGAGAGGTGTGATTAAGATTTAGGATCGATACTGAGTCTGCTTCTCGATAATGATATTGCTCTTACTGTTACAACCGGTGAAAACATTGAGCAGTTTTGTGGCAGCTGGTGGTTAGGGAGTTGCCCCAGAGAGTAGAAGGTGGTGGGTTCGAATCCCAGGACTGCTAGTGGCACCAGTTGAGCAAGGTACCGTCCCCACGCTCCTAACTGGCGCAGCACTCCCGGCTGCCAACTGCTTTACCTGGTGAATGGGATAAATGCAGAGAACAGTTTTGTGTAATTCTGTGTGTTGGTGTGTTCATATAGGCTCTTTACACTTTACACACTTCTGTTACTTTTTGGGAGAAGTAATATGGGGCAGATGGTGGCCTTGTTAGGGAGTTGCTCCTGTGAGCAAAAGAGTGTGGGTTCGAATCCCAGGACTGCTAGTGGCATCTCTGAGGTACCCTTGAGCAAGGTACCATCCCCACACACTCCCAAGGTGCCGCCTGTTGATGGCAGACCACTGCTTCACTTGGTGAACGGGTTAAATGCAGAGAATACATTTCACACTGTGAGCTGTGTTGTGGTGTGTTCATGCATGACTATAAGGGGCCACTTTGTATATATATTGAGGATGGAGCGATTGCTACAAATGTCTGTCCAACAAACGTGCGGTGGTCGTTACATTGGTCCTATCCACTGGTTTAGTCTAGCATCAGCCATTTGAAAATGGCAGCTGTGTTAGAATACATTAACCGTTTGTTTAGAACAGGGGTCCCCAAACCTGTCCAGAAAGGGCCGCTGTGGGTGCAGGTTTTCGTTCCAACCAAGCAGGA
>JBBPCX010000006.1:3549401-3573301 GCA_037974365.1 Hydrocynus forskahlii
GTAAGACAACATGCATAAAGAGGATGATGTGGACAAAATACTCATTTGCCTAATAATTCTGCACTCCCTGTATATGTATGTGTGTATATAAAATATATATGTATGTGTGTATGTAAAACATATGTATGTGTGTATGTAAAACATGTATGTATACATGTGTGTATGTGTAAATGTGTGTGTATATATATTATATATAAAGTATATAATATGTATATATACACAGTAAACCCCCCCTTTTACACAGATCAGCAGTCGCGGTATCAGTCCAACGTGGATTTTTTCTGAGAACTAAACTAATAATTTTTCGCTGAAACCCCCACACTAACGCAGAAACTGCAGCTATCCTCCACTTTTTTTTGCTTTTGTGGCGTCTGGGCCTCATCCCCTATGCCTCCTCCTCCTCGTGCTGGATTGCTAAGCACTGCGCCCAAACATAATCCAGCACAAGGACGAGGGGGCGTGGTGGACTAAGCCCCGACGTCACATCTTTTTTCATGGCAATATATGATTTTTCATGCATTTTAGTGCTAAATTGTTAAGAAAAATAAAACTGATTGACTGTGTGCACTAAACGGGCGCCATTTTGACCACATAGTGGAAGGGGAGGGACTTTCTACAAGTTGAATAATGGCGGCCAACTGTGAAATGCAAGCCCAGGCGGAGGCAACTGGTTTGTATAAATGTAAGTAATGTTAATAAAATTATTTTACTGATGTATACTATGGTATAACCGGCAGATAATTTGGCGGGCTGGAGAATCGCAAGCAAATGTTAGTCCGATACTTCCGCTAAGTGCAAAACGTTAGTGTTCCATTTCAGACAACACTTACCCACGGCAGTGTGCACTACAGAGAGAAATGCTCAGTGCGCACCATGCACTACATTCCAGTGCACTCACGTAAGTGCGCGATTTCGGACACAATCTAAGTATCTGAATTCAGTCTCAGTAAAGTTTCTGTTGGTGTACATATAATATATATAATGCATGTATATGTATATATGTATAGATTTAGTTATAATGTAGTTATAGTTTAGTTATAATTAATTCCACATTTTTAACATTGTTGATTTGTCTGCTGTCATTTTGTGGTGTTTGTATCGTTGGGATGACAATAAAGCTCTACTTACCTATAAACGATTATAAAATACCAAACATGGGACAACTTCTCATGATTGGTTTAGACAGTCAGATTAAGACTGAAAACAATCCCGTATGCTCACTGTATTTAGAATGAAATTTGAATGAAGAAAAATGATTAAGTTCTGGCACACTCACATACCATGTTCATTCTCCATAAAACAGTAAGCCCCGGGTTTTCGCGGGGGTTACGTGCCAAGAGCACCCGCGTATAGTGAAAAACCGCGTTGTTGAGAAAAATGCCTAAAAATGCTTATTTTCATAGTGTAAACCCTATCTTAAATATGCCCCCAAACATGCTCCCAAAACAGCCTTAAAGAAAATGTAAAGATAAACCCATATCCGTACTGTACAGTTTACACTGAACTCCAGCAGTGCTAGAATTTAAATACCAGTACTACCGTGGTATAGATTGTACGGTAATTCATAAACGTGTGTTTTCTTTGGTATGCGCCGTCGTTTTCATTGGCATAAGCAGTTAAATACAGTAATAAATTATTTTAATTTACAGTAATAAAAATACAGGGCTTTAAGAACAACAAAACAGAAAACGCGAGAACACTCGAGATGCTTGAAGGGGGAAATTCTGGGCAGCAGCCTATCAGCACCAAGGATAAAAAAATAACGTACTCGGATTGGCTACTTTCAACCCTCCGGCCTCTGAGTACAGCGATGAAAAAAGCTGTGACGTCTGGGCCGTGCCCGCTACGCCCCCTCGTCCTCGTGCAGGGTTTATATTAGGGCGCGGTGCTTAGCAACCCAGGACCAGGACGATGGGGCGTGGGGGACGAAGCCAGGACTCACAAAAACAAAAAAAGCGGAGGATATCTACCTTTTCCGTGCATGTGCGGGGGGTTCTGCGAAAGATGATTAGTTTTGGTTCTCCATTGCTTTTTTTAAAATGTCTGCAGAATCAAACTGTTTAGTGTGAACAGGGTTGACTTGCATAAAAATATTGGCATTGGCTTAGAAATCCCAAATCCCAAGTGGGTATCAGCACAACATGTAGGGTGCTATAAGGCAAAGAAGTATACTGTAATGAACTTACTAGAGGTCGACCGATATGGGTTTTTCTGTGGCTGATGCAGATATTTAGAAATCAGGGTTGGCCAATGGCCAATTTTGTTTGTTGTTTTTTTGGGGGGTAGGCTGATATTTGGTTATTTTCCCCACCACCTAATAAAATGCGACAAAAATTCTCAACTTAAAAAAATATTTATTGAACACTTTTTAAACACGTGTTAAGTATAAATAATAAACGATAATAATGATGATAAGTGTTACTTGACAGACAAACTTTCAAGCCAAATGATCATAATGTAGTGATTGCAAAAAAAAAAAAAAAACCAACTGCCTGCTATTCAAGGACTACATGCCACTAGTGATTACGTTGTGAAAGCCAAACGGCACTAAATTGTGTGTATATTTTTCAAGATATGTCAACAAACTGTTGTTTTTGCCATTTTCACATGCAAAGACTTTCATTTACAAATGGCAATGACAGCAATGAAGTTAGTTTTCTTCATCCACCTGAGCAACTTTGTCTTACGTACGGTGTACGGTGATGAGTGTGAGCGTTATTGACGTTTCTAATCAATAAGGTTTTTAATAATTTTGCTTGGTAACTGTAGGCTATGGCGTTAGTGGTACGCTAACTGTAGGCTGTGGCGTTAGCGTTAAGGTAACCGTAGGTTACGCGTTAGCATTAAGCTAACTGCAGGCTACAGCATTAGCGGTAACCGACGCGTAGGCTATGGCGTTAGCAGTAAGCTGATTGTAGGCTACAGTGTTAGCGGTAAGCTAACTGTAGGCTACTGTGTTAGCGGTAAGCTAACCGTAGGGTGCCGTTTTGGTGTTAAGCTGACTGTAGGCTACAGTGTTAGTGGCCTTAATATGCACACGCCGACAATTGGTTGATCTCTAGAACTTACTCTCAAACTTTATTTTACCATTATATGTAAAAATTCAGAAGACGTATAGGTTTAATGGTTTTCTGTATAGTAAATAAAATGGTTACATTTGTGTTGCAACCTCTGGCTTCTGTCCCCCACTACTGTAAAGAAATGTACGTTTAATTTAAGCAGGTAATGTGTCACTTTACATTTCTGTAAACATGCAGCTTCTATGAACCTCTGGCCGTTGAGTTTGTTATAAGCAACAGAAAATAGTGAGTGTGTTCATGATGACCATTCTAATGAAGTCCTGTTTGCTTCTTTCTTACAGAAATTGCCAGGAATTTCTTGTGTGTGTTCGCTTCAAGGTTCAGTGCAGAACCACTGGGTTAACTGTAAGTACTTTGAACAACTAATTATCATTGTTGAATACAAATCTGGTGTCTGAGAGAATTTCTGAATTACACTAATGATATTACATTATTATGAGTGGAGGTTTATGTGAGCAGATCACTTGGTATGAATGAGAACTGCAGCAGTTTTAAGGGGGAGCAGGAACAAAACCTGATGAGACATAAATTGATCAATTTGTCAACTAGAAAATTGATTATGGATGAACATACCTGTAGGTGTAAAGAAAGTGAGTTTTGTGACCAAACTTAGAAAATGTTGTTGATCTTGTTGTCAGTAGAGCTTAAGAAAGTCTGAGACTTCTCAGCTGTGTTGAGGCATGCTAGTACAGGAGGTGGGAGAGGTTCTGACAAGTGTTCTTGGCCTACACTCGGCACCGTTTATAATTAAGCATTTAGGGCATCTCTGTTGTCGTTGGTGGGCTCAGAGTATAGTAAAAAGTGGACAGTAAGGCCAGCTTTCTTTGAAAGATGCTCAAAACAAGTGACCTTCATTACTCTGAGCTCAGGGGTGAACCAAGGGCTAGACACGGGACATGCCTATTCTGTAAAGGAGCTAGATTGACACAGTCACCATCACTCTCCAGTAAAGCTGGGCGATATGGCCTAAACTCTATATTGCGGTATAATTTGAAGCATGTGCGGTAACGATATATATATTGCGATATATTCTTTTCTTCTGTATATATATTTATGTATATATATGTCAAAATGACTGTCTGAACATACTCACATACCAGATACCTTTCAGCAGAATAAACACACTTCAAAAAGTTATAGGATGCAATTTTTAGAACATTTGTTGTTCAAAACTTATTTTAAAAAATTACAAAACTTTTCAAGTAATTTTTAAGATGTGTAACTTTGAAATACAGTTTGGGCATTTCAGTTTGGCTAAAGTGTTTGTGGCTAGGTACCTCATAACGTGGATCGAGTCTTAAGTCTCATGTTCTGAAAGCTGCTTTTCTCCACTGTAAGAAATGGCACCATGTCCTTACACAGGTACATGGTAATGGCATTTGTAATATCAATCCACCGCCGATTCTTTTTGTCATACAGGATGCCTTTAGAAAATGCTTGTAAAATATCAGTCTGCTGGTGTGTAGGGCCACCTTTTTCTTTCCACTTGACTGACTGGGCGCTTGTGGAGGGCGCAGTTTTTGGCTTTCTTCGTATTCCAAACCGTGCTTCGTTTTGAGGTGATAAAACAAATTACTTGTATTCCCTCTCTTTGCTATTAGGCCTCGTCTACACGGACGTATGAACGCACTCTGAACGCCATAGGCGTTTTTGTAGCGTTTTGTATCTGTGCTTGATTGACTTCAGTGAGGCGTTACACTGGGCTCATCTGACACTGTTTAACTCCAGCCTGCAGCCCAATGTGTAGTTTCGTATATTCACCTTCTCTCCAGACTGTTTACATGTTGGCCATCTTGATTTGTAGTTCTACACTGCAAGCATTGTAGTTCTATGTTGAAAACAAAGTTTTATTCTTTGTTAAAACTTACAGTCGATATTATTGTTTTAAAAATCCTCCTGACATGGCGCCGTAGGTAGGAGAGGATTTCGGCAGAATTTGACGCCTCGCGAACGCGCAGCCAACCCGAGCGCCGGGGCTGAATGCCCGTGTGGACGCTGTGATTCGCTCCAATGAGCAGAAAACGGTCGGCGCTCAGTTCGCGCTCACCTGACGCCACAAACACCCAAAAAACGCCTGATTCAGACGCCTGTGTGGACGAGGTCTTACTGTCGCCCGGCATACTTTGCAGATTATATTTTTCTGCTCAACATCCAACTCCTTAAACCCAAACCAGGTCCATATGACCGACGTTGCACCGGTCTTTTTTACGAGCACCTCCTCCTCCCCCAGTGTAAACTCCATGCTTGCAGCCGCTGCCATGCTTTCGACTAATACAGGCACAGCTTGTTGCGCTATCGCAGCAGGCCGGTATTGTCAAAATCTCTACCGTTGGCCAAATTCATATAGTTTCTACCGTATACCGTTTATACTGCCCACCCCTACTCTCCAGCAAATTAATTACACTATTACATTTGCACTGTTATAAAAATTACAATATTTTGTGTGAAAATGCGGTTATCACCTGGTAATCCCTTTTTGTTTTTGTTGCTGCTGTATTGAAAATATATTTTCTTGTGGGTTTGGTTACAACAGTTTCCTTTGGCACTAATGTTGAAGACCACAGAATTGTGCAAAAAAAAAAGGAACATGAATACAATTTTGCACAGGTTGTTTGGGAATCGTGTACTTGATGTAGATAATCATAGTGCTTTTCCACAGGCACTGGAAGCTGTGCCTAACCACAAGCTAGTTGTTTTCCATTACAAATAAATATTACAGCCCTGCTTGATGGCAGGGCCAGAAGACGGCCGCAGTAGGCCACAGCCACAGCCAAGCTGACTGCGTCACTGCTTTTTGATTGATTAACCCTTTAAGCACCAAAGTCGCAGAATTGCGACAAGACGTCATCATGAATATAATAGACTGTAGTTACAAATATCATGTAATATAGCATTTGTATTCCCTACCACTTGTTAGCAGACATGTAGTACTTCGATTTAAGACCAAAATTACATCATCTTCCTTTTCAAAGTTTTGAATAGCAGTTGAAACAAGCCTCGTGTCATTGGTGCGGGGGCAGTCAAAGGGCATTACGAGCAGCATAGCTCCGTGGGGCAAGCACCAATCCCCATCAAACTTCAGAGGCTGATAGGTCCTCAGGAGACCTTTCCAACGAGCCCAAGCACGACGCTCTGCTCCCGAGGGAACCGGCGCTAGGATCCCATGCACGCGGACCTTCCGAGCGGCAAGCACCAATCCTCGTCAAACTTCACAGTTAGATAGGGCTCGGTGAGACCTTTCAAACGACCCCCCATTTGTCATAATATCCTCCGGCGATCGGGAGTTATTAGCCAAAAACCGTTCACCTCCCTCCGTTGTCCCATTATTTTTGTCCACTACGGACATTCCGAGCAGCATAGCTACGTGGTGCAAGCACCCAGACACCTCAAACTGCACAGATAGGGCTCGGCCGTTGGAAAGGGCTGGAAATAGCGATGATAATGGCGGCTGGGTTTATTTGAGAAACGAAGTGTATCAGGACTGGATCAAACGCTTTGATGTATAAACGTCATAATGGCATCATAATATGCAAATTAGATGGGTATATTTATACCCCACATAAACTTCAGGTCATGCCCAACATTTTTCTAATTTACAGTAAGTCTCTATCTTTAAGCCCTTTTAAGCCACAAGCTTCTGAAATATTGATGTCTACATCCAGTATAAAAAAAAACAAAACCCTGGCGCTTAAAGGGTTAAAAGATTGTCATCATAACAGATGGACTTGGAAAGAGGCTGTTTTTTAATGCACTGTCCACACATAAATGCAGTGGACATACAAATTAACAACTGGGAAGTCAATGAAGAGCAAGCACTACAGTCTGTTTGGACTGAACATATATTTCAGTGCGAGTTTTCTAACGCTTTGATAAATGTTAGTGGACCAAGACATCACCAACAAGTTTGCTGGGTTTGGTATTCATTGCACAGTTCCAAAAAGAAAAGTAAAAAACTCAAATGATACTGTAAAAAAAAAAAAAAGAAAACAATTGGCTCTGACAGCGGCTCTTCATGCCCGCATTTTTGGGACAACGTCCAGCCATGAACTGTGGTTGCACTGCCACCGCGTAAGCAACACTGCAACCAGGCTAAGATACAATGGAAAAACGAGTGTGCTACAGTGCCATTGCAGTACTGTTTAGGTGCAATTTCGACCAACACATGGTACTTGAAATGGGAAAGAAATGCATTAATTATATGCCAGTCCTGTCGACAGAGACACTACACCTAGAACAAAGACCAAGTCAGCGAGGCACAGCTGGCCAAAATGCAAGCACTACACATTTTTAACAAAAGTGAGGCTTGCTCTTTGGACAAAAAAGAATGGCCTCTCTGTGGTTCCAGCAATCTAGTTTGCGTGAAGTAAAGGGCTGTTGCATCTTTTTAACAGAAAAATGGCTACGTTTCAACATTATAGAGTTGACCGTCCAAAAAGAAGGACTAGCATGCTACCGAGCTGACAGAGAAGCCTTTCCGTCTGTCGCAGAGGTTGTTTGTGCATTTATGTAAACAAAGCATGGTGCACAAACTCTGATGAAGTGATTTGACACTGTTTCTGATTATAAGAGAATTCACTGCACTGTTTCTGATTACAAGAGAATTCACTGCAGTGCTAGTAGTAGCTGTGTATTTGCTGCCTAGCTCCAATACTAACCAGGCACTAAACGAACCAGATGAAGCTATCATCAATCTACAAACAGTGCATTAGCATGTGAACTTTGCTACGAGAGGGATGAAGTATCTGGACAAAGTCTACACCAATGTGCGTGAGGTTTACAAAGCTGACCCGCATGCTCACATCCTCTGACAACATGATGGTGATGTTATTCCCTACATACACATCATTGCTGAAATGCACAGACAGGAAAACCATCAAAGTCTGACCAAGTGGAGCCGTCTCGGCACTCCAGGACTGTCTTTACCTCACAGATTGGAACGTGTTCAGAGAAGCCACTACCCATGGTGGCTCCATCAACTTGAAGTACACTGACTCTGCAACCTGCTATATCTGCAAATGCATAAAATATGTCACAGTTTTCAAAAATGTTACCACAGGAGCCAACAGAAAGCCCTGTTTCACAGCAAAGGTCTGTGAGATGCTACCTTCAGGTCAGGGGACAGAGCTGTTCCAAGATCAGCCAGGGCCAACCTTTCACACGCCATCAGAAAACCCAAGCGAGACTACACACATAAGATCCAGAACCACTTCCACAACAACAAAGATAGCAAAGATGGCAAGGGATTCAGGCCGTCACCCAATACTGTCATCATCCACTGCCAAAAGAATCGGCAGTATCCTGCCTGAATGACTACCACCGTCGTACTATCCCCTGTTATCATGGAGTGCTTCGAGAGACTTGTCATGGCACACATTAAAAACAGCCTCCCCAATTCACTGGATCAACAGCAGTTTGCATATCGCCCAAACATGCAATATCCTCTGCCCTTCAACTCTCCCTGTCTCACCTGGACAAGAGAAACACTTATGTTACAATGCTGTCTGGTGCAGTAAGAACAATCTGTCTCTGAATGTGGACAAAACTAATGAAATGATTGTCAACTTCAGAAAAATACACCCTTTCAACCATACACCCTTCAGCATCAGTGGTTCCATGGTAGAGACAGTAAAGACATCCTCCCTCTCTAGAAAGGCACAATAGCGTCTTCATTTCATAAGATGACTGAAATGGGCAAACCTCCCTCTCCCCACCCTCAGTGTTCTACAGGGGTCCTATAGAGAGCATCCTGGCCAGTTGCATCTCTAGTACAACAGTGCCAGTGCTGCAGACAGGAAGAGTAGCTGGTAGCCTAGTGGCGTTCTCCCTGCAACCAGGAAGTCGTGGGTTTGAATTCCAAGACCACTAAGCACATCTGAGCAAGGTACTGTCCCCACACACTGGTTAGTTTCACTTCACTTAAGAGACAAATAGATTGTTAAAACGGCTGGTAATATCAGGGCACCTCTCCCATCACTGCATTACATCTTTCACAATCGATGCATCTGAAAAGTCTCCTGCATTGTGCACAACTCCTCACACCCCACACATAGACTGTTCATATTACTCCCATCTGGAAAACGGTATCGCGGCATCAAAGCCCAATCAGCCAGACTGTGTAAGGGCTTTTTCCCCACAAGCCATCAGACTCCAGTACACAATTTATTTTCAACCGCTGCTGATTCTTTGCGCCTATAAAGCAAACAGTTACATTCCAGTGTTGTTGCTTTCCACCTGAACTCCTGATGCAACATTTGCACATTTTTTACATGTTAAAAATGACTTTTTACCGTATTGCACATCTTTGTACCAAATTGCACATTTTCAAAAAGTTAATTTTCACTTTGACTAAAGAATGGATCCTGTATACCTGTGAAAAAGTGCATAGTCCATTGGCAGACCATTTAAAACATAAGTAACGTAGACATGTATGTACTGCACGGATGATATGGCTGTTCCAGAAAAGCTTGGGTCTATTCTGAATCTCTTGTGATACGGTGAGTGATATTTCAGTATCTACCCAGAAAAACAACATGAAGCACACAGATCACAGTTTGAGTACATTCACAGGAATGGGTATCGAGACCTGGTACTAAACTGGCACTGATTCCTGAGTGGTCAATATCAAAATATAAAAAATCCTGGACAAACTATTTATAACTGTAATTATGCAGCGTTAATGCATTCTAACATAGTTGCAATTTTTAAATGGTTTATGCTAGATTGGATCAGTGGGTAGGACGGGAACAACAACCACTACTCATTTGTTGACAAAACATTTGTACTGATTGCTCCTCCCTCAGTGTCTAGAGGGCTCCAGACAAAATAAAAACCTTGGGAGCCATTGGTTCTTAAACACAAAATATTTGGGAGCCAAATTATTTTTCGGAGCCATAATCTGTCAAATGTGACATAAATGCCACATTTTGTCTCCAGTCTTTCCCCATGTAAAGAGCGTTAAAACGAAACAAGAATGGACTAAATTGTTGCCAAAGTAAAACACTATTTCTTGTGTAGTTAAATGTTCATTTTTCCTGTATTTTAGAACGCGCTCTGCAACAGGTTGCCAGGCCATGCGATTAATTTCAAACGAAACTCAATCTGTCAACACTGCTCTTGATAGAGATGTGTCGGTCGCGAACAAGTCGGTTCTTTAATTAAATTTGGGAAAACAAAGAGCCGTTTGGACATAGACATAAAATATTACTAGACTGACCTCAGACAGAATATTACTAGACTGACCAGACAGAATATTACTAGACTGGCCACAAACATAGAATATTAGTAGAGGCCGCATGACCAGCTGCGAAAGGCACTGCCTTATTGTGACGTAGTGGGTAAAGATGCCTCACACATGTTCTGGGGCTGTATGCTCCAAACCAGATCCCAAGGGATTACATTTCATAGTTAAGGCTGAACAATAGCTTTGAATACATTTGGCCATTTTAAAATCCTGTTTTATAAACCTTTACCTTAGCTAAGACAGGCTAAGCGGTCAAAGCTATGCATTTCTGTGTTCAAGCAATGTTTTAGCTAAACGTAGGCACTAACCATTAAGATTGTTGTTAGCTGTTTAGTTAACTTTTCTTAAAATCTGGAGGTTTCCTAAATAAATCTACCTCAGTTTATAAATCTTGACCTTAGCTAAGCTAGCAAAGCTATGCATCCCCGTGATCAAGACAGCCTCCAAATGTTTTGGCTAAACGTGAGCACTATAATTAGGGATTTTATAATGACCAAATATAATCAAAACAGTTGTTCAGCCTTACCACGGTTCGTCATTCGTCACATTTTGAGAAAGATGTATTGTGATGTGTGCCGTGGTAGTTTGGTAACAGATGCTGAACCGGCATCATATCGTCAAAGCTACCACACGGTGTCATTAGGACACAGTGGAGGTTTAATGATTCCTTCTGAGTGGACAGTCAAGGTGGCAAAGTAGCAGAGCATGTGATTCCATAGTCAACATCAGGGCAAGCAGTCAATGTATCTTTGATGGATCAGTTTGTCCCAGCCATAGTTTGGACCTGACAACCATCATTTTTTGCTCTTGTCTTTAGTTATGTTGGTCTTCCACAAACTAATGCTGCACCACACTCCATGACTAAACCCTCTCACAGAGTGGCAACACATGGAAAAGGCTGTGTGAGGCAGTTCAGTTCCAAGGATTTTAAATCCAGTCCTGTATATATTTAATACTGAGCCGCTATAATGATAACACACTAACCACATAGTGTGTGTGTGAGAGAGAAAGGAATGAGATTTTCAAAAAATATTTCATAAGCCCATGTGTATACAATAAAATGTTTGTATTTTTTGTCATGGAGTCTTATTGTGTTTTCATCAGAAAACAACTTGTTTAAACCACTAATGTTTACATGGTGCTTTTGCCACTCGCAGTATGGCGGACACGCTGACGTATCCTGTGAACTGGGGATGCGGCGTCTACCCATGTCTATGTGTTTGGGAGCCAAAGGGGCTGGATCTTCTTAGTGATCTGATCCAAATGATCCGACTCATTAAAAAAGAGCCGAAATTCCCATAACTAATTACGTGAGAGCGTATTAGGAACGGCGAACTTGGGTTGAGCGTATCTGCACATTGAGATGTCACTTTTCTTGTACTTTTATTTTTATTTCTCTTAGTTTTGAAGAGACGATCGCCATTGGCGACTGAAATGAAAAAAACTTTTTGCAAAATAAAAAATCTAGTCACATTGGCAACCATTTTAGTTGCCATCTGGAGACCTGTTATTTTCAAAATAAAATAACTTTCTTTTCACATCTTTTCATGTGATGTCTTTTTTGTATGAAAAAATGGTAGTATCAAAAAGGATATTGATAAGTTTTGGTTTGGATAAGCAGTACCAGTATTTCTATCCTAACCATAGCCATTCCTAGGTGGCAGTTTATAGGCACCTCGTAGTTTGATTTAATTTGGGTTCAGTGTACCAAGAAGTGATTAAAAAAAACACTTTTAATCATGTTTTAATAGGTCGTCTTATAGCCTATGTTGTGCATACTTTAATTGCATAATTACATGTCATGGATGTGCTCCAAAAATGTGAAAGTGTTTGGGGGAGAAAAAAAAAAGAATAAAATTCTTGCGACCTTGGAATTTGAAATTAATCTTCAAGTTTCTCGGATGTTCAATACAAATTTCCACCTAATCCAAGGAATAATACACAATTGGTGAACTTGCACAGAAGCGTAAAAATTATTAAATTTAGCTCAGAGGGACTAACTAAAAAAAGTACTGAGTTGAGCAATAGCATTTTGCATGGTCCCATGAATTTTATGCCTGACTTTTGTCAAAGTCTGGAACCTTTTAGCATGTTATGCTTTACTACTGCCATGAGGTGCCCGTAGCTGTTTACCAACCATCATTGAACAAGAATGCATTTGTGGCGCTAAGATTAGCTACTGACTGAAGCTCTGTTTGATGCCTGGGCCAAAAGTAGGCTGCAGTCGAGCCGACTGCTTCATTGTCATAGTCGTCTTGACAAGAGACAGCAGGAAAGCGGGCATTTTTTTTTTCTTTTTTTTTTTTAAATTCAACTCTGTGCAATAAAAACAAAAAACAATGGCGATTCAAATTAACAACTGAGAACTCAAAGAAGTACAAGTGCTCTGTTTTGGGTTGAAGATAAATGGGATGCTGTGAGAAATGCAAAGATGGACCAGGTCTAAACAAGACTATTAAAAAAATAAAACACCACAATAACAAAAGCAGCTCTGGCAGAAACATTTTCTACTTGAAGGACTCCATGGAACAACGACTGGCCATATACTGTGAGGAGATAATGCCCTGCCAACGTTTCAGCAACACCATTCCCAGGCTATAAGATACAATGGAAAATCAAAGCATGCTACAACTTTCGTGCCATCACAGTATGTTCTATGTACAGCCTGAGTCCTGTATACCTACGTAACAGTGCCTCAAAAGATTTTCAGCACTAATTCGCCTGGGCAAAGTCTAGTCCAGTGTTGAAGTGTCCATGTAGTTCACAAGTTTGATTTTAATTAAGCAGGCCAGCTCTCTGTCCTTCAAAGTTCTTGCCTTCCTCAGATGGAAAACTGCTTGAACATAATAAATGGATACATAATCCTCCCCACACAGAGCTTCAGCAGTGTCTGCCCTTGTTTACAGTTTAAGGATGGGTCTTTTCTGCCATGCAGTAACCAGCTGTAATGCTCTCTAAAAGGCCTTCAGACAGGGATCATGATGTTCCAGTATTTTCTCTGTAATTTTCTGCTTTGTGCCTCATCTTTTTGGGCACTAGACAGTCAGGGCCTGCTCTGGTAGGTCCTCTGTTTTCTTCCATATCTTGGTCAAACTGCTGTATCTGTATGCTGACTGATCTAAAATTATGAAAGTGAAAGTGACCGTTCTGTCATACGTAAACACACCACAGTACACAGTGTGAACAACACGAAATTATTCCTCTGCATTTAACCCATTCACCAAGTGAAGCAGCGGGCAGCCAGGAACACAGCGCCCGGGGAGCAGTGTGTGAGGACAGTACCTTGCTCAGGGTACCTCAGAGGTACTTAGCAGTCTTGGGAATCGAACCCACAACTTCCTGATCGCAGGGTGAATGCCCTAACCACTAGGCTACCATCATATCTTCTGGGATCTTCAGCATATCTAAAGAATCTTCAAAGCAAAAATTAAAGTGGTACACAACACATTCAGTGGTCTGTGGACTCCTTACCATCACAACTGATCTTGTTGGTTATCCTGTTCCAGCCATGGGCATTAATATAGAGCCCCTCCCCATACCAGTTTCTACTCTTCTTGTGGAAAAAATTCCACTATTCTTGTATGGTCTGAGGCATGTCTTTGTGTTCCTTGCTTTGTGGACAGGGGCACATGAAAGGGCCTTCTCTAAAATTTGGCCACGTATTTGGAAGCTTATAATTGAATGCCAGCATTCTGACATCTGGGAAACCTGGATTCCTTGACAACAGGGAATACATTTTTTTATTTCCCCAGTGGCTTTATACCACTTAAGTCGATATTTGACACTCTGCAAAAAAAACCTGCCATTTGGGACTCAGCCATTGTAAACAGGTTTGCTAATTCGGTACAGAGTCCATGGTTTCATTGCTCAGAGTGCACTAGGAGGTAGGGAACCATGTGGGGTTTAGTCTTAGTTTGACATTCATGAGGCATATCATGCAAAAACATGTGGTAAAGGTCTTCTCTTGGACCAGCTGCAAATTGTACCTGTGGTTCTGACTTGTAGTGTCTTTTCTGCATTTTCCAGTACTGGCTTTCACCACATAACAGAAGGAGGTGTTAACCTGATCAAGAAGCATAAGCCATCAAACATAAACATATTTAGACACTAATCTTGTGTAAATGTGCCAAATTTGAATAGTCCTATGCTAATAGTCCTATGCTTACAGACCCCAAGAGATATAGATTGGACATGTCAAGTCTCACAGGGCCCACCTTGATCTTGGAATGAGAACCTCTGTAGACGGACACTAGACTTTTGGGCTAAATGTGAGGCAGAACAGAGAATTACTAGGGTGGGAACACACTGAGTTCTAGATTTCTAAACCAATCCATTGCTTTGTGAAGGTGGAACTCAAAGTTGGGGTGATTGCTTGCTTATTGAAAATGAAAAACAAGCCTACCTTTAGCACATGACTGAAAAATACCTTTCAAAAACTGCTCTAGAGCCGGTAGATACGGGGCAGCTGGTAGCCTAGTGGTTAAGGCATACGCCCTGATTGCAGGTACCCTTTACCTCTGAGGTAGCCTATCCTTGACCTCTGAGGTACCCTTGAGCAAGGTACTGTCCCCACACACTGCTCCCCGGGCGCTCTGTTTCTGGCTGTCCACTGCTTCACTTGGTGAATGGGTTAAATGCAGAGGAAGAATTTTGTGCTGTTCACACTGTGCTTTGGTGTGTTCACATATGACAGAGTGGTCACTTTCACTTGAGAGCACTGTCTTACCAGATAGTCTTAAATCTAGGAGTTCAATTAGGTTGAGATCTAGAGTGTAAAGGTCATAGCACAAGAGTAATGTAATTTTCAAGGACCTTGTGGATTGGGAGCATTGTTATTCAAGAGAAGACCACTCCCAACAATATGGAACTGTTTCATGATGGAGTCAAGATGATCAGTCAGAATAACTCTAATGATTTGCAATGACCTTTCCTTCTTCAGGAGCATAATGCTCAACACATCAAAACAGCTGCCTGATCATCTGACTTTAGGGGCCAGGCATTCAGGACTGTACCATTTTCCGGGTGTATGTTGCACATGTACTCACCCACTTGTAGAGTATATGGTGAATGA
Organism: Hydrocynus forskahlii; assembly: GCA_037974365.1. Classification (NCBI taxonomy): domain Eukaryota; kingdom Metazoa; phylum Chordata; class Actinopteri; order Characiformes; family Alestidae; genus Hydrocynus; species Hydrocynus forskahlii. The sequence goes on from JBBPCX010000006.1 coordinate 3,564,793, forward strand.
TGACCCACCTGACCACATAACGTTTTATTTTTTAACAACCTGTCAATTACTGTGAATTAAACAAAGTATTTCTCAGATCATTATTGTAGGTTTTAGGTCCCCATGGCATATGACCCTTTAAGCAAGAGAGATGCAAGAGAGCAGGATTCAAGACACAAGTTTTCTTGCAACACAGATGTGACATACAAGTCTTCTGCATTGGTAAATTTTGGAAAACCAAAGTTTCCAAAAATGTTACCCCCCTTTTAACGAAAATAAAATGGTTTAGGTTAATGGGAATATCAGGAATTCAGCTGGTCTCTATAAAAGAAATACTTCCAACAGTGTCCTGAGTATGAATAACTATGAGAATATTAAGAACCTTATAGAAAGTTTCACACCTAGAGACTAAAATTGCTGTACCATGCACATTTCACCCCTAATAACTAACTTGTTAGACTAACTTTGTGATCACTAACAAGCACAGAACTTTTACAAATATGAAGACAACAGGATGACTTGGGCAGAGAAGAGTATACTTGAGCAATTGGCTACAAAACACAAAAATTCCAAGATTTTTGGTTATATTTGTGATTCTTTCCTCACCTAGTCCTGACTCTCCTGTTGCTAATTTTACCATTTGTCCCCATTATTGGTACTAAATACAATATTCATAATGACTCACTAAACACCCATCACCCATAACATTAAGACCTTTCAAATTTTCAAACCCATGTGCAGCGGTTGACAATTTTTTGCTCTAGTATTCTAATGAGTACCTACAGTGATAAGTTGGTACACACCTATTAAAAAATTTCCACCTCACCATGGGTGCTAGAGGCCAGATGGTGCTGAACGTGCAAACTGACTTTTAACTTAAATTAAGTTACAGGCCTAGTCACCCACAGGGATTATTTGGCACCAAATATAAATCAGCATTCTAATGTGATGGGTGTGCCTGCTTTCCTGCCACTAACTGTTCAAAACGAGGCAGGCACGCTGACAGAGCTACTCAAAGCGAGTTTCTGAGTTGAGCCTGTTTCTGTACTTTGTTTTTGTGACTGTAAAGTGAGGTAAAAAAAACGCAAATCCGTGGAATGGAAAGGCAAGATTTTTTTAATTGCCTCTCACTCAGCTGGGGATTTTCCTCACAGCATGACAGCCAGAACTCAGACAGACAGCCGGCCGAACCTTGACTGTAACCCAGCATCACACAGGAGCTCCAAAAGTTTATCCTGGACCACAGGGGCAAACTGACGTGCAAACTGACAATCCAGTCCTCTCTGGATTGGCTAACGGGTCTTGTACCGGGAAGGGCCATGTAGTCCAGGATGCGGGGCAGGGCACGCAGTGACAGAAACGCTGAGATCAGACCTGATCTGACTGAATTTTGATTGGTGCAGAAGCGAGGCTCAGTGGACTGGCAGGAATCCTATTTTAAAGCGTAATTATTATTTTTCTTTTTAAGGTTTTCCTTACCTGTGTGGTGTTAATTAGAGATCCAGTATGAAGTTACTCAAATTAGGTACGGTTATGCGCCGTGATGACTGAACACTGCCGCACATTTTACTGTTTATCCTGCGCCTGTGTACTTGTGTACCACTTATGTCAACCCCTGCCCATGTGCCAGCAAAACCACTCTAGCCAATCAAGGCATTGACCTCACAAGACCTCTGAAGGTGTATTGTGGCATATGGCACCAAGACATGCCAGCTGATCCTGTAATTTGCAAGGTGGGGCCTTCATGCACTGGACTAGTTCGTTCTGGATATCCCACAGATTGGATTGAGATATAGGGATTTTTGAATTTCATTCCCCAAACCATTCCTGAACAGTTTTTGTAGTATGGGAGGGCACATTATCCTGAAACTGGCCGCTGTAATTAGGGAAGACCGTTGCTTTGGTCTTGGTCTACAGCAAAGTTGATGGTATGTGTCACAGGAACATCCACATGAATACCTGGATCCAGTTTTTTCTCTCAGCAGAACAGTGCCCAGAGGATCACAGTGCATCTGCCAGCTTCCTTTTTTATCACATTGCATCCTGGTGCCATTGGCACTGTGACCAGTCTGCAACTACACAGCCCCAAGTGCTGCAGGCTGGGATGCAGTGTGTGTTCTGACACCTTTCCATCATTCCCAGGATTAACTTTTCAGTACTACTTTTCTGTACTAGCCACATACTGGAAACACCTTGCATGACCTACTGTTTTGTAGATGCTCTGACTCCATGATCTAACCATCATGGTTTGGTCTTTGTCGGAGTCACTCAGATTCATACACTTGCCCGTATTTTCTGTTTTCAGCAAATCAACTTGAACTGACCGTTCATTTCCAGTCTAATTTATTTCAAAATTTGACAAATGCCATTGTAACAATATCATTATTTTCCACTTGATTGTTTTATATCCAAAGGCACTTCCACTTTCCTATCTATCGTTAAAAGGATTATTTGTCATAAGCCAGCACAAAAAAAGGTAAAGTGCCCTAATGCTATGTTGTGAGAAAATGAGTACTGTTCAGGTAAATTTTAGTCCTTCAAACTACAATTTAAATGAACCCTCAAAGATACCCTTAAGGTCTATTTCTACTCCTTTCTACTGGGTTTACAACAACACATGGGCCGATCAGCTTTCTTGGGGCCACAAGAAAATGTCCTTTGAAGAAGGGTTCTCTGCTCAGTCTTCCAAGTTATCTCTCATTTACAAAAACACCAATATGGACCCAGTCTGAAGGTATTCTAGCTTGCATTGATCCTAGTCTCATTCCTAAGTTTTTTGGGGTTTTTTTGTTTTGTTTTCCTGACTTTTTTTCTTCTTCCTCTGAACCAGTAGTGTCTATTTGGTGCAATAGTCTCTGATTGAATTGTTGGTGACCTCTGTTATATAGATTGCTTTCTTCTGTGGTCCTGCCACTTGAATTCTGTATTGCTATTACACAATAATATAACTAAGCATTCCATTCTGAACTTGTTCCTTCACCTTCCCAGTAATTTTCTGACTCCTAAATCGATTTTCTCCTTGCACCTACATAGCTCATGGAAGTAGGAACTAGGAGTGGAATCATGTGCTTGATCTCTTAGGTATAGCATAGTACCATACAAGCTGTTGCAGAGTCATTCTTGCTAGACTTTCCAAACGTCTCCAAGCATCACTTACATCAGTTCATTTGTTACATGTAACAGGTGTAATCAAAACACCAACCAATGATTTAAGCAAGTTTGACAAGGGCCAAGTTATGATGGCTAGACAATTGTAATCGCATCTCCTGAGCAGCAGGTCTTGCGTGGTGTTCCCTGGATTCAGTGGTAAGTACTTACCAAAAGTGGTGCAAGGAAGGACAGTTAGTCAACCAGCGACAGGGTCATGAGTGCCCAAGGCTCACTGATGCACACCGGGAGCAATGGCTAGCCCATCTGCTCCAATCCCTCAGAAGAGCTACTGTAGCACAACTTGCTGAAAAAGTTAATGGTGGTTACAATACAAAGGTGCCAGAGTACACAGACATTCAGGGTGCCCATACTGACCTTTGTCCACCACTGATTTCGTTTACTAAGGGCACTTGAACATCAGATCTAAACCATGGGGCAATGGAAGAATGTGGCCTGCTCTGATGAATCACATTTTCTTTTACGTCATATGAACAGCTGTGTGCGTGTGCTTTGCTTGCCTTGGGAAGAAATGGTGCCAGGATGCACTATGAGAAGGCAAGCCAGTAGAGAAAGTGTGATCTTCTGGGCGATGTTCTGCTGGTAAAACTCGAGTCCTGGCTTTCATGTTGATGTTATCTTGACGGGTACATCCAACCTAAACACTGTTGCATAACAAGTACAGCCCTTCATGGCAATGGTATTACCTAGTGGCAGGGCCTCTTTTAGCAGGATAATGTTTCTTGCCACACTACAAAAATCAGAGTGCTTAGAGGAACATGACAAAGAGTTCAGGATGTTTACATGGCCTCCATTCCCCAGAGCTCAATCCAGTCAAGCATTTGTGGGATGCACTGGACAAACCAGTGTGATCCATGAAGACCCAGCCCCATAACTTACAGGACTTGCAGTGCAGTACCTAGTTGCTAGACACCATGGCAAACCTTCAGAGGTTTTGTGGATTCTATGACTCAATAGGTTAGAGCTGTTGTAACAGCCTAAAGGTGACCTATGTAATATTAGGCTGGTGCCTTGAATGTCGTGTGTGATCAGTGTTAGAAATATGAGTAAATATCAGGCTAAAAACATTTGGTGAAACATGCAAATCTTGACTATGTAATTCACACAAGGTCTCACAGTTTGGTTTCTTAATGTATTTTTTTCCCTCTCTTTAGCTTTACTCCCAATTTAGCCAAACACTGTAGTGGATTAGGCCATTACATATTGCCAATGTTACATATTGCTAATGTGATGAAAAATACAAGAAGACTCTTTCTAGAAAGTAGAAGTGATTGTACATGTTAGTGTAACATATTGTTAACCCTAAAGGAGGGTTTGACACCAGACGGGACATATTACACACACAGTGCCTTTGCTTATACCTTATCGAAGTGTATGTGTTAAAGAATGTGCTAGCGCAGCCAACAACTGTGGAGTCTGCTTATCAGACACCATCTGGGTCCTCCTCTCCTTTGTGGTGTATTTATGCCTGTGTGTTCTACTGCTCTGGGTTCCTCCTCACACAGACCTGTCTGAGTGCAGACTGAACCTTCTCTGCAGAGAATAAAGAAACTATCTGGTTTAACATATTAAACCAGAGGTTTTTTTTAAAGATTCCACAACACTGACTTTCTCTGCTTCTTTTTCAGATGCTAACATTCTAACTGAAGACGGCAAGCTGGAGACAGAAGACCTTACCTTGGATAGTTTGGGTCTATTAATCTATGCACAGATCCCATTAATTCCAATTGCACATTGGATATTAAGGACACTTGACATGCCTTCCTCCCACTTTCAGTTAAGTGGAATGAGTTGACAATGGAAAGAACTGCTGACACTTTTATATAAACATGCAAAAGATTAATTTACAAAGAATCTAAAGGAAAAAGGTTAAATGTTGAAAGGTTTTGCATGACCACAAATTCACTATTCAAGAGCAAATCAACTGCTACTGTTTGGAGCCCCATAATATTTTTTCCCTCATCTGATTTTATGAAACCATTTATGAACCATTTTCTACCTTATTAGCTCCTATCAGTTGCCAAATCATCAGTTCACTCACATTGTAAGAAAGATTTGGTTTGGTGAATATGGCGTACCCATTACTTGACTTTTCACCTTCCCAAGCCTCAACTGGAGATGACTTCATCTGTGCAGAGTGTGGTGAAGGATTTGGCCAGTACCCAAAACTGATCAATCATATGGCTATTCATGGACCTGTTGACCCTTTTTCTTCAAATGTTGAAAATGGCAACAAGGGTTGTGATACATTTATTGAATTTGCCCTTCATGAAAATGGAACACTCACAGTAGTTGATAGGTCTGCAGTATCCAACTTCTCATTCTTGTTTGGAAAACCCTCATCAAAGATATTGTGGAATCAGACACCTTATCAAGAAACCTCGCCTTCCAACAAAATGGCAGAAAGAGAGCATTCTGAGTGTAGATGTGAAAGATGTGGGCAAGTTTTTAGGAGCCAGAGGAGTTTACATCAGCATCAGCGATATCGCCCTCTTGAGCAAGGGTTCAAATGTACCCTATGCTGCAAGGTTTTTTACGATCGAGAGAGTCTTCGAAGCCACCTTCAGAGCCATGATCATGAACGCTTTTACAGCTGTGGACACTGTGGAAAACGATTCTTGAAACAAGAGACTTTGTTCTTGCACCAGAAAGAATGGCACCGGTCCCTTGAATCCAAGAGTTCAGGTAAATTTGAGGAAGACCGTGAAAATAGTATGGATAAATCTTATCCTTGCAAAATTTGTGGCTTGCGCTTCTTTTGGTTGTCTGACTTGCAAAGCCATCTAATTAATCATTCTCACGGCAACAAATCAACTACTGATGCCAAACAAAAAGAAAATGTCCAGGACCATGAGGAAAGTAGCCATAAGAAAAATGTCTTGCCCACTACTGATGACTCTGTTGATCGCTCATATCGCTGTGGCCTGTGCGGGGGACGTTTCAGCTCCTTGTCAGATCTCAAAGGACATCATTCCTCTGAGCATCCAGATGAGGAGCATGACGATGAATCTTCTGAATCAGCATCTCAAATTAAACGGCAGCCTGCTAACTATTTTGGTATAATGCGACAAATGGTTTCAAAACACCAAATGCAACGTATGGATCCACTGAGGTCAAGGATGAGAGGTAGACCTAGAGGAGGTGCCGGAAGAAGTCACAACTCTAAAGTGTTCCCTTGCAAACAATGCCATCGTGTATTTGTACACTCTAGCAGTCTGTCTCGCCACATGCGTTACCACAAGGGCACTCTTCATACATGCGTTTATTGTGGAAGACACTTTCCACAAAGATGTGATGTCACAAGGCATGTTGCTATGTATCATAGTGCAGATGTAAAGGTTAAAGTTGAAGGTGAAATGTTGGAAGGTGAAAATGTAAATGGTATGCAGAAGTGTTCAGAAAGGCAAAAGAGCATTGATTCTGGTGATCATGAAAATGAAGACCAACAGTCACCAATATCACTAGATGATGAACAGTCATCAGAATCTCCTGAGGTGTCTCCTGTCAAGCCACGGGTGACCTACCAATGCAAAGAATGTGCCAGAGTCTTTGGACTGCTTAGTGTATATCAACGACATGTACGTTACCACAGAAGAGACCCTTCCCGAGTATTGCTAAGTTGTCCTTGTTGTCCATGTCGCTTTACTTTCCGCTCTGCACTAGATCGTCACCTAGAGAATCATGATAAAGAAAATTCTGAAAAGAGTGGAAAAGAAGGATCTTCAACTGCAGAAGCTCTTACAGATTATTTAGAAAGCGAAGATTTAGGTTTTGAAAGGAATACGCCAGAACTTAATTCAAAGGAGAATACAGCAGGGGATGTGCTGTATGAATGCACTGAATGTACCCAGACATTCACTGACCTGCAGAAGTTCCTCCAACACCAAAGTGCTCATGGCTAAAAAAAAAAAAATCTAAATGGACATGTTACCAGGGATCCACTGACCAAAACAAACTAGTCACCCCATAATATAATGTCCGTGTAGGGGAATGCATTCCAAAAGTTACATTGCGACAGCAGATCAAGCACTACCTGATACTTCCTGTTTTGTTTTGTTTTTTTATTTTCTGAACTTTTTTTTTTCTACTGCTGAAAGATTCATTTAAAATACTGCCAGTTAGATACACCTTAAAGGCTTCCTGTACTTTCTCGAGTAGTCAGATATTATTTTTCTGGAGAACATTACTGAGATCATGTGGAAAAAGAATTCCCAAATAGGTACAACAAGGTGTTTTAAGTCATTTCCCATTATGCAAATTGTTGACCCTCAGATTCATTCTTTTTTGCTCATCAACTGTGAAACAAGCAAGTTGAACTGTACTGTCATAACATATAACTTTTTTCCATTGATAGCCTCACAAAACAGAGGATACTCAACATACGGTATTACTGACCAAGGCCAGTTCACTTACTGACATCAGAACATCTTGTGCTCTTGGGTTTATCTTGCTTTAACTGAACAAGACACCCTTAGTAGGTACTAGATTTAGACAAATAGCATTGATAGGTGAGAAAGTTTGTCAATCTATATGTATTCATCTTTGCATGGATTTGTGTGGGGCTGTGGTATATGATATTTGAGGGTACCTGGGTCATACAAATAAATGCTCAGAAACATCAATAAAGTTTTCAGCAAAAAGTCAAATTTCTGATTTTTGGTTGTTTTTTGTGTTGTGTACCTGTATTTGAGGGATTCCCACCACAGATCCCTGGTTAGCCTCCTTCAGTATTCAAAAGATTGCAAACAATTGACCAAAACAAACAAGCAGATAATGGTTTAGCTGTCACTTATAAAACAACCTTGCCACATCTTTTTTGTTCTGGCATTCGGTTTCGTCTTTTTGCTGCAAAGGCTCAGTTAATTTGAGATGGTGGTGGCATCTAGACCCATGGTTCCCAACCCTGATCGTAAAGCCTCCCTGCCTTGTGCATTCTTGAATTTTTCAGTTTTTCCCTGCTTTAAACACACTTGATTCAGCTAATCAGCTAATTAATAACCCTCCTGGGCCGAAGTAGGCATGTTGAATCAGGAAAACAAAATGCACAGCGCAGGAGGCTCAAAGACCAGTTGGGAGCCTATGGACCAGACAGCAAGACTATTGGTTGCCTGCTTCAAAGTTATTTGGAATCTGGTGTATAACAGTCACTTCAGGTGAAACCACTGATTTAACATGATTCCAACTGAGTTCTGTGACCGGTGTACTGGACGGGTTATGAGCTGAAGTATATGCATGCCTACTGTACCATTTGATTGCTCATGTTGTCAAGTATTTCCTGAGGTTCACCCACCATAGGCCCTGTAGAACAGGGGTCCCCAAACCTGTCCAGAAAGGGCCGCTGTGGGTGCAGGTTTACGTTCCA
>JBBPCX010000006.1:3573401-3594582 GCA_037974365.1 Hydrocynus forskahlii
ACCCATTCTTTCACAAATGTTTGTAGAAGCGGTCTGCATGCCTAGGTGCTTGAAGTTATACACCTGTGGCCATGGAATTTTGATGGGTGAGTGAATACTTTTGACAATATACTGTGTGTGTGTGTGTGTGTGTGTGTGTCTGTGTATAGATAATATACATACATATATACACACACACAGTAAACCCCCGCTTTTTGTGGGGTTACGTTCTAAGAGCACCCACGTTTAGTGAGAAACTGCGTTGTTGTGATGTATTAAATCCGTATTCGTGCTGTACAGTTTAAACTTAACTCTCGCTGTGCTACATGTAATATAACCCCTTTATAAACTGTACTGTAATTCATCCACTTGCATTTTCTTTGGTATGCACTGTCATTTTCATTCATTTAATTTACAGTAAAAATAAAAAATACAGGGCTTTGAGAACAAAACAAAAAACACGAGAATGCTCAAGACTCTCCACAGGGGAAATTCTGGTCTGCAGCTGCCACACATGCGTCACAGGGCAGCAGCCAATCAGCAGCAAGGATAAATAACGTTCTCGGATTGGCTACTTTCAAACCTCCCGCCTCTGAGAACAGTGAGGGCTACGTCAAATGGCACCGGCCAATCAGCAGCAAGGAGAAATAAATAGCGTTCTCGTATTGGTTACTTTCGAAGCGGTATTTCAGCATCCCAAGACGTGCTTTCCTTGGGTTCTCTCGACAGTACAAAACATTTATACAGTTATACTTTATATGGAAATGTAGCTGAAGTTACGTTATTTATTTTACAAAATTAGTAAATTTTCTTTCTTAATTTTGCACTAAAATGCCTGAAAAATGAGATTTTAATTTACTAATTTTGTGCCATAAATTAATGTCAATTCAGCTACATTTCCATATAAAATATTTTTTTAAATGTTTGTACTGTCCAGAGAATACAAAGAAAGCACGTCTTGGGATGCTGAAATACTGATGTACTTGGAGACGGGAGGTTTGAAAGTAGCCAAACCGAGAACATTATTTCTCCTTGCTGCTGATTGGCTGCTGCCTGTGACTCATCTCTGGCAGCTGCAGTCCAGAATCTCCTGTTTTTTTTGTTTTGTTCTTCTTAAAGCCCTGTATTTATCACTGTAAATTAATTTATTACTGTATTTGCCCTGCTTATAGCAAAGAAAACAGTGCGGTCTGTACAGGGGTAACATCAGTAGTTTACATTCTAGCTCTGCGGGAGACAGCAGTTCAGTGTACACTTAATTCATGAAATTACGAATGATGTCCCCACTCCAAAAGGCAGGTGTATTGAAACAGTTTAGCAGTGCTAACCTGCGTAACTACATTAATGTTTTTTAAATGAGGTAGAGCTGGGAATGGAACTACTAACCCAATTGAGATGAGGACAACTGACATGAGGCCCCTTGTAGTCACATCAGTGCAGCACACAGTGTAGGCACTAATATGATGGATCAGATATAGTGGAGTATAGTTAGGTTTGGTAGAAGGACACTATAAAATCAAGTTCTAACAAAATGTTAGAAAATATTTCACAGAAAATTGAAAATTTCTAAACCTCATGCTTAACCAACTTATAAGCTCAATAACAACCCACTAAAAAAGTGGGTGAGGCTAATGCACGGGGAGACCTGATATCTTTATGACCAGTAACTGACATGTAAATGTGTCATGTAACTGTGAGTGACAGAAATGACTTGTTGGATGAGGAGGATAGCAAGCTTAAGGCCAAAGTTAACAGAGTGGCTATCAAGACCTTTATTCAGTTGTTCTTAAATCACTGAAGTCCTGGAGACCCTCATGCTCTGCACATTTGAATGTTTTTCATATACCCCTGATCCAAACAATAAACGTGTCTTTCTTGTGCTGAAATGGGGGTATTTAGAGCAGGGCTGAAACTAATAAATTTTTGGGTCATCTATTAGTCTCGATTGTTTCTCCAATTAATTGGATTATGGCTACATTTTGTTTCCATCGTTCAAACAGATACTCCAAACTGACAGTATTAAAACACACTACAGACCCAAATGTATTGCATACATGAGCAAAAGAAGCACATTGCTTAAACAAATCTGAGCTGGTAAAATATCGTAATATAGAGCGTAAAACACAAAGCGTAAACAGTATTTACTACATCAGATAGTTTTAACAAGAGTCCATGAACTATAGAGGTAGACTGCGCTACTTTCTTACCAACTCACACTCTCACACTCGCATACATGCTCTTTCTTTCTACAAGAAACATTACCTGATGTTAGCTGGCTTAATAAAATACATGTCATGAAGTACTGCGCCAACATGTTTCGATTTCACTTGTATTGGTGCCTCTTTGCCATGCAAGACTGGTTTTACGTAGTTTGCAGCCAACACGCAAGAAAATCAGTTTTGATTGGTGCTAATGGTAAAACCACAAGTGTTTCTTCTCACACCCTTCTGCTATTCCTCCCTCTTTGTGTGCTCTTAAAGGTTTGTAGAACACACATTCTGCTTGAATTTATGCAGTGTTCCCATGCTATTGGTGATGGTGAAAATTGTTGCCAACTGTTTTTGTCAAATGTAATAAATTTCATCAATTTGATGCTGCAGCCCTTTTGAATAATCCGTCGACGACTTTTTGCATCATTGCAACAAATTATTTTTCCCTGTTTTGCCTTCAAAAACAACTCATACCCTTAGCCCATTCTCATATTCAGTGAAATCAGAATGGCAGGAGAACATGGTGTCTTCATTTTCCCCTAGGAGTCTGCTTGAACAGGAAATTAAACTTATGTTCATTGTGCCCTGCTATCCAGCTTGGCTTTAGTATTTGCCTCTTTTCAGCTTGCCTGAAATATAAATATTAATATTATGTCTGAAAATTCAGTTGTTTGCATAAACTAGACTTGCCATAACAAATATACACAACCTCCTGATGCTAACTGAATGTTATAAATCCCACAGAGAAATGACCACAGCTTACAAGCTGAAACATCATGATAATTGTGGTAATACAATAAACAAAGGCTGCTTACAAGAACATTTATTGAAGGAGTCACTCTGAGACTTAAACATAAGTAAAGAATTTCACCTGAATGTAAGTTCTGGAAGTCCGTTTTGAAACTAGAGATTCTGTAAGCTGGACCTTTGATAGGGTTGTATTAAAATATCGCAAGCAGCTATCCAACTTTTGGGGCTACACTGGTAAAATAGATTAATTAAGTGCTTGAACTTTTTATTTAGTAACTAATGTACCATTTAGTATCTAAGCTTTCCACTGTGCAGTTACCAACTGTGTTGGTTAAAAACATATTCCAGTATGGTGGCAATAGCCAGACTTTTGATAACATAACTAGAAATACCAACTCACTTATGTCCAAAATCTGTACATTAGCTGGATTGTGGGGAAAAAAATCTGCCTTACGATACTTACTTTGGTCTGTTTAAGCAAGCCATGGCATTTTAGAATAAGGCATGGTAGTCATTATGTAGCTTTCGCTAGCTCAACATTGTATCCCTCAGCCTAATCATTGGATATCAATATCCTTAGATCAATTAAGGCATTGATAATCAATTTATTCCTACATAAATTGTTGGCCGCCACCCTATAATGTATGCATCCATTGTGCTGGCGAGCATCAGAAGTATAAGTAAAATGTGCAATGTTTGGGGGAAAAAATGTGCAAAGTAGTAGAGAAGTGTGCTGACAGTATAACAGTGTAAATAGCAGCTGAAGTACGCATTCTTAAAGCTTTCTATTGGATAAAGCTGTCTTTTGGATAAAGTGTCTATGCATGAGTATAAGTTCACCCTAAACAGTTTGTAGGGGATGAGGAAGTAAGGAAGGTGCCGTGAGGCAGCATGGTGTTGAGAAGCCAGACAGCCTGGGGTAGAAACTGTCTGGCAGATCTGGTTCTGATGCTGCAGTATCTCCTCTTTGATGGCAGGAGTCAAGTAGCATAACAAACTTGATTAAGCATCTTAAAGACAAACAGCCTGGTTTGTTTAAGAAGTTTTGATGGGTCACTACAGCTCCTGTTTCAACAGCACTGAACATTAAACTGATGGAGACTGCATCGAACCAGGCCTGTGTTCCTGGTAAGATCACGAACATCATCTTGGATTACTATAATAGTTCTACATTTTAGTAAACGCAACTTCCATTCCCTAACTACAGGGGACAGTATCCCTGAAGCAACTTGGGGTTGAGGGTCTTGCTCAAGAACCCAGAGGTGGTTTGCTCAAGGTAGGAGTTGAACCCATGACCTCTTGGTCTAGAGGCAAGCATCTTACCCACTAGGCCACCACCACCCCAACATTTAGTCACATCTGAGTGTAAAGACCGGATATCTAGCAACGCTAAATTAGTCAAGCTAAATTCATTGTCTGCCACAACAGCCCATCCCCCCACTTTTGGAAAGCTTGATACGCCCCTGACCACATCCACTGTACAAGGGAGCCGATGAAGGGCTGGGGAGGCTCATTAAGTGGATGAGGATGAGCTGCAAACCTACCATGTCCAGGTAACTTTTTCTGAAGAAAGGCAGAGTTTCTCTTGATTGCACCACTGTTCCATTCATCAACGAGAAGCTTGTTAAAACTTTTTGACCACAGCCTCAGCGACGTGGAATCCATCCAGACATTAGTCAAGGAGTTAGAGCTCAGCGGAATGGATTAGTCAGGACTGCCCAGGAGATTCAAGTGCTGGATTTACTGACATGGCATCCTGCTATGGGTCCTTGGCAATTGCTAGTTTATGGTCACATTAGTAGATGCAATGAAGAGGAGAATCAGTGGATACCTTTGCAGATGGCTTGGTTTACCACTTAGCCTGAGAAGCGCAGCTCTACATGGGGAATAACATATTGCAGCGTCCTTGTAACAGCTTCACGGAAGAGTTCATATTCTCCTGTGTTAAGGGAGGCATTGCAATATAGAGACTCCAAAGACCCTGATGTCTCATATTCCGCATGGTCAGGAAATGATGTGTTGCCAGGGACTTGGAAATGACAGAAGCGAGACTGAAGCACAAGGCTGTGGTGGGGGCAGTGGCAAAGGTAAAATCAGTCATGGGCAGTTTTCTGATGCCTGTGAACAGTTGTGTTCATAAATTTCCCATGTGCAGCTTCTGGGCTGATGAGTGCAAATTTCCCTCCACTATTTTTTGATAACTTTCATCTTGCATGCATTCATCTTGTCATCAATCCTGACCAAATTTCCTGTGCCTTCGTAGCGCACACTTCCCCAAAACATCAGCGATCCACCACCGTGTTTCACAGTTGGAATGGTGTACTGTTCATCATAGGCCTTGTTGACTCCTCTCCAAATGTAGCATTTATGGTTGTGGCCAAAAAGTTCAATTTTAGTCTCATTACTCCAAATGACCAGAGCAAAGAGACAGCTGCTGATCTAGGGAGAAGTGTGGGCTGCAGTGGACAAAGTAAGAACAGGCAGGATGGTAGGCATGAGGTAGCAGGGGACTTGGATGAGATGGGGAGAGTGTGACGGAATGAAATCTCACTTGGACCGACATCTGCTGAGCGGAGCCCAAGCACATAAAATTCCTAATCCAGGCCATATATATGAGCCACACTTTACCTACCCTGGCAAACTTCCATATATGGGGTAAGTCTGACACATCTGCCCTCACATCTCTGGGAGAGGGACACTCAAACACATACTGAGCAATTGCCAAGCGCCCTAGGGGATGGTCACTGCCGCTGGTGCCATGACCAGATGCTAAAGGCATTTGCAGAGACTGTCTTCAGCTACAATAAACTGCAGGCCCCACTACCACCCCAGGAAGCAGTTAACATTCATCAACGCAGGAGAACAGCCCAAACCACAACCAAGAGTTTTGGTGGGTCTACACTGCACAGGACTGGAAGCTAACAGTAGACCTAGGCAAGCAGCTAAAGTTTTTGGCACATATTGCAGTAACATTGTGACGGAACGTAAATTTGTAAGAAGCTTAAAAAAAAGCTATCCCTGATAGAACTGACAGTACCTGCTGAAGAACACATAGAGGAGGCATTTGAGAGGAAGCTTGCCAAGTACCAGGGACTTCTGGAAGATTCTCGGAATCAGGGTTGGCGAGTACACTGCTACCCAGTGGAAGGGGGCTGCAGAGGCTTTACTCCCTGAGTAAAATTTACACCCTAATAAAATCTTAAAATATGTCTGTTTATCTCTATATATCTCTTACAGAACTAAATATGTTCTTGATGTTATTGTACGCGAGTATCAAGTATTTTCTTGGGTATCGGTATCGCGTTTGTGTTTCTAGTATTGTGACAGCCTTACTTCACAATAACCATACACCACAGTAACCCCTTCACAGTCTTTACCCACTGTGCAAATTGTTTTACATTGAATTTCTGTCCAAGTTGAATGCAACATTGGAACAGTGTCCTTTACAATTATTAGTACTTAAGGGCTAAAATGGCCATGAAAAATGTCCAAGCTTGATGTTTAATTGAAAATGAGAGAAATATAATGTTTGACTGCAGAAAATGTATTCACTGAAAAAGCGATTTAACAAATAAACTGACAGCCTTTTTTGTACAGTTGTAAAATCGAGGATATGCAGAGGTGCTAGAAAGTTTGTGAACCCTACTGCATTCTCTGAATTTCTATGGAAATTGTCATCTTCATCTTATTACAAATGAGTAAAGAAGTATTTAGTTTTTATTTAGTGTTTACTGAACAAAGTAATACAACCCAAGATAATTTGAGTTTTATGTTGACCCATGCTTTCTATGACTTGCTTTTGACCTGTCATGGTTTCAGCCAAACAGTTCCTTCAAACAATGACTGAATTGACTTGTAGCATTGTTAGCACGCTCCTCCTTTCAGAACTGCTTCAGCTTTGTGGTGGGCTTTTTACATGAGCTTGCTTCTAAGCATTAATTCTTCTGCTTCAATCATTTGGTAGGCTGAAAACGGTAATAGGCTCTGTTGTAGATTTTTTGTAGAGCTTCATGGATGGGTGTCCTGACAGTCATTTGTGTATGTGTATACGTATGATGTTTGTGTGAGCAATCCTGGGTAGAGTAACAATGGTGGTTTGTACACTGCGTGCCTGACCGTTATTTGGCAAAGTCCAAACACTTCTTGTTTTGTTACCTCTTTCTGAGGTTCTCATAGATCTAGACTGAGGCAGTGCCTGTGTGCACGTGCGCACACACACATGTTGGTGGTGAAGACCAGAATTGAATAGTGAAATCTCAGGTTGATATTTTATAAATAGGGCATGGTCGTGCACATTTATGTTAGATTGCCATCCAGGTTAATTAAACCTCCTGTCCCCATTTAATACTGAATCAATAATTCTATAGATTCTACATACTTTTGCCAACAAAGCCATTATACATTGGATCACCTTGTTCAATAAAGAAATGAAAATGTTTTTTTGGGTTCTTTTTATGTTGCCGTGATTTAGATGGAGAGCTGATCACATTTTAGGTGCACACACACATGCTGCTTTTGTCACCATCAGTGATGGGCTTTATTATTGGGTAAACCTGATAAGTGTAAGTGGCCTGCCCGTTTATATAAATGATGCATGTAATCCCAGTGTTTTGAGGTTAAATCAGATGCACCTGTTATCTAGGCTTGTGTGTAAATCTAGTACAGTTATAAAAAATGAACCAAACAGCTAATACACAAGTAAGAATAGATTTCAGCAAATATATATTCATCCAGTCAGTGAAAATTTTCAGTGAAGATTTCCCAGCGAATGTGTTACCACAGTATTCAGATTTGATGTATTTTGTGGTGTTTCTATAATTGAAGATCCTTTTATGTCTCTGAAAATATATATTTTTTTCTCCTTATACAGTTTTCCAGACAGAATTATGAACTTTTTGATCATATTCACTGGATACAGTTGGGTAAGTGCTTCCTTTAAACTGTTACCAATGTAGAGGAGTTTAATAATGTAGTAATAATAATAATAATAATAATGAGTTGTCTTTCAGGTATTGAAAAAACCTGCAGAACTTTATTGAACTCATAACTGCCAACAATGGCTCATGGATGGAATACATGTCCCAATTCCACAACTCCATCTGATTCAAAAACTTTGACTGTGCCCTTGGAGGCTGAGGAGAACTTTGAACATCATACTGAGCAACTTGCTGGGGAAGATAATAGTTCAAGCATGATAGTTCCCGAAGAGATCTCCACACCAGCTTTGAACCATTTGAATTCGGCGGCCGATTCACAGCAGGATACATGTCTTGAACCACCATGGCAAGAGGAGGAGAAATCAGTAGAGTCTGACAGAGGTCAAGTAAAAGATCTCGAGACAAATCTGGTTGCTATCACAAATAACGATCTGTCTTGTTTGAATTCGTATACACATGGCTCAGGACCAGATCCTGGTTTGGTGAATATGACCAGTCTTGTGGAATACTCAGATGTTAGCAGCTGTTCTGAAGCAGACCATGACAGCATTTCAAATGTCTTCATAGAAGATAATCCTGAGCCATCTTCAGAATTTCAAAAGATAAGGAGCACCAAGGAAACAAGTGAATTGAATCAAGGTCCTCCTACTTTGTTCCATACTGGTGATTTGGATAGTGCATTGACAGGGAAAGACAAAGAAGTTCTGGAAAATGAAGCATCTGACAACAGGGGACCTCAGGAAATGAAGCATGAGAATGAAAGTGATGATTTGAAGAATATGATGGATGATGGTGTCCTGGAGGAAAAGTCCCTTTTAAATCTACAGAGGATGTGTGTAAATATTAGTAGCACAGAAGGTGAAAACAAATGCACTTTGAAAAACGGGGAACAAATGGAGCAGAAAGTGTCTCTTAACCAGAATTCAGACTGTGCTGAAGAACCAAGCAAGGGTTGCAAAGATATTCCAAATACTGAGCTCAGTTCTGTTTGCTCTTTGGACCTGAATTATATGAACTGGAATATAGAAGAAAAAAAGAATAACCTTTATGATGATGCACAAGTGCAGAATGGTTGCCAGATAGAACAGGTCAGCCCATGTGAATCTAAACTTGATGGTCAAGAAAATGAGTCAAACCATGAAAAAGTGTCCCTTGACATTAAACCTCAGTCTGACATAACAGAGGGTAAAAGTTCTATCAATCAAGATGTTGAGCGCAGTAGTCTTGAATTCTTACAGTCCTGTTTGGGCCTTAAAAATCCAGAACACACTCCTCCTGTTTTCAGTAGCCTGGTTTATACGACAGTAGACCAGCATGAGTCAAATTCTGCGTATGAGACAGTGAACGATACCACCCAGAACTGTAACATAAATAAGGCCCAACCCCCAGTTCTCGTGAGAACTACAATTGAACCGGTGGCCAGGCTTCAAATGGAAGAAGCAGCAGAGTGTATCCATGAACCTCCTCCACTGCATGCATACTATAAGGGCTCGTCAGAGCCCACACAACAAAGTGATTGCATTGAGGGGCAAATGGTTAGAGACTTAACAAGAACTGGAAGTCGAATTGATGACAGGATTTCAAGTGATTTTTCCTTGGTGCCATCCAAGAAATTAATGAAAAAACTGCAACCTGTTGTGCTTCTGAAGACAGCTGAGCAGAATGCTGATGATAGAAACATGTACCATTGTTCTGAGTGCAAAAAAACCTCGCAAAGCTCAGATGAGCTTATTGAACATTACCACAGCGAACATTCTCAGTGTAATTTTCAGCATTGTGTAACCTGTGGATGTTATTTGTCCAATGAGACATTGGCAGCGCAACATTTGTGTCAGAAGGTTAAGCCAAATTATATGCACCAATTTGATTTTTTAGCATCACACACTAAGATGAATGCAAAATACATGTGTAAGTACTGCCACAAACCATTTGTCAAAAGAACGACTTATGTTGATCATGAGGAAAGGCATAGAGTTGTCACTCAAAGTAGGTGTGATTGTTGTGGTTTGTACTTTCTGCTTCCAAGTCACCTGAAGGTTCATAAACGAAAGACCAGATGCTTTCCCTTGATACTAGAACCCCAGGAGGAGGGAAAAGCAAATTTTGACGTGGACCTCAAAAAGGAGAATAGGCCCACTGTCACAGGTGGGACTGACAGCTGTCAGAAGAGGCTTAATGAATGTTTTGTGAAGCTTGTTGACATAAACAAGACAGACCAGACACCAAAAAAAATAAGTTGCCCTGTTTGTGGAAAGGTCTTCAGACTCAGAGCACAGCTAAAATCACACCTCAGATCACACACTGATGAAAAACCCTTTCAGTGTGATAGGTGTAAGAAAGATTTCAAATATTCCTGGAATCTTAACAAGCATAAAAGAGAGCAATGTTCTCAAAATACGGTAAAGCCTAATGAATCACCTACGCCTGTTAGTACTCTTTCCAAAAGATTTCCTTGCCCCATCTGTCCACGGCTATTTAAGTATTCCTACAATAGAACCCGGCATTTGCGTGAACAGTGTCTGAAAGAATATACTCGGACAGGAAAAGGAAAAGTTGGAAACAGATATAAATGCCCGTTGTGCAGTGAAACATTTAGCATGACTTCCAATCGTAATAGACATATTAGAAAAGTATGTTTTCAGAAATTTAGACTCAATGGGAAAGAGGTGAAGGACATCAAGGTACAGGTTAAAGAAGAAAAAGAGGAGATGCTGGTGCCAACTTTTCCCTCTCAAAAATGGTCACGTCACAAGTGTAAATTATGTCCGGCTGTGTTTGCACACAAATCTGGAGTTTGGAGACACATGAAAAGACACAAGTTGCTTCAGGACACCATAACGCCAAATGGCATAAATGTCAACGCCAGTAACCTGAAACAAACAGACCTTGACCTCGGACCACAAAGCAAAGTGTCTTCTGATATGAGGTCTTTGTCTTGTCGCTTCTGTGAAAGAAGTTTCCGGGCAGCTCACTCACTGAACAAACATTTACGATTACATGGGGGAAAAAAACCTTACCGCTGCTTGGACTGTGGGATGAGCTTTGGCAGGCGTGGGCATCTAATTGCTCACATAAATATTCACAGACGAAAGATACAGTGTTCTGTCTGTAAAAAGATTCTGCCCTCAATAGGAGATTTGTTAAAACACAGACAGTCCCACATAAAAAAGGGTATGCTTCAGTGCCCTGATTGCCCAATGCAGTTCAAGTTTCCTGTGTACTTGCTCCGACATGTTACCACACATGAAAAGAAGAAATCTAAACCCAAATTGTCCCAGTCTCGCCCTGAAAACATTCTTGCAGCTGAAAAGATTGAAGAAATTGATGAAGTCTTCAAATGTGGAGTATGCAAAAAGGAATTTGATGACTCCAAATCACTAAGTCAGCATTGCTCAGTTCACATTCCAAAGTCATCTGTTTCCACATGTCCGTTTTGTAAACGTGATTTTCAGAGTCGAGCTACATTAATTCGGCATATTCGCATTCACACTGGTGAAAAGCCTTTTCCCTGCAAAATTTGTGGAAGACATTTTGCCCGAAAGGAATACCTCAGAACTCACGAAGAGAGATGCACAGGTCAAAAAGAAAGTCGTCCATCTCCGATATCAGTCTCAACTCAACAACAAGAGCAGTCCAAACCAAATATGGTATTGGACAAAGTACAAAAAAAATTTAAATGCTCATACTGCCCACATGTATTTACCATGTCAAGCAGTTTGACAATTCATGAAAGAGCTCATAGGAAGAATACCTTGCTTCCATGTTCAAAATGTGGGAAATATTACAGGAAAAAGACCATGAAAGAGCATCAGAAGAACTGCAAAGACAAGGAATCACAACATGATTACAGAAACAGTGGAGCTACTGTCACAAGAAATGATACCAAAAATACACATGAGAGTAAGGGTAAAGGCACAGATTCAGTTATCCCAACCAGAAGATGCAATGCATCAAAGGAAATCGGGACAAGTCTCAAGGACAGTTTTAAGGAGCGGTGCCCACATTGCTCTAAACGCTTTAGATACAGAAGTTACCTGCTTAGGCACCTTCGTTGTCACTTGAAGACAAAACAGTGTGTGCGCTGTGGTCAGAAATGTGAGAGTCAACAGCAATATCTACAGCACAAGGACCTCTGTGATGGTATACTTGGGGAACAAGAAGTGGAAATGAAAGACTGTGCAAAAACCGAACCCATGTCAGTTAATGCATCAAATCTGAAAAACATCGGAGTAACAGTAGGAGGAAATGATGGGGAGCTGAAGTGCAGTTTCTGCATGAAAGTCTTCACAAAAGCCAGAAATCTGAGGCGCCACATCCTTACCCACACAGACGTCAAGCCATATCGCTGTAAATTGTGCGAGAGTTGTTTTTCCCGATTTGATCATCTGAAACTACACCAGGTACACTGTAGGGGCAAGAGACAGCGACTTGAAGTGCGCATTGAAAAGATAAATGTTGATCTTTTTGGCACAGGCTTTCAAACTAAAATGCAGCAGCCAAACGTTATGTTCGGATGTAACGTTTGTTCTAAGCAGTTCTCTGCCCACAGCAGTTTAGCGCGACACATCTCCATGCTGCATTCTACTTTTAAACCCTTCTCTTGTAAAAGGTGTGGTAACAAGTTTAGTTCAAAAAAGAGTTTGGCAGGACACATCCTCAAGGTAAACTGCAGTAGGTCCAAAGAAAAGAGCTTGAAGTCACCTCAGTCAGATGCTCTAGTCCAGCCATGCAGAGAAACCTCTAAACTCTTACAACGCATACAGGGGCACTATTCGAATAAGTTTAAATTCCAGTGTGAGTACTGCCCCCGTCGCTTTAAAAACCAGTCCCAGTTGAAGATTCATACACGTCTTCATACAGGAGAAAAACCTTTCGGATGTGCCAATTGTGGTGAACGTTTCATCAGAAGAGACTACGTTCAGCGGCACTTAATTAAATGCAGTGGGAAAAGACAAAGCATTGATGAAGTGCTTTGTGACAGATGTGGTGGACTGTTTACTCGAGATGCACTTCAGAAACATCAGAAGACCTGCATCATTAACTTCAAGTCACATGCTTCCCCCAAGGCGGCCAGTACTTCAGAGATCAAGGGATTTTCCTGCGTTAGATGTAGCAACCACTTTTTGTTGTTCTCACAGCTTCAGCAGCATTTTCTGACAAAGCATAGATCTGATGGACTCCAACAGTCAGACGACCTAGAGCAGCATTCATCAAACACCTTCAGTGTAAAGGAGGAGCCGCTAGATGAAGAGTATATAAAAAACCTTCCAAGCAGCAGCGAAATTCAAATACAAGACGATACAAATGGGGACTCAAAAAACGAATCTTACCCAGAAGGTGCAGCTTCCTCAGAATTAGAGCTTAATGATGATACAGTCCTTGTATTTAATAAGGGTTCTAATACGACAGGGACTGGTGTATTGCAAACAAAGTTTTCATGTAAAGATCAGGAAAAAAGAAACCTGGACAAAGGAGATGGAGTTGTCCACAAATATCAGTGCTCCGAGTGTGATCAAAGTTTCACTGATGGCCTCAGACTTATAAGTCATCTTGAGGATCATGGCCGTGAAGACCTTGAGCGTAGATTAGGCAAGAAACACCAATGCCACCTGTGCAGTAAGAACTTTGATCAAGCTGGGTTGCTGCAGAGACACATGAAGACTCAGCATCAGGAAACCAGTTCTAATACTTGTCTTGAATGCGTCAGAAGCTTTCGATATCCCTCAGATTTGGACAGTCATATGTCTCTTCATGACCATAATCGACCGTTTGCTTGTAACACCTGCAAGTTAAGGTACTGGACAGCTAAAGCCTTGAAAATTCATCAAAATTCTTCCCACCCAGTTGAGGTTGTGATGGCAAGTGAGTCTATCACAGGAGAGTCTCCTAAAATATTTACATGTCATCCGTGTAATAAAACTTACACAACAAGAAAATCTTATATGAGGCACTGCAAAGATAAACATAAGGGGAGTTCTGAAATTACAAGCACTTCTATGCAGCAACACTCAGACAAGGATGAATCTGCTGACAATGGTGCAGTGGATGGAGGCAATGAAGGTGCAAGTGACAATGATTCTGACTCTGCTCCCTATTTTCCTTGTCATGTCTGTGGTAAAACATTTCTGACGTCTGAAAGTCTTGAGGATCATCAAAGATGCCATCTTGGTGAAAAACCCTATGAATGTGAGGAATGTGGCAAATGCTTTTTCCAGCTTGTAAATCTACAGCACCATCAGCGGAGCCACAAAACTGAGTTTCAGTGTCCTATGTGTGGTAAAGGTTTTATTTCATCCTTTGCCCTGCGCAAACACAGACACAGTCATGTTACAAAACGGCCACATCGATGCACTAAGTGTCATCTGAGCTTTACGGGATCATCGCAGCTGGCTGAACATATGCTCAGTCACCGTGATGAAAATTTTCCTTGTGACCTTTGTGATGCAACATTTTCATGCAAATCGAGCAGAGCTGAGCATCGCAAGATCCACACAGAACAAGAGGAGGAGATTCCTCCCTTGATCCCACCTACAAGGCAAACGTCACCTCCAACTGTGATGAACAACAGTCCTTTACTAAATAATGCTCAGCAATACAAATACCGCTGCGAAACATGCCAGGTGCGATTTCAAGATCCGGAGCAGCTCTCGGAGCATGGTTGTCGTCCAGCAAAAGAGCGTCCTTATTCATGCCCTGAATGCAATAAGCATTTCTCGCATGGCTCTCATCTGAAAAAGCATCAACTCAGTCATCAGCTTTCGGGGCTGCATTCGTTTCAGTGTAAGAGATGCCCAATGAGTTTCAACCAGCGTCATCACTTGCTCACCCATTTGCAACTACATGGTGATGAAGAGCCTTCAGACTCCCAGATCGATGAAAAAGCGAAGTTGTCAAATCCAGTCAATCTAAATGTGGACAAAATTTATAAATGTCCGATTTGTCCCGAGAGCTTCGCTCAAGCCTTAGAGCTAGCAAATCATCTTTCGGTTCATTCGTACATGTGCAATATTTGTAACAAGACTTTTGCAACCAAACAGCAACTTGAAGAACATGAACAGTGCCATTTGTCTGCAGCTACGCAGTATGAGTGCACAGAATGTGGGGACAGCTTCATTGGAAGTGATGCTTTTCGCCAGCATAATTGTGCTCACCAGAAACATTCGTTTCCAGACACTGGCCTTGGACATTCATCCATGCGCCACCCTCGCAAGAAGAGATCTTCAGGAGCTTCATTTAAAGTCATCAGTAATGAGGAAGAGGAGGAAGAGGAGGTTGACGTTGGGGAAGACTTCTACAATTGTCCTGTTTGTAACAAAAGATTCACTTCCAGTAGCAGTTTACAGGAGCACCAAAAACTGCATGAAGATGGGCGGCCTTTCAGGTGTCTGGTTTGTGGCAAAAGCTTTGCGAAGAAGAAATATCTCACAAAGCACCAGCAATTGCATAGTGAGTGTCCGTATCAGTGTGAAATTTGCTCTGAGTCCTTCAAAACAGAAGCAACTCTTTTGTCCCATCACAGGATCCATGATGCAAGAAGGAAACATCAGTGCACAGTGTGTAACAAAGCATATTGTACCGCATCTGACCTCTTAAAACATGAAAAGAAACACCCAGAATTGCGGAATAAAGGAGGTGGTGACCATCGGTGTGATATGTGCTATCAGTCTTTTAGTTTGCTTTCTCAGTTACAAAAGCACCAGGAAACTCACATTGGCCAAATTGTGTATGAATGCACAGAGTGCGACAAAGCCTTTGCTTTTCCGAATCTTTTAGAAGAACATCAGCATACTCATGCAGCTGCAACAAGTTCTTCCCACGTTCTCTTTCAAAGTTCATTCGATGAGTAGAGTGTACTGTAGAGTATTTCCTGCAATGCAGGTGATTTTTGTAGTTGTTCAATTTTCTGAAAAAAAAAAGACTGTACAGTTTGATATGTTTTGGAAAACCGTGTTCTGCTATGTTACATATTATGCTCCAAACGTAGACCTCTTGTTTGGTTTTAATGTTTAACCGTGTGTGTATATTATAGGTTCTTCCTTTTCTACTACTAAAGTTGCCTAATTGAGGTGTTGGTTGCAAGATGAAATTTGCATGCCAGAAAAATACATGAAATGCTGTTCAGACATATTTTCCTCTTCAGTTATGGGGCTTATATGGCAGAAATATCAGTCATCTGTCATCCTATGCCTACATTTATTCCTCTGGTGTGTATTCATTTCAAAATGTAACTGATCTTTTGGAAGCAGTGATTTTTTTCTAGAATTGCGGAGCAGTTATTTCTAGTACCTGTTTAGTACTGACTTTTGTCATTTTCTGATAACTGGTTGTAGCCATGCATCTAATACCTCTGTTTGCAAAGATTTGCATAGGGTTACATATATTATGAATATGTCTTTGTATATTCAAATTGTTTCTTTTTATCAAGTGTTTTTTTTTTTTTTTGTTTGTTTTTTTTTTTTTTTTTTTTAAATCTTTTATTCTGTTCCTGTCGGAGATTCCTCACTATTATTAGCCTTTGCTTAACAGGTGCTTGAGTACCTATCAAGCACTTCATTAGTTGGTGGAGTCATTTGACACAGAGATTGAGTACCCTTGTAT
The DNA here is from genome assembly GCA_037974365.1 of Hydrocynus forskahlii. Classification (NCBI taxonomy): domain Eukaryota; kingdom Metazoa; phylum Chordata; class Actinopteri; order Characiformes; family Alestidae; genus Hydrocynus; species Hydrocynus forskahlii. Next base: position 3,589,876 of record JBBPCX010000006.1, read on the forward strand.
TAAAGTATATACTGTATGCATATGTCAGTTTTCTTTTTTCTTTTTTTACACAATGACTGTGTAAAAAAACAGAGATAATAAACCCATTTGAATATATAAAAATGTTTGAGTGTGACTGTCTTGTCAATTCAGAAATAAATATAATTGTACTGGATCCAGTTATACCAAAGTTTTATGTAGGGCAGGTTCTAGTAATAAATCATTGACTTATTTGTGTATGAAGTTCACATTTGTTTAACTGTGGAGTGAAAACTTTGCATCCGCTTTAACAAATATGGCACAATTTTGAATGATTTATATTCATTTGCAGCATTTAATGTATATGAGGGGAAGATATATGCAGTTTTATTACATTTGCACCATTTTCTATTATTTCTATGTTCCTTTGGTCCATTCATCAAGAGAAAAAATGTCCTATCAACTGGCAATTTTTAAATGACAAAAATTGATTTAGAACGTGATTATATGTACCTGGGTATAAATCCCCTTATTCTCCGGCAGATTTCCAAAAGTGATGGGAACAAAGTAGCCCACAGCAAAAATGGGGACATGACACCTGCCCCACTAGCAAAAATAATAGTGGTTACTGATGCTTATCCTGGTAGTTTCCTGACAGTATTTTGACTGAGTCAAATGCCTTCTCTTCAGGTGGATCTCAAAACCTCATTTGATGTCCCTTTGTCTCAGAGGTTTTCTGGCTGTTTTTTATTGGGTGCTTACAGTTCAGACCAAATTTGTATGCCTAGATTCGTACAGTCGTATTTGTTGGCATCTCCACAATTGATTTTATGAGGCAACAAAACACTGACTGTTTACAGCCTCTGTCCTGTATTGAGACTCACTGAGAGAAACACTTCTTAAGTGTGAATAGGTGAGGTTAGATATCACAACCCCTCTTAAAAAAAAAAAGTTGGGATGCTGTGCAAAATAATTAAAACAGTGACCGTCAAAAGCAATCATTTGCAAGTCATATAAACCCTATATTTACTTGAACATAGTATGAAGACAACATACGCTGAAACTTCAAATGTTTGTTTTGAGATATATACACTCTTTGAATTTGATACCAGCAACACATTTCATAAAAGTTATGATGCGCATGTTTACTTCTGTGTTGCATCACCTCTCCTTTTAACAATTCATTTTCATATTCATATCATATTTTGATTCGTCAGACCACAGGACAATCCCCTACTTTAACCCAGTCCATCTTAAATGAGCTCGGGCCCAGAGAAGACAGCAGGATTTCTGGATATATATGGTTATATATATGGTTTCTTCTTTACATGGCATAGTTATGTGGATGCAGTGACAAACTGTTCCCAGACAGCGGTTTAGGGATGTTCCTTAGGTCATTGATTTCCACTTCAGAACTGTGTTTTTAATGCAGTACCATCTGAAAGCCTAAAGATTAAAACTAATCAATACTGTTTTTTTTTTTTTAGCCTTGTCTCATACAGAGATTTCTCTAGATTATCTGAATCTTTGAATGATATGTGCCTTTGATAATAATCTTGCTTTACAATTTTACATTGAGGAATTAAATTCTTAAATTGTTGGACTCTGTGCCAGCGACGTAGCACGCATGGGTGGGGGTGGTGGGGTGGTGAGGGGGACCATCCCCCCACTTTTGTCAGATTAATTGGTCGTAATTGTATTTATAATTTGGCTTCCCCATCCCAGAACACCCACACTTTTGGAAAACTTGACACACCTTTGCTCTATGCCAGGGTGAACCCCCTTCCAATTCTGAGAGGCTTTGCCTCTGGTACGCACTTTTTTATATCCAATCATGTAACTGATCTGTTGCCAATTAACCTAATTAATTGTGAGATGGCCCTGCAACAGAATGGTCACCTGTCCAGGATGCTTCTCTTTCTCTTGTCCTATGACCACAGGGATAGACTCCAGTTGTGAAGTCATCACATTTTTTTTTACATTTCACACAGTACCCCGACTGTTTTGGTATTGGGTTTATATGTAAATGTGGTGGTGATGTTGGGAAAAACAGGCTGTTTTTTTGTAATTTGGTTTCCAAATACGGGTCTTGTGCACTGTGGGAGTAAACGGGACATTCACTCCTCAGTGCACACACAATACAGCATTTTACACAATACACTTGAAAAGGGGTTGATCTGGGCAGTTTAAATGGCAGGATGGAATAAAAGTTTCTGTTTAGTAACCGAAACAACACTATCCATATATAAAAGAAAACCATTAAAATGATTAAAATCTGCACATAATGTTACTTTCAATGCTGCACATTCTGAAAATACTTTATTTGTAGATTGTTTCTCATAGATTATTATAGATTATAGATTATTTCTCACATGTAAAACTGATCTTTTACCTCTGCCAATGTTAGCGATGCCATATATATGTATATATTATTATAGGCACAGATTTTTAAAATTATATTTAATTATTTTAATAATGATGTGAATAATGTAAAAATATTATGTAAAAAAGTGCAATAACATTTGGTTTGCAAACACATTAAACAAATAAGGAGCTTTTTAACAGCAGTGTTCCCGTTAACACGGTTACAAAGCTGCAGTTCAAATATTTCTGTAATTCTCAACTTAAACAGTAATGTAATCAAATCAAATATAAAACCAAAGCTATTTGCCCCTGCCAGGGCATTCACGTTTTATCTAGTTTCTTATAGAAAAACAAGTTCCCCTCAGAGTCCAGACCATGGGAGCGGAGCCATTATGGCAGTTGTAAAGGAGGACTAACTCCATATGAAAGTCTATTTATCTGAATGCAGTATCACTAAAGTCTCTGTTGGTGTAATGGTCAGGCATCCCATTATTGTTTTTCCACGCAGCACTCTAGGCCTCGGCTGGTTTTTGCGGGGGTCTTCCGTCCCATAACTTTTGTCTATATAATATGGACAAAAGTAATGGGATGCCTGATCCCCGCCAAAACCAGCCACGACGTAGAGCCATAGACACAGAATATTTGTCTATGTGTAGAGCTGGATGCTGTGCACACTCACAAGCACAAAAAAGCACCAACTTTAAAAATAAAAGGATTTTAAACAACACATGATAACGGACGATAAAATAATTGACAGCGTGAATGTGCCCAGCCCTAATTAAAGTATAAGTATTATGGTCTACTCATACTCATAAACAAATGAGTTTAGATTCATTTGATGTGACATTATTTCAGCTGTTCATATGTGACATTGATGTTCCCTCTAAAATCTCACAAAAAGTTGTTACATAAAAATGGTTATAAATACACTGATGCTTGACTCATTGCTTCACCATAGTTTTGAGAAAGTTTTGGCCTATGAAGTCCATTCACTGGGGTGAGGCACAAGTAGGACAAAATAACACCCTAAGAAAACATTTTTACTGATTTACCACTATTTTACCATTACTTATTTATAAAACGTATGTGTAGGGTTGCAAATGGTTAAAAATAAAGGTGCTATAAATTGTCTAGGGTCGAAAAGTTTCACTTCAGTTAACCATTTTACACCAAACCTCTTATTACATATAATTGAATCATGTAGAAATTTCCCTTAAACTTGATTACCTAGCCATAGCCCTGACAACAGTACTGCTTACAGTGGTATGGTGAAGCTCAGCACTGTATGTCAAAACAACCTGCCCTTGAATGGCAGCAAACAAGGGAGCTTTCTGATGACCTTGGCAGATTGAATGTGAGACATGCCCTTGTCTGCAGTGCAAACGACTGCAGTGGAGGTTCATCATAACTGAAGATTGGCCAAAAAGTCTGATGACAGTGATTTCTTCCAGAATGACAGTTCTCCTTGCACAGGGCATAAAGGGTCACTGAGTGGTTTGATAAGTGAAATTAAACTGCTGTGATCACCAGACCTTGAACCGTCTGTTAAACACCAATGAGATTTTGGATGTGTTAGACTGATTGCTCCACCACCATTATCAAACCACCAATTTAAGGGATCTCTCCAGTACAGTTTCAGAAACCTGTATGATCTAGTGCTCATATCCATGCCCAATTAAACATATCCAAGCTATCACAATCCGCAGCAAACCATTTCAAAAGGCGGGGTCATCGAGGTGTTTTCTGCCAAATGCAAGATGTGCCTATATGTTCCTCTGTATGGTTTTCACCTTTTAATTCTTGAATGGCTTCAGTTGACCTTGTTTTAGTTGTGGACTCAAGATTGCTGACCTTATTTGAGATCTAAAGTTCTTTAGATGTCCATCTGGGTTCTTTGGTGACTTCCTGGAGAAGTCGCTGCTCTTACTGTGGCTTACTGTGGTGAATCCCAGAGTCTTAGAAATAACTTTTTTGGCCTTTCCTGACCTCATAAATCAATAAACCAATAGATCCATACATTGTGATAAATATGGAAAATGAAAGAAGATGAAGATAGAACTTAAATGATTTAAATATTAAGACATGAAGGAACCAGGATAATCTACCTTCTATAATCCCTGAATAAATACAACCAATAATCCAGACAATTACAAAACAGGTGTTCAGCACTGTAGGGAGGCAGAGCACTGGGTCCATGCCCCTAGTGAAGATTTCTAGAGTTCAGCTGCTTGGGCTAGACTGAGCGAAGATCTTTCCCAACCATCCCAAAATTGATTACCTGGCAACAACTGTCATTGTATTGCCAGGGTTCACTGGGTTGGGTGGTTGTAGTCCAGTGGGTAAAAACTTACCTGTGAAACCAATGACCACAAAGTTGCAGGTTCA
>JBBPCX010000006.1:3599834-3613078 GCA_037974365.1 Hydrocynus forskahlii
CTGCAGATTCCACCTAGGGCTGCAGGCTCCACCCACCTTTAAACTGCAGATTCCACCTAGGGCTGCAGGCTCCACCCTCCTTTAAACTGCAGATTCCACCCACCTTTAAGTTGCAGGTTCCACCTTTAAGCTGCAGGTTCCACCTTTAAGCTGCAGGTTCCACCCACCTTTAAGCTGCAGGTTCCACATTTAAAATGCAGGCAGGGACGGACTGATCATCTGGCGTTTTCTGGCATTTTCCCGGTGGGCCAACGTGCTATTTGGGCCAACCGTTTATTCATTTATTCATTTATTTAGTGGTCTGACCGACCGAGAGGACTCATAAATCGGCGGCTAACACTGGGCTAGCCCAATCAACTTTTTAAACACCACCTGACCACCGGCCCATGAAACACCCCTCTGTTTCTTTTCTTTACTGACACGGAGCTGCCCCAGTCATATATTTCAACTCCTCCCCCTTTTGGCCAATGGATGAGATGGAGAGAGAAAGCGTAAAGGGGGCACAGAGAAACTTCGAGAAAAAAAACAAAGTGCTACTTCAGGCAGACGCTGCCAAATGTGCCAAAAAAAAGTTACGACCGCGCTTCAATTATGAACGCGGGTGAAATTAGCTAATAATATAATCAGTGTTCCTGCTAGGAGAAAGGCTATTTACAACACATTGTGTACACTTGCTAAAACAATAGACCTCTCAGTTCATTCTTTTATGTCTCCCATGCTGAACTAAATCGTCTTATTGAAAGTTATTGAATTTTTTAACCACCATTCATCAACATTAACTGTGAGACAGAAGTTAATTATCAATTATCAGTTGTGGGGTGAGTAGGCAACTTTTGGGGCATAGTGTTAGAGGCTGGTATGCTGTAGGTATTTATGAACAATATACAGACATGAAAGACATCTACACTTTCTAAAATATCTCTTTCTCTCTCTGTCACATCTGCACACATACAGAAAGCCCTCTCTTTTCTCCCACAAATATTCATTAAAGATTCAGATGCATAATTTTTGACGGTGTAAGTTCACAAGTCATTGAATACTACTTTGCTGCATACTACTATACACATTCATGGGAGCGCAAAGATCGGTGGTGTGCATAATTGTATGTGGTGGGTTGTTCTACCCAGCACATGTTCTACTTGTTTTGTTTTGTTTTGTTTTTTTTGTCCCAGTCCGCCCCTGGATGCAGGTTCCACCCACCTTTAAGCTGCAGGTTCCACCCTCCTTTAAGACGCAGGTTCCACCCTCCTTAAAGCTGCAGGTTCCACTTACCTTTAAGAGGCAGGTTGCAACCACCTTTAAGATGCAGGTCCCACCCTCCTGGACGATGGAGGTGCTGATGGTTCAGTTTTTCCTTTTGCCCACGGTGCCGCATTAACCTTATTTTTCGTCAAGCAGACTTTTATTTTGGAAAGACGCGCATCCAGGGGAGAAAACCCGCTAAAGCTGCTGCTCGTGCTCTTCAGCCCACACAGGCGGAGGGCGAGCCGTCTAACCGTCCTGACTTCGCCTTCGCAAACAGCGTGTGGCATCACCTGAAACCCGAAGCGGCCTGGTTCGGTAAGGTGTCCGGGTCCCTGGAGAGCTCGGCCGGGTAAGCCTCGTCCACTCCTCGTTCTCCCGCGCGCTGTTTTTCACTGTTAGCCGTCCAGGCTAGCTGGACTCCTTTCTCTCGTGGCTCCTGCGCGAGGCTGGCAGGGCACGAGCACTGATTTTGATTTTTTTTGTTTTGTTTCCCTTCTCATGCTAAAAAGGACTGTCTGTGATAAGTAACCTTTTTTTGTTTTGTTTTGTTTTTGGTCCTCCAGTGTGTGTCTGCTCTGGGAGGAGAGAGGCCTGCAGAACAGATCGCCGTGTGTTAATTCTCTATCTGATGGAGGTGAAAGAGTTAGTGGTCACTTCAGTGGGTCAGATCTTGCTTTTTCGTAATTTTTGGTGGGTTATGTGTGTGGCACGCAGAATGACAATCACGTGTCAGCGAGACACATCAACAGAGGGGTTCATTAAGATTTGGTCCAGAGCATTACAGCTGTACCTGCTGTCACTAGTACCTGGACTCCTGGCTGCACACGCCATCATCTGCACTCTTCATACCGAAAGATAAGATCAGATAAAGCTTTATTTATTTTTAAAACTAAATTTGCATTGTTATAGCAGAAAGTGAAAGAAGTTGTACGACACAACAGTGTAGTATAAAAAGTACAACCATTCATGACGTTTCTGTGTCAGCAGATTTTATAAATGTGCAATGTGCATTTTATATATATATATATATATATAAAATTAAGCGTGCAACTAACAATTCACCCTGTGCTGCACCGATGTGAGGTTTGCTGGCCAATGCCAGTATCTGATATTTTTCACGTACTTGTCTGCAAGGGTTACATGATATAGACAGAATTCCTACTGTTGCAATTATACTGTATCTCTTCAAATATGTTAATGAGTCTATCACCACTTGTCAGGAATTTAAAAAGGCGTGAAGTCTGTACATGTCCTTAATGTTTCAAAATGTATATCATGTACAGTCCATGTATGGAAACCTAGCAGCACAAACAGGCCAATTTGAAGTCCTTGTTAATGTGACATTATAATCCCAACACATAAAACTCCTTCATCAGCCTGCAACAGGTTAGTCCCACTCATTTACTCGGAAGTGCTAAGAAGTGTGAATGAGCTACAATACGGGGCTTCCAATCAGAAAACAGATCTCTACATATACTGGTCTTAAAGGCTAAGTCACAAAAACAGCCTGTTTAACTCTTAAAGATAAACAGAGGTTGCAAAATGGTTGTGTTAAAATGAATAATGATGAATTACGAATTGTATTTTTGTTATACCAATGTTACAGAAAAATGAAATAGGAGAAAACTGGAATATGTATCTTCTTTTTCCAAACTCTGATTATCCTTTAGAATTTAAAAGGCTGTTTCTTTTTTTTACCGTGCCTTCAAGACTTATATGCACATTATGTCTTTTATGTTTGGCAGCCCCATATAGTTGTAGCAACCAAAAAATAATTATTTATGCCTATTTTCCAAACTCCTTTTAGTTTAAACAATGTAAATGTCCCATCAAGGCAGGCTGAAATATATGAATATTTGAGGCTAAGTGGACGTGATTGTGCTGGTTGTTGACATCACCAAAACAGTGAATTAAAAATTGGTACTTTTTAAAACATTGTGTTGATGTGCTAAAAAAATCATATTGTATATAAACAATGTGTAATTTTACCACTGTGTTAAAATATCTTGGGCATTTGTTTATCTCTCTTCATATGGTCACACATCACCATTAAATGTTTGTGTGCTTGGTTCAGTTAATACCTAAGGACAGGAAGGCTGAACTTTTTATTTCTATATTTTCGTAATTAAAGTAAAGTGGCCCCTTTTAGTCACGCGGGAACACACCACTGCACACAGTGTGAAATTCTTTCTCTGTATTTAACACCGTCACTAAAAAAACTAATGCTGGGCAACGTTTACATTTTTTAATCACGATTTATCGCAGAAAACCATGCGATTGATCACATTGTTATACCCAAAATTCAATAATTAATTCAATTGAAGTGTATTGCGCACTTTTATTTTTAAAATACTGCTATATGAACAAACGTGGAATAACATTTGGTTTGCAAACACTTTAAACGAATAAGGAGCTTTTAACAGCAGTGTTCCCTTTAAGCACACACAGCTGCAATTCAAATATTTCTGTAAATCTCAAACATTAATGTAATCAAATCAAATCTAAAACCAAAGCTATTAGCCCCTCTCAGGGCATTCATGTTTGATCTGGTTTGTTATAGAAAAACAAGTTACTCTCAGGGTCCAGAGCATGGGGGCGGAACCATTATAACAGTTGTAAAAGGGGGACCGACTCCACGTTACAGTCTTATGTATCGGAATGCAATGTCATTGCAGTCTCTGTTGGTGGTCAGGCATCCCATTACTTTTGTTCATGCAGAGCTCTAGGTCTCGACTGGTTTTCGAGGGGATCAGGCGTCCTATTACTTTTGGCCGTATAGCCAAAGTAATGGGCCAAAGTAATGGGACGCCTGACCCCTGCGAAAACCAGCCAAAACGTAGAGCCATAGACACAGAATATAAGTCTATGTATAGAGCTGCGTGCTGCGCCCACACACGAGCACGAAAAAAGCAACAAACTTTCAAAATAAAAGTAAAAAAAAAAAACCCTGCATTAGCACACGATAAAATAATTGACGGCTTTAAGTAAATAATGTGTTAACATGATAACAAGGCGGTAACATGCACAGCCCTAAAAAAACCCCCTTAAACTTACAAAATAAAGAGAAATTTATCTTTTGCAAGAAAAATGCCGTATTTAAGTTTGTTTTCTTTAGAGAATGTATAGTTACTTTCAGTCAAACATAGGTTAACCAAGCTTGCGATTGTACACTGATGAGCCAAAACATGATGACATCTATTTTAATATGCGCTTGGTTCTCATTGTGCTGCCAAAACATACCCGACCGGACAATGTGTGGACTCTACATGTCCTCTGACAGCCCGTGGTTTCTGCACCAAGATGCTGGCAGTAGTCCTGCAAGTTTTGAGGTGGAGCTGCAATAGATTGGAGTTGTTGTTTCAGCATATCCCACGCTTGCTTGGTTGGATTGTGGCAGCCAGGGCACGGGAAAGCATGGGCACTTTGCCTGGTCTCCAGCTCCACAGCCCCATACTCTGCAGGGTCCGATGCATTCTGTGTTGTCACATCCCCCTTGTAAAAGGCATTCAGAATTTTAGTGCCTCTCTTTTTGTTTGGACCAGATGGTATAATGTTTGTTGCCATTTCAGAGTAGGTTCAGCCCAGTCATCTGGCCTTTAAGATTTTGTCCTTGTAAGAAGAGTTGCTCTAGTCTTTACATCTGCCCATTTTTCCTACATCCAACATTATGACTATAACAACTGACTGTGTACTGTCTTTGTCAGTGCTTACCATCCAGACCTTGACGAGCATTTGCAACGAGATAACAGGTTATTTGCTTTGTCTATTTCATATTTTGTATATATTTGTGTTAATGGGGCATAGGTTACCTATATTAAGTTTTTCCACAGTGCACCATTTCACATCTATACACCCGATCGCTTTGTTTACATCTTCAAGCTGTAAGTTGTAAAAAGTGAAATAAATAAATAAATAAATATATAGGTTGAGTTAGGTGAGGTTCTACGTTCTCCTACAAGATCATTTTCCAAACAGGCTGTTTTTTTACTGTCCCATCAAGAATAAAGGTTGAGGTCTTCCCAAAAGAATGGTTGAAGATCCCCCTTTATACTATTGGCCCAAACATTAGACATTTGTTGACGTGAATGCTATTGCTATGTTTAAATTATTGACATTACAGATGCTACTCTACTACTACAAATCATAACATGGAAATACATAATCAGTTAATGTAATAGCTCATATTAATATGCAAAATGATCATTTTTAATATTGTTTTTCTGTTATTTGTCTTTTCAGAGCTTATTATAGTGAAGTGGAATCAACCTCAATCTCAATTTTGTTTTTTTGTTTTTTTTGTTTTTTACACTTTGTTAATAACAATTTCTGAAAATATACGTCATAACCGAATATACGTCATACATTCTGTAAAAAGATGCCCAAAGAGTTGGTGGCTTTTTACAAATAACTTGCACCTTGAAAATGTAAACGAAGTTATTCAGAGTGGTTAGATGTAATATTTTGCGAAACCCCCAAATTGAGCTGGATTCTGTCTCATAAGGACTGGAGCTTGACACTCCTGCTTTAGACCTTTTGGGACTAACATCTAGTTCTTGTTCCTAGAAAGATGTAATGTGTATTATAATAAAGTGAAAAGATTTGTAATATTATGTAGATTGTTAATATAGTGTGCCAGTCTGCTGGAAGATTTTGATATACATTTATATAAATTTGATATACATACTCAATTAGAGAACATGGCAACTTTCAACATTGGCCTTAATCCTACGTAAATGAAAAATGAAACTGGAATGTTTGTATGTGCCTTTCTTTAGGCCATAGTTAATCTGTGAACTACTTATTAGCTATACATATTAGATATCATTAGTCACTACTAGACACATAATATGTTTGTATTATGGATATCATTGTGGGTATCATAAGCATTCTTTCAGTTTCAGGCATAACCTTGAATTAATTAATAGTAGGTCTGATCCCTAAAAGTCTTTTTTTTTTTTTTTTTTTTTTTTTTTTTTTTTTTTTTTTGATTTTTTTTTTTTTTTTGTGCGCTAACATATAGACACATTTTATTTCTAACTAGAATATCGCACTGTATTATGTATCAGTACTAATGCACAGCATGTTTCAGTCTGCAATTGATCAAGGTTTAACCGGACCACATTGTTTAATTGTGTTTTTGTTATTAGGTTATACTAGCTTTTTATTATTAAACTCTGTGGTTAAAAGGAGCCATCAATTAGTATTTTCATTCTGTGCTGAAAATGTATTCCCTACATATTATCCACATTTCAATAGGCGGTCAAAGTTGATGAATGCATTAAGTGGCTTCCTTCCAGCAATTTAGCCTTTGGAGTAATAAATAAATTGCATTATGGTAATTAATAGGGCTGACCCAAACAGCATTTTTTTTCCAGGCTTTGAGTACTTGTTGGTGTTTTCCAAACAAGTACCCAAGTACCTGTACTTAAAATCATACTTAAATAGAATAATATTTACACTGTAATGCATTTTGGAATTAACCAGAATTTTATTTACTAATTACTACAGTTCAAAATATATTTACTAGTCAGAAACAATGTTGTGATGGAACAGATAGTCTTCCATTTTAAACAATGTCTTTGTCCACACCGGCAGTGTGAGCATCTTTTTAAAAATGAACCCTTGTGTCCTGCCACTTGATATGCGTTATATCTGTTATGTAGCATTTTAAACTAGATTAGGAAGTAAATGTGATGGTTATTTTGTTGCAGCTTACAGATCCGCTGTTTGTGCTGCTGAGTTTTAAACTTAAAAAAAAAAAAAACTAAAGCAGAGGCCATGGAACTCTAACAGGGAAACAAATACAAATTTAACAATATTTGAATATTCCGGTTACTTAGGCCAGCTTTAATAGCAATTGGTCTTCAAAGCTGATATTAATTTCTCTTAATTTACAAAGAAAATTGTTGTTTAGCCAAGTTTCTGTATTGATTCACTTTTTGTTTGTTCCATAGAAAATGGAGAATGGTGGCAGCTGAGTGAACAACATTGGTTGTGTCTTACACTGGCATACCAAAATGCTTGGACTTCAGGATACAAGATCTCCCGGGACACCTTCCTCCAAAACATACAGCTGTGTGGCATGCTCAGCCACATTTAATAGTTTGGCATCTCTCTTGGTACATCAAGCTTCTCATGCCAGTGAAATCTCTGACCAGAAAGCCACTACATTGCCAACTTGCAGTCACTGTGGCGGCTTGTTTGCAAGCCAGGATCTTCTTCAGAGGCACCACTGCATGGTATTGCCCCCCTCTGTCACTCAAGATGTGTACATGTGCGATTGTGGAGAAGAGTTTCACGAAAGTAGTGCCTTCCAGGAGCATAAAAAACGACATGAAAGTGAACCACAAGTAAAGCCACAATTGGAAAAGACAAGCAATGAAACTTCTGAAAGTAATGAAACTTCAGAACTTGGCGAGACAGACTGTAGCCACTCCGTCCCAGTTGAGATTCCCTCTTTTGAAAACTCTCCTTCTCATAGTACTGACAAGTCACCTCAGAATGTGCACACTCTTCCAGAAGATGAGAAAAAGGACTGCTTGTCTACTTCAGATTTGATTTCTGTGCATACCACTATGTCACAAGAATTTCATGATGAAGGATTGGAGCCATCGGACCTCTCCTCGCCATTGGCCCCCACAGACGCGCAAGACCATGACGGTGAAAATGAAGTCGAGAATTTAAAAATTGAGAGCATGTCTGTTTCTGAGGATGAAGAACTGCCAAATGAAAGTGAAGAATCAAACAATAAGAAATCGTTGCTTAAAATCCTTGCATCTGCCTACATGAGCCGTCGGCCGCCACCCCAGATGAAATGGGAGCAAAGCAAGAGAACCCTGCCTCCACGAAAAGTTTCACCAAGAGCACCGCTACAGGGTCCAGCAGTAATGTCTGCCTCGAACTCCGGATATTTCATTAATCAGCTAAGACAAAAGGTGGCTGCAAAATATGGTTCCAGTGGCCCCAACAGACAGAGTATCAGACAGTCAGGCAGCACGCTAAAGAAGAAAAAGAGGAAAAGAATTGTATCTACTACCAGGACATTGTATCCTGTGGTGGCACTTGAGACCTGTCAAAAGCTTGTCAGGGACAATCTTGAAGGAAAGCATCAGTGTGGCCTCTGCCGCAGAGTTTTTCAAGATGTGGACAGCTTGATAATGCATCATGCCTTGCACAAGAAAGAAAGAGTAAAATTTTGTCGTCGTTGCCGACAGTATATTATAAGTATAATTTCTGTGCCAATCAACCACACCTGTTCTGGCTCTTTTGGTGGAACAGCCAAACATATTCCATTTGCAGGAAGAGTCCTACTAACATCAGACAGTCCTGCATCACATCCTCAGAAGTTGTTTCACTGTACTTTATGCAATCGGAGCTACACACGGAGGCACAACCTTAACAAACATAATTGTCAGTGGATAGCCTCTTTAAGGCAATCTGGTGGAGGCCAAAAAGATGAAAAGGATAACTGTTTTGAAGAAGGATGTAAAGCAGAAAACCAACTCGTGTCGGCAGAGCAGACTTCAGCAATCCGGGTAAATATCGGTGTGAACACTGGAGACCTTAACCTTATTAAGACTGAGAAGCTCAGTGCTGATTCTCCTTTGAATGAAAAATACCAGACAGGGTTAACGGCAAAACATCCTTTTCTCAATTCTGGAATCCCCTTAGGTTCGGCTAAGAGTTTCCCACCCTTCCGTCCCAGTGTTTCTAAATTCACTTCAGTACAATCAAGAGCTGAGCCTAGAGCTGGCCAAGTGGGGCAAGGAAGCAGCACAGGAACAAGTGACTCTTTAGGAGGGAGCCAATGGACAGTGCCTTTGGATGATGCTGAAAGTGATGATGATGTGGTGATGGAGGTTGATGAAAAACATGATGATTTGGTGGAGGCACCCAAGGAAAACAATGATGAGGTAGTTGTTTTGGAACCCCCTATTAAATATCCAACTGCTTTAGTATTGTCAAGTAAAGATTTTCAGGTGCATGTTTCTGCGAGTGGTGTGAAGCGCTTTACTTGTAACAGATGTCAGAGGAGCTATTCCCGACGTTTTACTGTAAAGCAGCACCTTAAGATTTGTGGAGCAAGGAAATTGATGGAGCAGCATTCTTTTGGAAAGGCAAATATGCTTGCAATAAAGAAAAAGTTTCCATGTCCTAATTGTGGTACATTGTTTACCCGCAAAGACAATATGAACATGCATCGGAAGAGGTGCCAGTTAATGAGAACCACAAACGCTCTTGCAGCGAGTAATATATTGGAGAGGAAACATGGAAGCCAGACGTCCGAGGGAAACATGTTCGTGATTCCCCCAATTTCTAAAACCCAGGTCGGACAGGAGAGTAGTAAAAATAATTCCGCAAGTGGAAACTGGGGGATTATGTCATTACCATCAGTCCTTCCAAGAAAAGTGACTTGTGAGTGTGGTGCTGTTTTCACTTGCCCCAGGCTTCTGTTTGAACATCTGCAAATGCATGCACTAGAGTCCTACATTTGTTCCCATTGTGGTGAGAACTTGCAGTCATGGGCGGATTTTGAGGTACACCAAAAATTGCATGCGCAGACCCAATCAATGCAGAACAGTGAGCTGAATGGGTCACAACAGCAGCAACTTCGAAGACAGTCTCAGCATCAGCAGTTGCCACGTTTTCAGTCACCGGAGCAAAGTCAGAAAAACCAGCCTCAAGATCTGATGAGATCACGTTTGAATCCCAGACCTCTCTCAGAACCTTGTGTTTGTCACAGATGCAAAAAGGTCTTTGGAGGGCGCAAGTCATTGCTGAGACACCTAAGGTTAAGCTGCAGAGGAGATACAGCGGTTCAAAAGAAGCCTTCTTGTTCTCGCTGTGGAATGACATTCCAAAGTCCTTTAGCTCATAAGGTGCACGTTCAGGGCAACACTTGTAAACCCTCTTTCAAACCTATTCGCTGCCCAGTGTGTGTTCGTTGGTTCAGTTGTGTGGTTGGCCTTAAAAGACACTTGGTGTCACACAGCCAACAAAAGGTTTTGACATGCCAGATCTGTGGGCAGAAGTGCTCAAGTGACAAGGATCTTGAAGAGCATAAAAGGAGAGTCCATGGCACAGAAGAGGCTTCTGAGTCGCCTACTATTCAGTCTGCACATGTTTCACAAAGCAACCCATCGAATGCCTTTCGTTGCCAGATATGTCAACGCAGTTACCTAAAACTCCAGTCTTTGAAGGACCATCTGAGAAAAGTCCATCGACCACAAAGTCTAAACCCAGCCAGTGTTGGTGTTCATATGTCCAAAGTTGGTGGACTTCAATCAGTAGGAGTCATGCAACAAAGTCAGTCCAAGCAGTTTCAGTGTCACCTTTGTGCACGTACCTACCCAGATGTTCAGTCTCTGCGAAATCACCGGAGGAGGGTCCATCGTATTCTTGGGAGTGGCCTTCAATCATCGAAAGGAACTTTACAGCAAAGCCATTACACCCAATTTCAGTGTCACATTTGTTCACGCAGCTACCCAGACTTGAGGTCCTTGAGAAACCATAGAAGACGGGTGCACCGCATCCTAGGTGGTCTTGATATGTTCAAGGGAATCGTTCATCAAAGCCAAGACAACCCTTATAGGTGTCAGATATGCCAGCGCAGTTATCCGGATGTAAAGTCATTAAAGAACCACAGAAGGAGGGTACACCGCATTTTAGGGGATGTGCCAGAGTCAGCAAAAGTGGCTACTGTAGATGAAGAACTGTCCGAAGTGAGCTCAGAGCCGCCGCCTCTCACTTCATCTCCCAGTACAGCTTTTAAGACTGAAACACCCTAAGTGAGCTTCAGAATTCATGCATTGTCCACAGCAGTGGTGATGGGAATCGGATGTCCAAAAATTTTAATTCCACTACAACCTGAAGGTTTTTTCATGAGGTGGTTTTCAATATGTTCTCTGATAGCTTAGACATTTATTTATGACAATGCTGAGACTAGGTTTTGGCCAAAAATGTATTTTTAAAAATACATTCATGGTGGACTGGTGCATGCAGGGTTGGTGGTGCAGTACCAAAAGAATGAATTTGCATTTGCCACAATTATACCATTAATATTGCACTCAGAGATTTCAGAAGACACTTGTAGGTTCACTGGTTGTTTTAGATTGTGAATTAAATGTTTACATGTGTGTTGTACATATCATGACCACTGGTTCCCATCACCATCATTGTAAACAAGTTCCAGTACATAAAGTTACATCAAACTACTGAATTCTCATCTACATTTCAACAAGTGAAATTATGTGGAAATTTAGAAAAATCTGTGGAACTCCTCCGTATGTACAGAGTACATACACCGTGTGACTTTTTTTTTCCTCGTATGAGCGCTGCTTAGCCTTTTTTTTCCTAGAGTTTGAGAGTAGTAAAGTCATAGATTGTATGCAGTTAACTTGTAAATTTAAATGATGGTTAGTAAAGCTTATAACCTTAACTCATTTTGTTGTTTGCCTGTCTTTAAATGTAAATATCTCTGTCTCTCTCTCTCTCTCTCTCTCTCTCTCCTGTCTTTCTATCATTCTCTCAGTCTCTCACTTGCTCTCTTTCACCCATCAGATAGACATAAGTTGTTGGCAAATGCATGCACAGAAAACACATTGTAGATAAAGGCTGTGTTTTGGTGAATTGTCATTGTATCAGACTGACTTTTAAAGGAAACTTGTTTTAAAGCAGTTAATCTATACTTATCAATAAATACTTTGGTGTTCTTCAATTCATTTCCTTCTTACTTTTATTAAGTCCTGAACTTTGTGATTTACTTAAGCTTTTTATGTGCTGCAAGTGGCTTATTGTTACAGTACAGTAGTTCCAAACCTTGATCCTGGAGCTCCCCTCCCCTGCACATTTAATGTCCTGCGAACCCACAAGCATGGGTGCATAAAACCAATCCTGGGGAGCCTGTGTCCAGAACAGTTTGGTAGTTGCCCAAATCAAACACACTCACTAAGCCTGGCAATTAGCAGATGTCTTGAATTGGTTGTGGTTAAGCTGGGAAATCACCAGACTGCTGCACACCGGCCCTCTAGGACTGTAGTGGTGTACCCCTGCTCTAAAATGTGCAAGGAATGAGGCCCACCAGTACCAGGATCAGGGCCCACTGTTCTAGTAGGTATGAGTAGTCTAATAGTTGTAAATGGTAGTAAATTGAATTCACTGGTTCCTGGAAAAAGACTACTAGAACCATTAGGATTAACACCTGAAGGTTTTGCATAATTGACTTAATGGTTACCATTAGAAACCACTAGTTTTCTGTGGCATACCTTAAGGTTCCTTCAGATGACCATCACATGGACCTATAATCCATCGCATTTCCATATTTTACACTGAGATGTTAACTCAGGTTAACAGAACACCATTGCAGAGAATTAGACATGTAAAAGCCTTCAGGAACCAACAGAACCTTAGATTAAGATTAGATGTACATTTTGGGTTAAAGTTAGGTTTAAACATTTAGTTGAATGTTAATCAAAGAGAAGGTGAAAAACATCTGCAGTGGCCTATCCAAATAAAATGTTTTTAAAAACTTCATCGTTTCTGTTTCATTTCTGTAGGGTCTTTATGTAAGAACTACCCAAATGTTTTGTTGCATGGTTCCATGTTATGTTACATAGTTCTATCTAATCCTTATCTGGTTTGGAACAATTATATCACTTTAATTCTTAAATCCCTGTTCTATGAAAGAGCCATTTTCTCCACATTTGTGTACCTTTACCTTTGTCAAGGTTAATGCCACACACTTATTTTGCTCGATTGCCTTGACTATATATATATATATATATATGTATATGTATATATATATGTATATGTATATATATATATGTATATATATGTATATATATGTATATATATGTATATATGTATATGTATATATATATATGTATATATGTATATATATATATATATATATGTATGTATATATGTATATATGTATGTATATATGTATATATGTGTATATATGTATGTATATATGTATATGTATGTATATATGTATATAT
>JBBPCX010000006.1:3613178-3632977 GCA_037974365.1 Hydrocynus forskahlii
ATAGATAGATAGATAGATAGATAGATATATATATATATATATATATATATATATATAATTATAGATATATATATATAGATATAGATAGATATAGTCTAGTTTTAGCATCCCTATGCACAAGGTAAACCAAGCCCAGACCCATGTCTTTGGTGGTTCCCCTTCTGGTGGAATGACCTGCTTAAGCCGATAAGAGCAGCAGAATCCCGCAGAATCTTCAAAAATTTCCTGAGGACTCATCTATTCAGAGAGCATCTCCTCTTCTGATGAACTTGAATTACTTACATGAACATTCAGCACGTAGTACTCTTCCCTGGTTCTCACACTGTCCTGGAATTGGAATGTGTCCTCATGTTGTAAGTCGCTTTGGATAAAAATGTCTGCCAAATGAATGTAATGTAATATAATGATTTTATGTATTAACGAATGCCGAATCCGGAATTAATAAACGACCCCCTTAAGAGAGATGAATGCTCTGTGAAGTTGGGGGCGGGGATGGGCTGGCTCTGCGACGGAAACGGAAGCTTGTAATACGAGGCCGTCCTTTTTGCGAGGAGGTAGGGAGAGACGTGGACCGTGCAGGCTTTTTAGTTTTCTGCGCTCTGTACTGGTTCAGACAAACGCTAAAATGTTACTAACGCGGTAAAGGTGGGCATATTCCAAAAGGGGGGCTTTGCAGGCGTGGCCTTCGGCGTGTAAACCCACTGCAGATCAGAGGACCCTCTCCAGCAGTCCTGCAAACACCTTCTCCGGTACGTCCTGACTGTAGCGCGATTAAAGTGCACAGAAGTTCGCACTGGTGTTTTCGTTTAAACCGACGTTAATGTGGATTATTTATCCCAGCGAGGAGCTGCTGGGACGATGCATACTCGCCCCAGTAGCAGAGTTCTTGCAGACTGAACTTAACTCTGACTTTCTGCCACATGTAAACGACCACCTTGCGTTTTTTTTTGCACCCTCCTTGCGTTCTAGTAGGTCATCCTGCTTTAACATCTGCCCTCATGGATAAAGACGCAGGGAAAGTGCCCAGGCGCGCTGCGCGTTAAGAACAGCGTCCCTGCATGGGATCCCGGTGTTGATGTTGCTGCCGGCACCAACGAATCGTTTCCACTGTGTTTAGTGTTTATTCTGTAGTTTTTTTCTGTCCACTCCACTGAAATGGAGTCCATGTGGAGAAAACGCTTAGCCCCTGTAGGCGTGATAATCAGAAACAGGCTCGCTTTTGGCGAGGTTTTAATTACCATTCCACTTTAAATTTGCAGCTACAGTGTGGTCCGGATTTCGAATGGAGCCGATGCAGCGTTTAAGGTGGAATAGGCAGTCCAAAGAATACGTTATCAGTTTCTCGCTCTCTTTCTCTCTCTATATATATAGAGAAATAAATCTCAACTAAACAAATCAAATCAATTATAAAACCACTGTGAATGCCACTGCAGGGCATTCACTTTGATCTAGTTTATTATAGAAAAACAAGTTACCCTCAGAGTCCAGAGCATTATAGCAGCTGCAAAGGCAGACCAACTTCATATTAAAGTCTGTGTATCTGAATGCAGTATCATTAAAGTCCCTGTTTGTGTAATGGTCAGGCGTCCCATTACTTTTGTTCATATAGTGTATGTTGACTTGTGGGCATTTGTATTGTCCATCATAAGAATTTACAGGTTTTTAGACATATATGAATGATAATAGCGTTTGCCAAATGTTTGCAAATTGATAACATTTCATTTTGAACGAATGAACCCAGTCCCAACAATATATCCCCACATAACTGAAAACTGAATTATTAGGAATTAAATGTTTACAACATTTAATAATTTGCTTGCCCTATGTTCAGTAAAACACTTCAGTTTTTTCTGATGCAATACATTCCAGTTCATGGAACAATCTTCAGCTATTCGGTTGCTTAGCAGCAATAGCTTACGAATGAAATACAGTGCAGGGTGCAAGAATTGTTCATTTTAAGTATTAGTAGTAATAGATTTGTTAAACATGGGTGCATTTCATCATATTGTTTTATTTCTTCATGTTATGATTAACAACACACAGGTAATCACTAACAGGAGTCCTACTTATGCATTTAAATGTTGCTTGGTAATTGTAGGAATGCACTGATTTGAGAGTTCAGAGCTGGTGCTGTTAGTCTGATGCCAATATTTATGAAATGTAGAAACTGGGACCAAATGCACCCTGATTACCACTACACCCAGGAACTTTTACCCCATACTCTTTACTTATTAGATAGCATGCAGTGGCTGGTCGTCGTCGTCTTATTATTCTTCTTCCAGGATTAATGTGGCTCGAACCGCTTAACATAGAAACTTTGTTCCAACTTTCCTGCGAAGATCTTATTAATGAGAAGCTGGCTATATATTTTTCGTACTCAAACTTTATAATTTATGAATTACTTAAATATCGATATTTTCGATAGGAATGAATGGAGGATGCCAATACTTTTTCACCATTGACTTTAATGCAATTGAATCTAAGCTTTACTTCTCTGCAACGGTTCATGATTATCTATCGGCTCTGCATGCTATCCTATTTCCTTTGTCTAGTTTAATTATGTGATTGCTCCATTCCTGGGAGATCGGGACGCCACAGCCATCTGTGGCCAGGAACTGAAGAGGGCATAATTGGCCCTGGTCTCTCTTGGTGGTAGGGTGGTCCTACCTATCCCCTCATGATTCAGTGCAAGACCCTGTTGGCTAAAGGAACAGAATAAGTTCTCTTTCATGTACATTGAGCTACTAATGACATTGTGTAAGTGGCAGTTTGCTACGGTGTGTTGGCTAGATTCAGACATCTCAGAAGCATGTATTAGTCTTCATTCTCTCATTGTTGGTAATGTTCTGTTAGGCTAAAACTTAGTAGGTGGGGTTGACAGTGAATACATTGGGCAATGTAATACCTGCACATACTCTGAAATCTTTTTTATTTTTTCTTTAAACATTTCTTTTAGATGTGTGCAAAGAAGAAAAACAGTTGGAGATCATGTTGAAGAGCTGGAACAAAGAAGCAAACTGGATATAGCTATTCCCGATCAGCCATGCTGGTATTGGAGCCACTGGGGCTTGGGTTGCCCAGCTGCAATTTACATTGTTTCTCCCCCAAGCAGATTATCGCCTGTGGAAAACCATGTTGGTGCTCAGGTAACTGAGAACTGACTGAAGAGTCAACTAATACTACAGATGAGAATGTCAGGCGATGAACCAGTGGAAGGGTCCATGCATGGTAGTTTAGATCCTATGATGGAGTCATGTACAAAAGAACAGAAAAACATGCTAAATGACTCTCATATAGCACAGGAGAGTGGCGGTGCTGAGCCAGTGGATGTCGATGACACTTCTAATCACAAAACTCAGAGTCCACCTCCTACAACATCTGTTGATGAGCAAAGGGAAGGGCAAGGAAGTGTTAAGTCCCACTGTGATACCACCTGTGATCAAACATCTGTATCAAACAAAAGTACAGCTATAGAGAATACGGAGGAGGAAGTGCACAATGCTAGAAAGTCTGAACTGGCGAGTGACAGAAATGGGCCTTCAGATGATGCCTTTGATAAGACCTCAAGAAGTTTGTCACCTACACATGCACCTGAGCAGAAGCAAAGTGGTAAGGAAATTTCGGACACAACGAGTATGTGCAATTTAGAGGAAAGCTGTCTGGACACAAGTACAGAAAATCAACTCGAAAGGGAGATTTCGTTTCCTCGTGGGCGTCCCCGAAAGGAAAAGCGGATTATCAAGTGTGAGTACTGTGGGCGTCCTTTCAACCATGCCTCAGCCTACATCATCCACCGGCGAGTCCACACGGGCGAGAAGCCATTCAGCTGCCAGGTCTGCAGCCGAGCCTTTGCTCAGCTGTCCAACCTTAGGTCACACATGAAGGTCCATAATGCTCCTCGGGTTTTAAGTGTGCAGAATTCTAGCAGATTCCAAAGCAGAAGCCCCGTGTCCAAAAGTATGACCCAGACCCAGGCGATCATGACTGCAGGGTTTAGAAATGACAAAACCGGTAGTCCTTTCCGTCGGAGCAGGAAGCCTGTAGCTTGTCCTATCTGTGGAAAGATCTTCCCCTACAAGTCTGTGCTTAAAATACATCTGAGGATCCACAGTGGGGAGAAGCCATACTCTTGTAGGGTTTGCGGTAAAGCATTTACACAGGCATGTACCGTTCGCGTCCATGAAAGGGTACACTGGTCCATCAAACCTTTCCTGTGTTCCAAATGTGGAAAGGGTTTTTCTCAGATCGGGACACTGAAGGCGCATACTTGTGCAGGCAAAAGGCAAATTCATGCCACACTGAAAGAAATGGAGTTGGCTGGTGTCGTAACCTTCCGGTGTCATCTGTGCAAAAAGTGCTTCAGCACTAGAGAAGAGTATGACCCTCACATCCAAACGCATACTGACAACCAACGCTTTTTTTGTGACACTTGTGGCCAGAAGTACAGTCTCCAGTCGGAGCTTGAGACTCACAAGAAGTATTGCTTTTCGATGTGGCTTGCTAAAACTAAACCATACAGTCGCCCGTCAGTCAAGCTACAACCCAAACAGCACTCCTCTAAAACCGCTCAAAGCTCACACACACAGAATGCAGAATTTGCGCCTGTAAAGTCGCCAAAACCAAGCTCGCCTGAACTGTCCCCGCTGAAAACACCCAAATTCGAGTTTCTCCAGCCACAGAAAAGGAAGAAATACCTTTCTTTGCTGACCTGCCCTCCTAAGATGATGGCCACTTCTATTTATGACCCTCAAAATAACATTAGTTATTGTCAGCCATTCAGAGCCAGTTACTTTGTGTCTCAGCTAAACAGTTTGGACCAGAAATCTGACCCAAGGAAATACTTGTGTCCGAGGTGTGGGCGGCTCTTTAGACACGTAGGACGACTGAGAGCCCACATGCTTACTCACTCACGGGATAAGAGCTTCACCTGCGGTGACTGTGGCCGGGTCTCGGAGAACTGGAGCAAGTTTTGGCTCCACCAGCGTGTTCATAAGCAGAGGCGCGGGCGTTTCTTTTGCCCCTCCTGCGGTCAAGGGTTCCGCTTTGCGAGTGTCTACATGGACCACCTGCAGCAGCATCCTGAGCTTAATGCGTATTTTTGCCCCTTCTGTCCTCTCACCTTTGCAAATGCCAAAAGTTTGAAAATCCACCAGCAAGAATGGCATCAGTCAAGCATGCCCCATATATGTGACTTTTGCGGAAAAGGTTTCACAAGTCCTGTAATCCTGAAGCGGCACAGAGTGCTGCATTGCCTTCAGAATAGGCAGGCAGACACGCCTTACATAGTTGAAGAGCAGCTTGCCGTGAAGCCTTATGAATGTGGGAAATGCAATGCCAGTTTTAAAACGGTGGATATGCTTTTTGGCCATCAGCTCTGCCACTCCCCCAATGGGAACATAAGCCTTAGCTTGACCAATGGCATCAATCACGAGCATGAAGAACTGCAGGGAGAGCCACAAGAAGACCACAAAACCAACCATTTCAGCACCTCTACCTCCCATGTAAATATTTCAGGTCTGTGTCGAGATATCAGTCCCTTCATGCCCTTGACATATGCAGTTAAAACACTAGATGCTGACACCAGCATCTCCAAAGGCACAACAGCTTTGCTGCCTTCATCGTCTGACTCGGAGTCGGTGCCTCTAGAAACAGAAGAGCTAAATGAGTCTATTGGTAGCGTTGGAAAAGCTGGGGAAACTATTCAGGAACTTGATGTGCAGTCCAAACTAGGCCAGAAATCTGGGCTCCTGGAGTGCACAGAATGTGGTGCTTGTTTTGCTCTACTTCCAGCATTGCATAGACATTACCTGGAACATGCTAGGGGAGAGATATAAATGGTGAAGGTTGGACTTACAGTAAGCAAAGGTTGCAAATGGGAGATTTCTCAAAAAACTTGCGCTGCATGCGGACCTGGACTGTCTGCTATAATGTCAGCAAGAGTAAACGGATCTTATATCATCCTTTTGATAAAGCATACTTTATCATGTGTTTCACAGTCAGATAAGTGATTGCTGTCATTTGGATGTTAGCGACGAATTGAGGGACTGGTTCGGCAAAAAAAGGTTACTTGAATTAACTGCTACAGGCAGCCATTTCAGACAACACCAGGGCATGTGTTCAGAAGGAGGACTGATCTTGGGTCACAAAATCTGATTCCTGTTGTCTGAAGTGGCTGCAGCTGAAGTTCATTTCTGTCATTTCTTTTTTCTAGACCACATCAAGTCTACTCCACCTTGCTTGAAGAGCTTGATGTAGTTGAAGTGGTTAGAGATTACTTCTGGGTGACATTTGACTTCCAGTGTTTGTTAGCGACGTTAGCCTCGTAGCTTGCCAAACTATTCCTAAATGCTTCAGATGTAGAACCTTCCGTGTTGAAGTTGTGCAGCATAAATCTGCCTCTGGAATCCCTTGAAAGTCTTCGTTTTCATAATAAGTCGAAAGCACCATTCACAATTGCTCTGCCGTCTAATGGTGGTCTTTGTGATTCACTTAGTAGTGTTAAGCATGCTCAGTATTTTTTATCGACTTTGTACATCACATTTTCTATTGGGTTTTTATTTAAGCTGTGTATCTGGACATTTTATACGTAGCACTTGTTTTTCTGTAGTGTTTGATAGAAAAATGAACCCCCAATAAAAATGACATACAAAACATTTGAGCTAAAGGCCATGTTCATCAGTGTCCATTTTCTATCTGTCTTTATCAGTTTTAATTAAGCAGGTTGTTTTTTGCTGTTCTTTTAACACTGATAGACTGACCTGTGTTTATTCTTAAATCAGTTCAGTTCTCTAACACTCATTAGAGCACTGAACTGATTTAAGTCTGCAGAGGAGGAAAAAATTTAAATGCATTGGATTTTGTGACAAAATTTTGGCAGCTTAGATACATATGGACTAGAGAAGATCAATAATGTATTTTTGAAACAGTATCTATTCCCTCTTTCACTAAAAGTGGTTTTCCCTGACATAAGCCCTTTAAGATTTGACAGTGCAATATGGTTAGATAGTGTTGGGCTGTAGTCATATACATACCACATCAAGTCTGTAGCATCTTAATGAAGAACTGGGTGTGGGTTGAGCAGATTGAGAGAAGATTTGGGGATGTATTTACAAAAACATGATTTGGGCAACTATTGACTTCTACTGTTAGAAACATTAGTCTTGCAGCGTTGGTTCTAATGAAACACTATTTTGACTCCATAAAACTATTCCTTTAAACTTTTCTAACTAGTGTTTGACTCATCAAAATGCAGCCTTATGTTATGGATCATAACACTGATTTTCCTGTAATTAGTGAAAGCAATATATATTCACGTAGTGTAGTTGAGGCTTAGACACTGGTCTTACAGAATTAAGTGGTGAAATATTTTCACTTGGTCTTCTTGCTCCCAGTTGGGAATTAAGGAAGCATTCAGACACAGTTTTCTTTTGCTCAAGTTTTTATTCTTTCAGAAGTTACGAAGCGTCCACAGTGGTGCATCGGAATGATCTAATTGCTGTTCATGGTGCTGGTGATCCAGGAATTGTAGTTGCAGACCTTGGTGTAGACACCAGGCTTGTTCCTCTGAGTACAGCCGTAACCCCAGGACACAATGCCCTGCAGCTGATTGTTGCACATGACTGGGCCACCAGAATCTCCCTGGAGAGGTCAGGAAAAGCGGCTTATTTGTTAGTGAGAGCAATTATTAGTAATTACAATAAGCGTTGTTATTTTATCTTGTGTTGAAAGTCATCAGGTATAACAGCTCACTGATGGGTTATAACTTGAAAACAACAATAAGCTGTTATAACCCATAATAGAACAGTGAGCTGTTATACCTGATGACTTTGAACAGAAGATAAAATAAGGCAAATATAGATGAATATATATATGAAACTAAATAAATATAAATAAAAAGAAATAAAACATTAGAATAATGTGATATACTATATATAATATAGTATATAATGTGATATTATAATATACTGTATCAGTACAATGACCCAGTATAGTTACTATACTGGTATACTAGAAGCTATTTATTGGATTATATTAGTATAATACTATTGATATTGGTAATTACAGTCTTATTTTGTAGTATATATTTTTTTATTTTGTCTTAAGTGACCTGTTCTTTTTATAACTGAACAAGAGAAAGAAATATCAGTTAATAGTACTCAGCTAAGGCCTGAGGTTCTCTTTACCTGGCAGGAGTCTTTGCCTCCCTCCAAGAAGCCGGCACAGAACATGTTAGAGGTGATCTGGCCTGGGTAGGAGTTTCTGCAACTGGTGTCGCTCAGGATAGGAGCATCCAGGCATCTCAAAGTGGAAGGGTAGCTTGCTATTGATGAAAACATTGAAAAGGCATGCTGGTCGGTACAAGAAAGTTTGATAAAGGGTCATTCCACCATTTTTCCAAACAATCTTTATTGTTCAGTGGCATTACATGCCTTTAAAAGCTGCTTCACAAGAAACTATTAC
This sequence comes from Hydrocynus forskahlii, assembly GCA_037974365.1. Taxonomy (NCBI): domain Eukaryota; kingdom Metazoa; phylum Chordata; class Actinopteri; order Characiformes; family Alestidae; genus Hydrocynus; species Hydrocynus forskahlii. The sequence continues at coordinate 3,621,639 of JBBPCX010000006.1, forward strand.
ATATAGTGCGTTAATATATGATGGCTGCTGCCTAAGATGCCTGTTTTATGATTATATTTTTTTTAAAAATCAATTCATGGCAAAGTAAAAACTCAGACAGTGTAAGTTCACTGGTCCTTAACTTGGTCCAGTCACCTTCCCTTTCATTTTGCCCTGAAAATTTGGAGGGGCATTGCCCTGCTAAATCACGCCCCTTATGTAAACCCTTATGTAAATATGTTAAAGATTATAACTATGCAAACATGTAGTCCAAGCACTTGCCTTGCAGCAAATTTTAACAATATTTTAGTAAATCTAAATCCCAGAGCTGGGCTTACACTTTTAACTAAGGGAATTTGAGCTGAGCATACTCACTGCCGCTGCTGAGAGTGTTTCCCCATCCAGAGATCAGGCACATGGTACCAGCAGATGCGCAGCTTCTGGGCAGGGCCACAGTGCGCACATAGCTGTTCAAAGTGGCAGGTGAGCTCAGCTTGATGAGCATGATGTCATTGAGGGTAGGGCTGCTATAACTGGAGTGCCTGATGACCTTGGAGGAATCGATTAACTGCTCAGTGCCCTCATTGGTATCAATGTTGTGCTCACCCAGACGCACTTGAATACGGCTATTTAAAGACAAGAGAGAGGTCTTCATACCATGTATGATATGCCATGTCCTTGCACACATTTCCTCGACAACTGCTGGCTGACAAAAGCAGGAAAAATGTAATGCAAACGTTTAGCACCTGCCCTTTGGCTTCTATTGTAGCTATCCTGAGTCAACAGGCCTTATGTTGTGGGTCGAAATGATTGTCTGTGGTTACTGACTGTATACAAAAGTACCAGACCTGCATATTTCATGTAGAAGGAACTCAGTTAGTGGTCAAAAAGCAAATAAGGGGCTATAATGGACATGCATAAGAACCTGAAGAGGGCTTAAAATTGAACAAGTAAACCTAGCACTCTCAGATCTCCCCATTGTACTGGATTTACCTCATTAATTCGTTGGGTTGTTTGCTGTTTAATTCTTTTCCACCGTTTTGTCATTTGGATGTATTTCCTTTGGGATTCAGATCATACGAATATAACTCTATCAGAGGGCTTTAAAATAATACATCAGCTGAAAAGTGCTGTACTCACGACTTGTAGCAGTGGGCAGCAGACAGGACCCACAGGTTGCTGATCAGAGAGCCTCCGCAAAAGTGATAGCCCACATTCAGAGAAGCCTGGTAGGGCACGCCATTCTTCTACACACATACCTTCCAACGATCTTATCATCTTCGTCGATAGGGACAGTGACTGTACAGCAGAGAGATGAAAGCGTAAGCATATAAATATGGTCAGGTGCAGGCATATGTGTGCCCCTGGTCAAAAGATGGTTTTCTATGTAAAAATAATTGCACACTGTCTACACAGAACACACTTCTGCACATTTCATTGCACATTTACTGTGAACTATATTTAACCTATTAGGAGAAACAAATATATACTGCTCAAAAAATTAAAGGGAACACTTAAACAGTCATGCTGTTGTTTAAGTGTTCCCTTTAATTTTCTGAGCAGTATATTTTTTGAATATTTTTCTGGCCTCTGGAAATGGTATGGGAGATTTTAATATCTTTACATATTTAATATCTGTCCGACTGTGTCAGTGTCATTCTGACTAACTTTGCATCTGTTTAACTGACTGAGCATCTGTCTGTCAGCCTGGCTGACCATCTATCTGTCTATTAGTTAGTCTGTATGTTAAGCTGTCTGTCTTTCTGTGTGTCTGTACATCCATTCATTTATCCATCCATCTATCTGAAGAGAGAATAAACACAGATCATTCATTCATTACAATTAACAATGTGCACCAAATATTCTCCTAATTCAAAAAAATTCACAAAATACTCCACGTAAAGGTTTTTTTTGGGGTTTTTTTTACATTTTCTTCCATTACATTTTCTTTAGCTTGAACAAACCAGAATGAATCCTACAATCTCAATAAAAAGTGCAAGTGTATGGAAACTTACACTGCGAACACGGCCAGTAAAATGATACACTTCATGATTGGAAAGACTGCCTGATGCTCGGCACAAAACTGCATGCAACCTCTTCTTTTATACTTGCACTGTTATCGATTTATTTTTTTATTAATCCACCAATTAATCATTAGCCTCCTTGAGAATGGACAGGTGGCCAATGAAGGCCATATGATAACAAATTCACAGCTATATTACAACTTGTGTTAATACGATTTATGAACATGAAATCTTATTACATTTTAATGCCAACATTTTGTCATTTCAGATCCTGATGATTTCACCATCTTAATCAACAGTGTTATTCACAGCCTTTTGTCTACTCTGTAGATATTCTATGCCAGCTTACCTGAGACATATCTTTAAGAAAAAAACCTTGTATTCATTTCTGTAACAATGCACTTCAAAGCTGTGCTCCACATTGTTGTTTTTTATGTTCTTGTCAAAATTGCATCTTGAATTTTAGGTTTTACTGCTTAAAGAGTGACTGAACTGAATTATTAACTTTACATAAACTCAAAACGGAAAATCCCTTCAACTGATTTCTCTCTTGTTTTTCTCTCTTGTTTTTCATTCCAATCTTTTTTCTTTCTTCTTTTTTAATACCTTGAAAACTAAAAATCCACTTTGTAAAACTTTACCATATTTTTCTCTCCCTCCCTGGTTTAAACTTGAGGTATTTGACTAACAACACAACATACAGGAATAATAAAGCAACAAAAAATAAATACCTGGGTTATGAAAGGGTAAGAAACCACAATAACAGGATTTGGGAGGTGTATCCTAGAGAAGCATATTCCTGCTAGTAAGATGAGAAATGAGAGCTTGGATCCGTTCTGGAAATATTAGGTGATGATCGTGACCTGAGTACAGAATTCTGTTCCCTATTTCTTTATATTGTGCTTGTTAAGTACTCGTGTTTTTAAAAATCAGAAAAACAGGATTCTCTCTCTTTTTCTGCCTTTTTTTAGTTAACAAATATAAAGACATACAAACACGTTTGATGATCTGATACATGATGAGCTGATCTACTGGCATCACAACAGGTAGATGCCCATGATGACCCGTGTCCACGACTGAAAGCTCCTACTGTGGGTGTAGGACCACCTACCAAAATGTTGTTGAGGGCCAAGTACACCTCTTCATGGCAACAGTATTCCTTACTGGCAGTGGCCTCTTTTAGAAGAATAATGCTGGACCAACCGGTCTAGGCCACCTCGCAGATGGCAGGCCTTAATTAGGCTGGTGGTTTTAATGCTATGGCTGATTACTGTGCAAAGACCTCCGATTTGATCTAAACGTTCACTATGTAGTGGTCATCAAGGACAAAACCAGATGGAAAAAACCTAAACCTTATCACATTCACACTTCCAGAGGTCTCTCAGGGACATTGCTCCTATGGGAACCAAACACCTGGCTGCCAAAAAAGGTGAAGGTGACTATTTTTCTACTTAAAATAAGATAACAAATCATTGTTATTTCTTTGTAGTTTTTTATTTGCTCTATACGGGCTGTTATTTTCAGTCAATGCTCTTTTTCAACAGGCCGAAACAGTCAAACCGCTGGACATAACCCATAACCTCGGTGTTTCTGTTGAACATGAGTCTTTTGACTTCAACATTAAATTAATAATTGAGAAAATTACAAAATGGTGTGTAAATATGAGCTTAAAAATACTTTTTTTTAGCCAGGGGAGCTAATGTTTACATCCAGTCTGTGGGGGCATGACGTCATATCTCCGCGACGGTCGTCCCCGTCTGTGTACATGTCCCGAGATTTTGAACAAATGTGGCTTCTGCGCTTTAAAGGAGAGTTTTTGCTCCTCTGGGGTGAGCGAGCCGTCTCCATAACGTGAGTAAGGGTGTGCTTTCTTCAGGTCACCTTGTTTGTAGCCGTTAAAATGAATCCGGCGCGTTTTTTGCTCGATTAGCTGGATGTGTTTGCAGATTGCTCGCTGGTATCTTTAAGGTTTCCCTTGTTAATTTATGCCGGATGCCCATCCATTGCGGATGAGGTGCAGAATAAATGCGCAGCAATGCGGCAGATTTAGAACAGGACACTCTTCGTTTACCCTGTTAACGGGTTCAGACTCTTGTTTTTGTGTTTTCTCGTTTTTGTGCCTTCTCTATCTCTAAACGCCTGCAGTGTCCTGACAGTAACGTTTCCTCTTGTCGTTTTACAGATCAGACCTCCACAAAACAACATCGACCTTTCTTCGGTAGCTTCAGCATGTGATGTTTTCCTATGTGAACTAGACCCCACATCTTACCCTCAGACCACTAATAGCTCAGTAAATATTCTGTTAACCCCCCACCCCCAAAATATATGCACCTTTCTGGGCAGAAGTTACATCTGGTTGATTTTGCCTGTGCTCTGCATCTGGGCAGAGGTTGGCAGAAGCCAGGTCTCTGTTCGGAGCAGGCAAGCCTTGGCAAGGTGCATGTCGCATTGAGTTAGAGAACCTGGCCATCAGTGTGATGGCATGTCAGCCACTTTGTGAATGGCACTGCGTCTGCCGGTCCAGTCAGTGTGGCTGCAAACCAGGCCCGATCCATGACGGAGTACTACGAGGAGGGGGGGCTGCTGTATGAGCACTCGCCTCCCATGCACATTAAAGTGGAGTCCCCAGAGGGTCCCTTTGGTGGGGGCGTCTCAGAGGATGGCTTCCCCAGGGAAGATGACGACTCGGATGGCAGCTGTGATCACAGCAGCGGGCTGCCTGGTAGCCTGCCGTTCAACGTTGTGGTAGTGCATCCCAACATTGTTGCCCCTGTAGTGTCCTCTGATGAACTTATCCCAATTGAACAGAGTAAGCTCCTACCACACATACATATTTTTTATTTTATTCAGATTGGCTAAAGCTGCCCAGTAAGGCTTTGTCAGCCAGGCCAGGCCAGGGGTGTCCAGATTTCTAGCCTATTAAGGCTTGCTGATGTACCTGAAATTGCCATACATTACTGGACACCCCTGGACCTCTCAGGCAGGGCATCTTTGTCACATTTATTTCTGCCTGCGGTCATAAAAACACCATCTAACTTTGTAATAAATACAAACTAACATTAAGGCACATAGATAATTGCAATCACTACTTATTGTAATTTTAATTTGTTCTCATATTAGTGCTTTACTGAGCAAGTATGTGCTCGCTAGTTTTATTATTGTAATTGTAGGGTAAGCATGTAAATCGTATGCCATGGTCCTCACAGCTGTACAACTGTAACAACAACCAGTGCTGTAAACTTGCATAGTAACAAGTGGATTGGCCCATTATACAATGATGTATTTTTTCCACTGATGATGTGTTTAATACATTGCCTTTTACCTTTAGACCGAGGTGTTTCAGCAGCATTGGCCTCAGGGGGTGCAGGCAAAAGGAAGAGTCGGTTTAGTGGTGCTGAACTGGAGGTGTTGGTGTCGGAAGTGACCAGGTGTGAGGGAGAATTGTTTGGGCCAGCTGGTAGGCTCAGGCGCCGGGAGAGAGAGCGGATCTGGGCTGGGATCTTGGAACGTGTGAATGCTGTATCGCGAGTCCCGCGTACCCTTCGTGAAGTAAAGAAACGCTGGGATGACCTGAAGAGACGCAATGGTGGAAGGCTGGCAGATGCAAGGCACCGCTCTTGCTACCTTCCGTCCACCAGAGCATCAGCGGTTTTGGGCGGACCACCTCAGCTGAGCCCCAGGTTCCACCAGGGCCGTCAGAAGCTTAGTACAAGGGGAAAAGCCAGTTTCACCTGTCTGTCTGACACTGATCCAGGTGAGAAGGGGTGGCAGCTAGGTTTTTCTGTTTTTGGCTTCACATTGCTTGCATAAGTCTTTATTATTTTCTTTGGTAGACTTCCACAGATTCTAGAATAACGGGAGCCCACTTGCTATTAGAAACTCCAGTATACTATTAAGTGTGCAAAACAGTACTCTTATGGTAACAATTGATTGCATTATGTTTAATACTGCCACTCAATGTATTGGGTAATCTAGGTATCCACTCTTTTAATGAGATGCACAAACACAATTTGAGTGCTACTTTAATTTATCATTTTCAAACTAAGTAATTGATTTTAATTACCCTTAATTATGTAATGTCATATTTTTATGGTGTATATCTCTAAGCTTCCATCTACAATTGGACATGTACTGTTCAGTCTCAAAAGTTGAAACTAGTTTTGCCAGAATAGTAGCTGTCAAGCTCATGACATTTGAATGCAGAAGTAGTAATTCACAATAACCCAAATTTTTTAAATGGGTTGTGTTTACTCACATGATACTGTACTATTTTGAATCTAGATCAAGATGCAGTTCTGTGTGAAATTCTGTGGCATTTGATATAAAATCCCCATCATATCTACCTGCAGAATCACATATTTCACATATCTGCAAATGTATCATGTCTTATTGTCATGTCTTACTTCTCCAAACACAATGTGGCATTTCAATCAGTTACAGGGGGAGATGGTTCTGAGAGAGACGGTTTTGAAAAGGAGGACGAATCAGGGGAGCAGGAAGGAGATGAAGGAAACAAGGACTGTGAGGGTATAGATAGCAGCATGGAGGACAAGCTGGGGTTGGGTCTGGGACTAGGAATCGTACCGCCCCCAACATCAGAGCGCTGGCTTCCTCCTTCACCACTCTATAGTGCTCCCTTCCTGAATGGGACACCTCAGCCCAGTCCAGAACCTTCCCTTGGAGCTCATCAAGGCCCCTTTGAGCCCCCCCCTTCACGCACTTCCTGGCTGGAAGATGAACTCAGGGGACTTGGGGAGGCAGCCGTGCAACTTGGAGATCGCCTGGAGCAGAATTTGCGGGAGTTCGGCGAAGGGTTCAGGCATGACATGCGGACGCTGGTGGCCTCACAAGAGGCCCTGACAATAAGTTTGCAGCAAAACAATGTGCTTTTGCAGCGCCTGTTGGGACTTCTCGAAATGCAGCATCAGCAGTGTCAGCCTCCGCCACAACATATTCTGCAGCAACAGCTTTTCCAGCAGTCGTCACAAGACCTTTCCCGGCATTCGCAGCAACAAGGAACTCCGCCACAGCAGCAGCTACCCCAGCAGCTTGAACAAATTGCTCAGAATGTGAATGAGCAATTAGCACCTGTCACTTCTGTGCCCCCACCTCCAGACATTTTAGATGGCACTACTCAGCCTGAACCGTTAGCCGTGATAAACACCCAAAGGCCTCGCCGCGGTAGAACAGTAGACCACAGAAGAAGACGTAGACACTAGATAAGTCAATTGTCTGCGATTACAATAGCTATTTATTTCAAACAGTGTTTTATATTCAGATGTACAGTTGATTAACATCAGCTCATGCCATGTCTTAAAAGCTAAAATTTAGCCTTGCCTGTTATGCCTGTTGCAAACGTTATGGGCGACATGTAAATGAGCATTGCATTTATGGGGTTATTCTGTGTCAAATTACTGCGGAATTGAGTGGAGCAACTTGTACACAGCATGAAAAAAGTCCTCTGCTCATTTGATTGACAGGTGTTAATGCCTGAAGATCAAAGGAGTCTTTTCAAATACACAACTAGACATGTAACAGATGACCAATGTATGAATACACAATTTCTACAACATATGTAGGCTTCTCCCATTCATGGAGTATTGCAGTTCTGCAGTATTGCAGTTAGCCATTGCCTTATTTAGTTGAGAAGGCCTGAATTGTTTTGCCACGTCAGTGCTGACCGTTTTCAGATTTTTATTCATTTAAATTCTTTCAACCCAATACTGTTCAGTGTTCAGAAGGAGGCCTTTGACCTCACTTTGCATCTCCATGAGGGCTGCAATGAATATTCAATAATATTAATAATATTACTAATAAACATCAAAAGCCATTCCAAAAAATAGTTTTATGATAGTAATCCCTTTCATTTAGTATTTTGTTTTGGTATTATAAACGCAAAGAAACAATGAACAGAATTTGTTCAGTCATACCAAAAGACCACTTAATCATAAGAATTAGTAGTAAGTAGTAAAAATTCTAACAAGAATAGAATTGTAGTACTGTTAAAATATGTCATTTTTAGAAATAAAAAAAGAGAAAAAGTCTTCCATTCGGCAATTATAAGGAGACAGCTAACAGAATAATTTCAGTTTTTAAATGCTGTTACTACAAAGTGTATATTGAGGAAGCCTCCTTTCTTGCAGTTATTTGACATAGAATGACCTTGATGCTATTCTTTCTAAATTGAACTATATGTATTCTTAGGTGGCACACAGTAAGTTATTGATCATTTCATTGAGCACTTGCTGTGTTTAGTTATTCACGATAAATGTTTATTTAATATTTATCCTTTTAAGGGAGTGGACCTGTTTTAACCATCCAGTCTAGTCAAGGTGAGGTCATTTTTCTTCCAGAAACGAGGATCAAACACTTGGTGCTGAAGGATTTTTGATACTGTTGATGACCGTTGCGCTAAATGCTATGTAATGACTACATGACGTAATGCACTTGAATTCTTGGGTTGAAAGGAAGGATTTTTATTCCCCCCCTGAGCAACAACTTCATGTTGATAATCTATTCTGTGCATGCCATGCAAGTTAGCTTCTATAGGTTGGTGGGTATCTTTTGCAACAAAAAATATTTATACAGTGTAAATTTAAAAGGAACTTTATTGCCAAGGTGTATCTGAATAAGAACATGCATCAAATAAAAGAGATCGGTCCATTTATTGTGCTTTGTCACCCTTTAAAAACAATATAAAGGCAAGGTGGAGATTGGAATTTTGTGCGATTTCAGGGTAAACAAATACCAAAATGCTGTTATGGTCCGCCATCTTTCAGCAAGCTTGTTCCTGTGCTTAAAAGTGAGCCACTTTTACTCATACCGTGAGTGTGGTTTTTTCACTATATGGCTTTGTGATTCTTGGTCCTGGAGCTGCAGTACGTTGTTCTCAGTAAATGGTCCCTCCGTGTTGCTGAGATGTGGAGAAAGTCACTCCATGTGGTTTAATGTGAAACGGTGGGTCGAAGAGAAACTCGCCTCTGATTTCCTCATGGTGGTAAAGACCACTCTGCAAATGTAGCTGTTTTATTTACTAACCGAAATATCTGGTGAACCTACATGTGTCTTGATTTTTGATTTGATCTGTAAGGTTTATAATGGTGACAAATCTTGGGTACTACTTTTCCTTGTGGCACCGTGCATGGAGTAAAAATGTCTCAGGGGCACTTAACTGTTTGTTTATTTTTTGTGAGATTGCTTTTGCCAAAAGCTTCACGTTAAAGGCTTGAGATGTCTGGTTCCTATCACTGCCACTGTTCCTCAAGAAAATGCAATTTCACATCTGACTCAATATGACTATTTAAGGGGTTTGTGTTAGGCAGCGGAATCCGCATTGCACGGAAATACTGTATTGGTCCCACTGTACATTCTGGAGGCCAGAATGTAACTGCCGCGCTATTTAAGGTGGAACCGAGAATTATAAGACAGTAAGTCTAAAGTGACCATTTGTCATACGTGAACACACCACAGCACACAGTGTGAAATTCTTTCTCTGCATTTAACCCATTCACCAAGTGAAGCAGGAACAGCGCCTGGGGAGCAGTTTGTGGGGACTTTACTTTGCTCAAGGGTACCTCAGTGGTGCCATTAGCCGTCCTGGGATTTGAACCAATTACCTTTTTTGTGGGGCGCCTGGTGGTTAGGGTGTTGCCCCTATGATCAGAAGGCCGTGGGTTTGAATCCCAGGACTGCTAGTGGCACTACTGAGGTACCCTTGAGTAAGGTACCATCCCCACACACTGCTCCCTGGGCACTGTGTTCCTGGCTGCCCCCTGCTTCACTTGGTGAATGGGTTAAATGCAGAGTAATAATTTCACATTGTTTACACTGTGTGCTTTGCGGTGTTGACAAATGGTCACTTTACACTTCACAACTCTGATCACAGAGGTTAACTCCCGCACCACTAGGCCACCAGCAGTGGTCATGTTACCGTCCAGGCTCCGGGACCATGCGTGGCGCTATGCTGGGTGAAGCAGGACAGAGAAGGAGATGTCACGGAAGTGTGAAGGGGGATGGCGGAGGGGGGAGTGGGACGCTTTGGTTAAAATATGGCCGCTTTAACAGCTGAACCCGAAAAAGCATCTGATAGCCAGTCTGGGAGCCGTGACCTGCCGGGAGACCAGGCTGGGGAAGGTGAAGTTGAGGGCTCAGATAAGGGAGCTGCGGACGGGGAGTCGTGGTCGTGCGCGCAGGGCGCAGGAGGGTCGGGGGGGTCCTGCAACGCTGCCCCTCACACTGAGCCTGCGGTAAACACAGGAGCCCCAGAGTCTGGGGAGGGAGAGAAACGGGCCCATCATGCTTCCAGGCTGAGCAGATGTGAGTCTGTTTGGTCGGAGGCGGCTGGGGACGACGAGCTGACGCTTCGAAACAAATTCTGCGAAGAAAACACGGGTGAGCACAAAGACCTGGTGTTTTTTTGGCTGCAACAGTGGCCGGCTGGACCCCTGTGGTAGTGCTGCACTTAATTTGATGGTGCATCTGGACGTAATTTTAATAACCACAGTCAGTAACAGTGGAGCTTCTTCATTCAGCACCTCGTAAAACAACGGTGGCAGCATCTTTCATCCAGCTGTGGCAGCATAAACCCGTCCCTTCTGCTCCACAGTGTCCCTGTGCAGTGCACGAGTTGACCAAACTAGAACAGTAGTGTCACATTCAAAAATACAGTCAATTAGCAGTCATTTTTACATACTGGATACATCCTGTTTGTAATAAAGCAGCCAGCCACTGTTCTGACTATCTGTGATATCAGAAAAGTATATTAGTTCATGTGGGATCAAGATCAATACTAAAGTTTGGTTCCTTTAGTTCATGCTGCAAGTCTTATTTCAAAAATTATTATTATAAAATCACTTTGCGGCAGTGGTGTTGCATGTGTTATTTCAAATAAATGCATGCACTGGTCAAAAATTTTAGAACATCCCAGTGTTTTAAGCTTTTTTTTAAAATTGAAATTCAAACTGTTCAAGTCCAGTGAATGTCATGAAATGGTACAAAGGACAGTGCTGAACTGTGAGAGGTTTAAAACTTACCCAGAAGTGGGAAATTATTCTGTAGCGCCATGCAGGACCCTCTGGTATGAGCCTAGTTGGTCGGGTTGTAGTAACCCAAAACAGTCCAAGCTATGCCAGAACTACCTTAGAAAAAGGAACAAGATCTAGCTGCTTTAGGATGAACTAGACAGAAGAGTGAATAAGTGCTGCACACTTATGGGAACTTCTGCAACATTGTTGGGAAGAACTTTCTGCAGAATGAACAATGAGACATTGAACTTGAATTTCAATACAAAAAAACAGAAAAATTGGGTGTTCTAAAACTTTTGACCAGTAGTGTGTG
>JBBPCX010000006.1:3647710-3679908 GCA_037974365.1 Hydrocynus forskahlii
CTACGTGATGCCCCATGCCCTACCATTATCAGCCTAGTAGAGCCTTGAGGTTAGCATCAGCTAAAAGCGCTGTGTTTTGGAATGCGGGGGGGCGAATGAAGGTGGGCTACTCGACAAAAGTTCATACTCGTTATCATGTTTCAATACAACCCAGGTCCATTTCACACCGAACTTCTCCTTTAAGCGACCCAGAACTTTTTTTTCTTGCTTTTTAACTGTTATTAGAGTTTTTAAATATCTCGATCACTCTTTAGTAAATGTATGGAAATTAAGTTGCAAAAACAGTCCATTTTGAATTTGCTGATTTTATGGTTGCACAAAAACTGACACAATTGCATACACCTGTCTATTCAACCTGCTGTACCTTAGCCCCTACCCATTAATGTTGAAATGATGAGCATTTTGGTCTAGACTGCTTTATAAATGATGATGCACAATATGGAGCAGCCAGTCAAAACAGAGTTCAATTAAACATATTAGTAAATTGTTAATTCGTGTCATCTGAAATGATATAGTATGTATTAGGGGTGCACATTGATATAGGCATTGGCAATTTTAAAAAATGATCGGCATCATGTTTAGATTTTACAGATACAGTTTTTATTGTAGTTGTGGCAGTTGTAGTCCTAATTAGTACATTTTGTTCAATTACATATTAGCATTAGCAGACACTTACATTAAAAAAAATCACTATTTTGTAAGTGTGTAAGCAAGCGGTGAAGTTGGAAGAAGACCTATCCATTCTGTCTGAGCGAGCCTTTCTTATAATGAATGATTATACCCCATTTTTATTATAGACCCTAATGAAAACAACAATGAAACTCAATCTTTTATTTTTGCACAGGGAGTGAATTGCAGCAAGTGAACATGGAAGCTCAAGCTGCAGAAGACTTAGATGCTGAGTGTACGGCAGAAGTGAAATGCCCCCTGACGCAAGGCGAGGAGGAAGAATTCACAGATGTGAGTGTTGAAATGGAGTGTGGCGAGGAGGAGAAGGGAGAGGAAACTCCAGGAGAGGATGAAACGGAGCCCAAAGGTGGAAATGGGAGGAAAGAAGAAGCAGAAGAAGGAGGTGGAGGAGAGGAGGACGAAGAGGACGAAGAGGAAGAGTGTCGTGAGACAGATTCTGCGGTAAAGCCAAGAAAAAGTCGCATGGAGTGCCATGACTGTGGAAAGAAGTTCACTCGGCGGGAGACGTACAACCTACATCGGCACTTTCACATGCATCAAGACGAGCAGGCCTCGCTCACATGCAAAGAATGCGGCCTCACCTTTCAGCACCGCAGCAGCCTCATAAAGCACCGCACCGAGCACAAACGAAATGGTGTTCCACATGCCGCGCTGACCTCACGACGGCGGGCACGGCGAAGAGAGTTTAAAGCAGAAATGGATTTTGAATGCGACCATTGCGGTGAACGTTTTGCATCCGTAGTTAGATACAGACTTCATGCTTGTCTGCAAACCCTGGAGAAACCTTACCGCTGCCCCCTGTGTCGTAGAGAGTTCCAATACCGAGTGTCCATCAATGCCCACATGAAGAGCCATTCGTTAGATAGCCCTTACCGGTGCCTTGAGTGTAACAAGGGCTTTCAGTGTGCTGTGACGCTACACATCCACCAGCGCTCCCATGCTGCCCTTAAACCTTATGAATGCCCTGACTGTGGTATGGTCTTCAGGCACCGCTCTTTCATGGAGGACCATCGCCGTAGGCATGCGGAAGAGAGGCCTCACCAGTGCAAGATATGTGGCAAAAGCTTCAAATTTAGCAGCCTTTTGCAACAGCATCAGTATCTGCATACTGGCCAGAAGCCGTACAGTTGCTCAGAATGTGGAAAGAGATTTGCCTTTGCACAAAACATGCGCGCACACTCTCGGCAACATAGGAAAAACCCTGGCTTTGTTAGCACACTGGGACATATTACAAATCATGATGTAACTTATGGTAAAGATTTGGTAACAGTAGATAAAGAGAATGAAAACCACAAAGTTGAGAAGCAACGCAATTGTCCACTGTGTCCCATGCTGTTTTACAGAGCTGCTGACCTTAGGGAACACATGCTAATGCACGAGGCAGAATATGAAAAGCTGAGTAATGGCAAAAATTCTGATCAGGTTCATGCCTGCCCATATTGTCCGCTGACATTTTTCAACGAGGCCACCCTACAGTCTCATGTCTTGACTCATCAGGTTTTATCAGCGCCTTTGAAGAGGGAAGTTCTTAGTGGAGCAAGGGCAAGTAGCACTGATAACATGCCAGGGGGAGGGGAATGGGGAGATCAAACAGAGAAGAAACTTCTGAAATGCAAAGACTGTGGAAAAAGCTTTCGTTACCGTTCGGTTTTAGAGCTCCATATGCGAATACACAACAAGGGTTACCAGTGCCAGATTTGTAAAAAGTCATTCCGATTTAGCAGCTATTTGCAGCAGCACTTAATAATTCATTCCGGGAAGAAGCCATACAAGTGCCCAGACTGTGGTAAGGACTTTGCATTTCTTCAGAACATGAAGACCCACCAGAGACTGCACCAACAGAAGCCTTTCCGCTGCACACAGTGCCGTAAGGGGTACAGCGATGAGAGTCAACTGCAGCGCCACATGCTTTCTCACTCAGGTGAGAAGCCTCACAAGTGCCACCTCTGTGACAAGAGTTTTGGTTTAGCATACTTGCTTCGTGACCACCTGAACACCCACACCGGGGAGAGGCCCCACCGTTGCCAAGAATGCCATAAATCATTCCCCTGGCTCAGCAGTCTCCTTGTCCATCAGAAGATACATGCGCGCAAGCGTCAGGCAATGAATCAGTCTTATTCTTCCCTTACTGTTGTCCAGAGGGGGAGGGCAAGGGGTGTCGGAGGCAGGGGAAGGAGAAATAGTAGGTGGATTTCAAGCTGGCCAAGGATGGGGGGAGATATCGGAAGGACGATGGACCCTCTTTCTGGTCAGATTTTGCAGGCGCCTGTGCCAGCAAATATGATAGGGCAGCAGTCTTCTGTCTCGGATGCTGATGTGCTTAAGCAAGCACAGCTGAGATCACCACAATCGTTACAGTCCTGGCAGGCAGAGACCCAGTCTAGGCCGGTACAGTTACAGCAACAATGGCAAATACACATTAAGCCTCAGCTACAGCACCAGCAGCAATCCAAATGGATGTGTGATGGACCACTCAATGACATGAAGCAGCAGTGGTCAACAGGAGTGCACCTGAAACCTATCTTGCCAAAACTGGAGGGCCTGCCGCAACCACAGCAGAATCCTGCCTGGACAGAAGTGGTTATGTCAGCTCAGGCAAGTCCAGCTCCCAAACAGCATGTAGAGAGCCACACAATACAAGATAAGGGTGTCGCGGCTTTGGCACCTGTTATGTGTTTTACTCCTGAACAAGAACAAAAGAAGCAGAAACACCCTCCTTTCCGGTCAAGGTCTCCAGGTACGAAGTCACCATGCAATGCAGATGAATCGCTAGATATGAGAACACATTCACCGCTGTCAAAGACTCTGCATACCTCAGACGACTGGTCAGGTTCCTCTGATGTGACTCAAAATGCTAAAGATGATCTTACGTCAGAAAAAGATAAAAATGTCTTAAAATCACCAAACGGCTCATTGCAGGCAAACAGTGACTCTGATGAAACGATTGGCAGTGGGGATGACAAGCCACAAGGAAAAGCTAAACCAATAGGGCCAGCAGCCAATGACTGCAAAAGTAAGTCTTGGCAGTTCAGCACGCCTCTAGAAAAGACTTTGAATGTGCAATCAAAAACCACAAATGGAACAGATACACCACCGTCCCAACTGCGCATCATGCAGCACTCTTCACAGCAGCAGCTGCAGCTGGTCCTGCAACCCCCACCACAAATGCAGCTTCTCCAGCAGCCATTGCAGCAGTTGCAGCAGGAACAGTTGCAGCAACATTTACAGCTTCTTCAGCAACAGCAATTTCACCAGTCCCAACTGCCACAGCAGCAGCCCTCCACCTGGGATGGTGCACCTCAGCCAAACCAGTTGAGAACAATCAGCATTCAGTTGGGGGCAGCTCGCTTTGCTCCTGGGCCTGGAAGTACTGTGTGGGGCTTCCAGGCCACTCCCATTGTTTCTCAAGCTCTAATAAATGGAGCAATTCAGCAAGGGCCCGTGCGGGCACAGCAGCAAGCACCGGTAGTTTCGGGCCCTCAAATCCTTTTGAACCAAACCTCTCCATTCATCTCCCCGCCGATCCCTCTGCCATCTCCCCTGGCTTTACCCAGTCCACACCCCATCCAGCTTCCAGGTCCAGCTCCTCATGGCATGTTCTTCACTCCACAGGGCTTGGTGGGAGAGAGACCAGTCGTGCCACAGGCCCTGCCCTCATCACATTTGGCGCAGCAGACTGAACCACACAAGCCTGGTGGTCAAGTGTTGTTTGGCTCAGACCGCCGCTTTCACTGTATGGTCTGTGGATGCATGTTGCCTGGAGAATTAGAGCTGCAAATGCACTATATGCAACATGCACAGGGAGAAATCTGACTTTTAAATAAATCGAAGAACCTCACTTAGTTGGCTTCTTGTTGAGCTGTCAATGAGACGGCCAGAGACTGAATGCTTGCTGATGTTTTTCCTTAGTTATTTGGTCTGTCTGCTTTAGTTCCACCTCTTGAAGTGACTCCTGGTAATGAATCAGATCATGATAATGCGGTTGCCATCATGTTCATGATGTTGTTGATGTTAGAACATAAACCTTTTCTGATATCCAAAATGGTAACTTTCTACAAGAAGGGATGTTCTCAACTATAATGTACTTTTATGTAACAAAGCAATTTTGGATGGTGCCATCTTGAAGTGTTCTTTGTAAGGAGTTACTGGTCGAACATTATACCGGCCAGAGCCCTTGACCTACACTGACTTTTACCCTTATGTGTAACACTTTGTATAGCATTTAATTTCACCCACAGTTGTGTTTATTATTAAAATATTGAGTATTTTTGTGTAGTTTTTAATAATTTTAATATTCCAAATTATGATGTTTGCCAGTATATATATTTTTTGGAAATCAGTGCTTATGCTTTTTGTGATGCCTACACCTATGCTGTCATACTGCATACTACATTCAGACCGTGGGTTGTAGTTCCTTGTCCTCTGGTTAATGGTTTCTTACCTGTCTCATTAACTGCATAGAATTTTGCCTAAAATCTCGTGAGACTTTAACAAACGGTTTGCGAGCTGTTCACTCTTTGTTTTCAACCGTTAACATGACATTTGTATGTTACAGTACCAAACACTTCACGGAAAAGACCTTGTCACTTGTTCAAACGGTGTTCATTTATCCGTCTACCTCTGTCTGATTGTTGTAGATTTAGATTAAATAAAGAATTTTGACCTGTTTCTATTGGTTGGTGAGCCAAAGTATTACAGTACAACCCAGAGTTTTTTCTTCTCTCATCAAGCCTACTTCTTGTTGCTTTGATAAACATTTAATTCTGTCTAGTGATTCCTATTAAGCAAGGCTTTGCATTGTGGATTTGGTAAAGTGATTGTACCTATACTTTACTAACTGACATTACAGTACAGGGGTGTCACTAGGCCTATTTTAGGGGCATTATTGGCCCTATATTATGTTCATTAAAAATTTTAATCTGTATATTTTTTCATTGATTCGCTGTGCCAAGTCTGTCATCAGAGTTAAAAACCCATGGTCCACAAAAAATCTCTTCACTCGTCCATTGACAAGATCCTCCAGTAGAGGTATTGCTAGTCATTAAAAAGTACTTTTCTCGTATTTAAAGCCTTAAACTATGTGTAAAGGATAAGCATCTCATTTACTTTATTCAGCACAACCTAGACAAAAGTATTATTTTTAAAATTTAATGAAAAATCTGAAAATCTGCTAATTTCTCCTTCTTCGCTTTTTTACTACTTTTCTTTGGCTTCCGTACATGTCATGCCACCAACTATCTCTCTAAAAAATTAAAAACGGGGCTCTATCTCTTCTACTCATTACCAAGGCTACTTGACCACCAAAATTATTATTTTTTTTTTCAAAGTCTGGTCTCAATCATGACTGACTGTGAATGTTGTGTGCAACTCGTGGCAATATTGCCCTACGACACAACATCACAATATACGTGACTGGACAGCTCTTTTTTTCAATCAGAAATAAAAATAGATTTAATTATTTTGACTTTTACATGATGCTGTTTTTAAAAAGTTCCAAAAACACTAAATCTCATGTTTGTGGACACAGTCTTCACCTAGAAGAGTTAACATACTGCTTCAAATTGGGTGAAGGTCAAAACTATGCTAAAACCAGCATTCACGCGCTGATTATTAAAAAGAAAAAAAACGACTTATTGCAAACTGCCTTAATAACAGCAGAGAAGTCCATTAGAGCAAAAGAGGGCAGACTCACACTCAAACACTCGCTCTGCTCTGCTAACAGTGTGTTTCTCCTCAGCCTAGCCACCCACCTCACAGAGTGAAGGGGTGTCACAATGGCCTCTCAGGCTCTATCCAACACGCATTTCACTTATTTTAAACAGTCTTTTTCATATAACTAATCTGAGCTTTAGTGTATTGAAGTGTGTTTATGAGTCTGCTGCGTGTTTTGCTATGCATTTGTCATTTTGTGGTTGGGTTTTGCCACTTTTTTTCCTTTACGGCGATATGTTGTAGACTCTCTCTCTGACACATTTTAAAGGGGACTCAACCATCCTCTCTCTCTCCCCGTATATTACTGAGCCAACTCGACCACAAAAATTTATTTTTTAAACGACCGATACACGGCCCCTGATCATCTGATGGATTAGCTGTGTACAAGCACACTAATTAATGGAGGTTTTGACATTGGAAACGTTCCCATATTTCATCAACTGTAGAGGAAGAAGCGGCTCCAAAAACAACGGTGGATTTAAAATTACTAGATGCATTTTTGCGAGAAAATCCGTAGTGTGACTGAGTGGGTTCTATAAAACCAGCATTTGGAGACATTCAAAAATGGCTTTTCTGGGCAATAAAAAGTAAAAAAAAAAATCTCTGGCTCTTACCACACCTTGTATGGGTGAGAATGCCTGAACGCATAGTGCAATTCCTGAACTGATCATTTTTAGCTATACCACAACAAACACTGCGACATGTCTCTTTTTTATAACTCACCCGAGCTTTAGTGCCTTGAAGTCTGTGTATAAGTGTGCTGTGTGTTTTGCTCCACTTTCGTTGAGGTTTTAAGCTTTTTATCCCTTTCCGTCATGTGCTGTGTGTTTGTTTTTGTGTCTGGGTTTCTGTCCATTCCCGGCCCCCTCATCCGTGACGCCAAAGACCCTCTCTCTTACACACATTTTAAAGAGAGAGAATGGTTGAGTCTAACATTTTGTCTCGACCTTTCTCTCTCTCTCTCCCCATATATTAGAGGTTTCTCAGCCATTTTTAAATGATCAATACTCGGTCCCTGATCTATCGATCACAAAGTTATACACAAACGCGCAACTACAGATATTAACAGATATTTTGGAGCAGTTCCAAAGTTCCACATGCTCGGATATGATGCGATGTCTAAATAATAACCACATTCATTTCCGTGAGAAAATACAAAGTGTGATTGCGTGGTTGCTGTGGTAACTAGGTGGTTATTGCGTGGTTGCTGTGGTAACTAGGTGGTTACTATGAGGTTGCTAGGTGGTTAATACATATGGTTAATAGTGGTTACTGAGGTGCAGCAGAGCAAACAAAAAAAAAGTCAGAAAAATAAAAAAATCAGAAAAAATCTCGCTGACACACACACACCACTGTCATACTAAAACATCTACACTATTTAAAAAATTATACACTATTAAAAAAAAACTATGCCGTTTAAAAATTCCAAAAACCATAAATTTTGTTTTATTTTTAAAGAAGTCTTCATAGCACTCTACCCGCTATGTGTTATTTTGCGTTGCTCCCAACGTGGACTCAGAACACTGCTCTTTTGACTCAGAGGGCAACACTTTGGTGGTGTGCCACCAGGGGGTGGCAGGAAATTGCCGGCTCTTCCCAAGCCATTTCCACTATATGGACAAAAGTATTGTGGCAGCTGACCATTACATCAACTGCGACTTTAATGGCGTTGCATTCAAATACATAGACTTTAATATGCAATTGGTACCCCCTTTGTACCTATAACAGCTTCTACTCCCCTTGGGAGGCTTTCCACAAGATTTTGGAGTTTCTGTGGGAATTTGTGTCCATTCATTCTGTAGAGCATTTAAGAGGTCAGGCACTCATGTTGGACGAGAAAGCCTGGCTCACAATCTCCGTTCCAGTTCAGGTCAGGGCTCCGTGTGGCCAGTCAAGTTCTTCTTCAACAGTCTCATCCAACCATGTCTATGGATCTTGCTTTGAGCACTGGGGCACAATCATGCTGGAATAGAAAAGGGTCTTCCACACACTCTGTCCACAAAGTTGGAAGCATGGCGTTATCCAAAAGGTCCCGGTGTGCTGAAGCATTAAGATTGCCCTTCATTGGAAGTAAGGGGGCTGACCCATACCTGAAAAACAAGTGTGTCCCAATACATTTGTATACGGGTAAGGATGCCTGAACGATTGCAACATTTACAGGCTGATTATCTTTAATCAATCCACAAACAATAGCGAAACACATTTCTTCTTTTATAACTAACCTGAGCTTTAGTGTCTTGAAGTCCATTTAATGAGTCTGCTAAATGTTTTGGCCCACATTTTTTCTCCAGTTTCTGCATTGTTTCACCCTTTCCGGACTCCATACCCGTGATGTCGCTGTCTCTCTCTCTGGCACACATTTTACAAGGGGCTTGACCATCCTGTCTCTCTGCCCATATATTACAGAGGGGACTCAACCACAAAAATCTTTTTTTTTAGTGAAAGTGACCACTCTGTCATATGTGAACACGCCACAGCGAAATTCAACATCTGCATTTAACCCATTCACCAAGTGAAGCAGGGGGCAGCCAGGAACACAGCGCCCGTGGAGCAGTGTGTGGGGACGGTACCTTACTCAGGGTACCTCAGAGGTGCCTAGCAGTCTTGGGAATCAAACCCACAACTTCCTGATCGCAGGGTGAACACCCTAACCACTAGCCTACCAGCCTAATGATCAACCATTCACAAAGTTAAATAAAAGTGTGCGGCTATTAACGGACATTTTGATGTTGGAACCATTCCAATATTACAAAAACTAGGAGAAGAAGAGGTGCCAAATTCAGATATAAAAATAATAATAAGAATAATAAGAACAATAATAACCAGAAAATAATTTCTGAGAGAAAACTACATGGTTGCTACAAAACCAGTGTTTGGAGAAGTTGCCGATCTCTCCCATTTACTACGAAGGAGACTCGACCATAAAAATCAATTTGATCATCTGATTATTTAATCGATTAACGCTATACAAGCACAACACACTGGATTTTAATGGACATTTTGACTTTGGAGCCATGCTCATATTTTGCAATCAAACTAATTACAATTACAGAGCAAGAGACACTTTAACCATCTTAAATAAAGTATTCTGTATATAACCTGAAACTAAACAAAGTATTCCCCCGCAGTTTGACAGTCAGAACTGAGTTTGTTCCCCTACAATAGTTGCAATTACCTCCCCTGCACAGCACTCAGTAATCTCATTTCGGGACAAGCGTGATAAATATGTATTATGTGATGGGGCTGAGTACGACAGCAGAAAATGATCAAACCACATTAAATGTTAAAAATATTCTAGATATTCCCTCATCATGGTCAAATAATAAAATGCTTTGTTTGGCTATGTATTAGGTGATGTACTGCTGATGTACTCCCATTTCTTGTTATAGATCCCGCTGGAAATTGCTTATGTTATGACTGCACAGACACACAGAGGCAAGAACAATACAAAATATAAAGTCTAAATAAAATCCAATGAAAAATCTGCTGAAAAAATTCAATATGAAAACATTATGCTATGTACACGAATGCTGGAGTGTTAATACTACAGATAAATGATTTACTGTGGATTACTAATGTCAGTAAAATTCTTGTTTAAAGGAAGCTCACCACAAAACCGAGTCAAAGTTAACAGGTGGTTTATTTCTTGCACCAAGGGAACAAGTCACACAGTAGACCAAAGTCTACCAGAGGAGTTGTTCAAAGTCAGCTAGTCTATCTTCACCTTATATATGGCATGCATACGTGACAACCGTACGTTGTTGTTTATTTTAAGCATTGCCTTTAATAATTCTAGAGTGTATGAAATCCCAATAACAGGAACTAACTGGATCTCTGCGACATTTCAACTTCCCATGCCAGGTCGCGATGTCCTTTCCTTACATTCCTCCAACAAGAAGAGAGCGCCCTTTCAAAACATTTCCCATGGAATGAGAAATAAGTCACACGCAGTTCATATATATATACACATTGTGAACGGTTAATTGCTCAATGATTATGCAGAGAAGGTTATACATAAGGATGATACATAGGTGATACTTAATAAGAGAATAACAACTTTTCCAACAACTAATAACACAAATGGTTCGGAGCAGTGTATGGATTTATCCAGTACAGTGATATTAACACAGAAGTTGATGTACTCTGTGACACAGTCTGTGAGGTTATCAATGACCTCTCCATGTGGCTCATAAAGAGTCTCCCAGTCTGTAGTCTTCAGACAGTCTTGCAGGGCTGCACTGGCCTCCTTTGACAACTCCTTCACTGTCCTGGCTGTGGCTGGGTGCCTCTTTACCAGTGGTAGGTAAATGGGTAGAAGGTGTTCCAAGATGTGGTCGAATCTGCAGGTGTATGCCTCTTTTACATTAGCATACCGCAAGGTGCTGAGCAAGGTGTCCTGTTCAAAGGTTGAAGTCTCTGGCGATGGGGATAAAAGCGCTGGATGCCTCGTCTGGAGTCTCGCGGTTGCGGACTGGATGACGTCACACGGTTGAAAGACAAATGTAAAAAAACGGGGTGCTCATGTGTGAGAACTCTCAGGGCAGACAGTATGGACGTAGCCCCACTGGTTTACTATAATCTCATACCCAGAATGTCTAGAGAAAACCTGCATCTAAACCCATTATTAAAAATCAAAACAAACACAGAAAATACAGCATCAAGCAAAACTGGGACGTACCAATCACAATGAACATTTTTCTAACATAAAACTGCATCCAGCAATGTAAACAGTACAGTTCACAGCCAGTTCTCCTGATTTTACTACAGATTTTCTTTTACAGTTAAATAGACTTTCCATGCAGTGAATTTCTCTTTCACTCAAGAAAGTTCAACCACAGCACGCAGCTGCCAATAGCTGTTCACATGTGATCTCAGTCACAGTTATGCACAGATATATTTTTCATTTAGCAGTGCTGGCTAAGGCCAAGAAGTCTCGTGGCAGGGAATATTCATGGGGGTCTCTGACACGTGGCTGAGCTCGCAGTGAAAGTTGAGCAGTCACTTATTTAACATCCCCACGCTGCTGTTGGTATTCCAAACGCAGCAATGTTAGTCAGTTGTCCTCTTGTCAAGCAACTGCACTGATGCATACTTTTCTGCGATTCAAAGATAAATTAACTTTGATTGAACAATTCCCTGTCTTGCAAGCACAGACCATCGCCATCTTCTCCCTCTGCGCCTCATTCCTCCTCTCGCTCTCTCTCTACTTCGTGCGCTGCAAATCTTAAAGGGACACTTCACAGACAAGGGAAAAACCGTTCTAATGTAGTCACGTCAGATCATCACATAAACAAAAGGAGAAAGTTTAAAAACACTAAAATACACGGACGAGAAACGGTAATAACATGCTGCAGCAGGCTTGTGCCTGTATGCTAAGTACGTGTTCACTAAGCATCCTGCATGAAAAATATCTCTAGATATGGAATACACTAACCATGTAAAGCTTCCACACCAGTTAGATTTAAATTATCGCGTTTTTAGCCCAAAGCTGTGCTGGGGTTGGTGGGACTAATTCACTTGCTTAGGACGATCATTATTTTTTTTTTTAAACAGCATATGCCCCCTGTATAATTGGCTGTTTTAAAAAAAATAGTGTAAAGTGCCCTTTTGTCATACGCTAACATACCACACAGTGTGAAATTCTTTCTCTGTATTTAACCCATTCACCAAGCGAAGCAGCAGGCAACCAGGAACACAGCGCCAGGGGAGCAGTGTGTGGGCACAGTACCTTGCTCAAGGGTACTTCAGAGGTGTCACTAGCAGTCTTGGGAATCAAACCCACAACCTTCTGGTCAGATCATCAACTCCCTAACCACTAGCCCCACCCCCCCTTTCAAAAGCATTGATTTCGAAAAAAAAACCCTCCCTTTTTGTTTCCCGGACAAAAGCCGAGAAGTAGACCTCTGTGTGCACCAGTAAAAGGGGGCTAACTATTCAGAATCCTATTGTGACCCTCTTGTACAGTACAGCCCTAATACTCCAGCTCATCTCTTTCGGCCGGTTTGTATTTGCAATCATCTAGTGGAAATTGGATGGATGGATGAATGGATGGAGTAGGTGTGCCGAATACAGCAGGATGTGTATATTTGTCCGCATACATAAAAGCAGACAGTTAGACAAAAAACTTATAGCAAAAAAAAAACAACCAAAAAAAATATTTTGGAACGTGTCGGTTATTGAGAATTGTTTTAACTCCACCCGTATTCAGATACGCCCCGCCCCCTGCCCTGGGTTTGGCTACAGTCCGGAAATTTTGTAAACCATAGGCAGATTATTTGTAATTATACATACTGATGTTGTTATTAATGTTGTTGTTGTGTCTGTTGTTGTTCTTACTGTGTCGTGGAGGAATCTTGAGCTCTAGACAAATAAAAATGAAGACAACTGATATAAGCGTTTTCCTTTATTTTGCCAATCGGACAGCAAACCAGCAAACGACACCCAGCTAATCCGTGGGACCACCGTGACTTGGGTTTGCTGGGGTCCCATCTGTATACACCTCTTCTCAGCCTAGATTACACCCTTTCTTTATCACCCTTCCTGGCCCCACGCCACTATTGTTTTAAAACCAATATTCCAACCTGTTCCAACCCACGGTTTCCACCCACTATATTTACATTCTCGCGCCACCAAGATCTCTTAACCGAACATGGTACTAAATAAAAATTAAGAATATGATTACATAAGGTACAGCAATACTGTCTTCAGTGCTCGTCTTACATAAACAGTACGGTGTTCTGGCTACTCTCAACATCTTAAAAGAGAGAGATACAGAAAACTACACCATATTGACCGTCTACGCAATCATGTTGTGCAACACAGTGTGTGAGATACAATACAGTGTGTGAGATCGTACATGGTCTTCAATAAGACAAGTACAAGAGAGTACACAATCTTCCATATGATTATTTTTATTAGAAGTAGTAGTAGTTGTATTTTATTATAATTTTTATTAAAATTAATATTATTGTACTTTTTATTATTATTAGTATTTATTATTATTATTATTGTTGTTGTTGTTGTTGTTGTTGTTGTTGTTGTTATTATTGTTGTTGTTAGTTGTTGTAGTTTTATTATTATTATTATTATTAGTAGTAGTAGTAGTAGTAGTTGTTGTTGTTGTAGTAGTAGCAGTGGTATTATTATTATTAGTAGTAGTAGTAGTTATTTGCCTAACCTATCGCGGGAGGCGGGACCTGTCTGAATACGGGTGGGGTAAAAGCCCACGGTTAGTTCCCGTTCCTCCTCTCTGTGGTCCTTTAGCGCGAAATGTGGCAGCGCTTCCTCCAGCAGTGAGGGAGGGAGAGAGTCAACATGGCCGCTGTTTACTCGGCGGAGCAGGGCAGCCTGCTGCAAACAAACGCTGAGAGTCCATCTTCTGAAAACCCAGGAGATGATGACGGTTCGGGGGGCCATGATGAAGCCTCTTGCCTGGACATGGCCGCTGCGGAGCCGGGTTTGGGACCCGGCGGCCCTGCTCCGGAGGCCTGGGGGCCCGGAGAGGATATGGGGAACGCTGCGTTTCCACAGATAAAAATAAAAGAGGAGCAAATGGAGGAAAGCGAGTACATAACGGTGAGGGTGAACGTGTCCGGGGAGGAGTCCGAAGAGCAGACCGGCGGCAGTGCGGGTTTGTCTAGCAGAGAGGAAAGTGCGGACGGTGAGTGCTGGCTAAGCTAACCGCTCTCAACAAACACAATAAACTGGACCGCGCCGGGCTCGCGCTGTCACCATGACACCTGGGCAGAACCTAGCAACAGGCCAGGGGGGGATTTATCACAGTTTATTTGTGTTTATTTTAGTATTGTGGGGTGCAAAGAGTGCATTTGCATAAGTGGATGTCGATTTTGAAGGTTTCAGAAGGGCGTGTTTCATCCATTCGGTTCGTGGGTTTCCAGAAGCTTTCAAAAAACTATATTAACCACATTTTTATTTAACTTACTGGTTCCCATAATATTTGCGCGTTTTGAATATTATTTGTGCGTTTTGAAGTAAGCATTTATTAAATGCTCTACTGGAAACTGTCTCAAACAGTTTCACGTGTAGAAGTATTGCAATTTAAATACAAAGGGGTTTAAATGCGGGCTAAACTACCTATTTAACTTCAGTGAGCCTCCGTAGGGGTCACGGGGTGACTGGGGCGATGGGAGATGTAGTTTGTTGCCCCCCTCAGGGCATCTCAGTTCATACTGCTAAAAAGATGAAATATTCGCACGCTAGGATTGTACGATATAGACAAAATCTTGCTATTGCTATTATGCCGTTGCATATTGCAATATTGTTATGCCTTTCAGTGTATTCAGTGTATTTCGGGCTGCTGGTTGTGTAGTGGTTTGGGAGTTGCCTCTGTGATCAGAAAGTCATGAGTTTGAATCCCAGGACTGCTAGAGGCATCACTGAGGTACCCTTGAGCAAGGCGCTGCTCTCTTCCTGGCTGCCTGCTGCTTCACTTGGTGAATGGGTTAAATGCAGAGAAAAAAATTTGTGCTGTTCACACTGTGCTGTGGTTGTTCATGTATGACAAAGGGTCACTTTACATGTGTCACTTTTCTGGAATTAAAGGATGTACATGTTTTCTTTTTTGTTTTTTGTTTTTTTAACAATTGTGCAATCACCCCCCCATCTGTGTGTAGAAATGTAGCTGCAAAAACAGCCTGCTTTCAGGTCATAAATGTCAAAAGTACAAAAGTCCTCCTTTGTGATTTGATCTGCAATACAGGGTAGCTAGAAAAAAAGCTCATTTACATAATATCAGTTTAAAAGGCACATTAGCAAAAACTGCCTGTTTAGTTCTAGGAATAAACAGAGGTTGGAAGATGCGTATGTAATAACGAATTATATTTTTGATCCAAAGTCTCACCAGTATGAATGGGGAGGTGGAGAAGTGGAAGTAAAATGTAGCATATAGGCTCTTTAAATACATCATGCAGAATCAGTGGCCAAGATAATGAGACTTTTGTCGAATTACCTGCAGACCTTCATTCATCGAAGTGCCCAGTAAGTCATCTGGAGCTGTGACTGGTCACCCTTTCAGAGACACTGTGATTAGTTACAGGATCATTTGCATGTTGCACCCTTCTGCAATATCAGTATTGCAGAGACTGATAATGATACAGACAAAATATTATGCAGCCATATTGAATTGTAAGTGTTAAGAAAGCATATAAATGTAGAAAATATGTACCAGTAACGTTGAAATCAGTGGAAAATAAAAATTAAATTCGGTTAATTTAACAAAAAATAACTTACATTTGCAAAGTTTGTCCTTATTTGTTTCATTTGATCTATATAAATGCATTTGAATAAACAAGCTCTGTCTGACTTGTGCATGTTTTTAGTTGTTTTTATTTTGTTTTGTTTTTTACCTTCAGTTGATTGATACTATTAAGCCTAACGTTACGTTATTGACATTGGGTTCAGTTCTTTGTCTTCCTGACTTCCTATTTTTTCCCTTTTTATTTTTAGGGGATTGGCCGTTTCGCTGTGAGGATTGCAGTGAGGCCTTTGGGAACAAGGAAGCTTACCTGGAACATCGTCGAGAGCACACTCATGATGGCCCAATAGTCTGCCTGGACACAGATTCACAGTGGGATGATCTGCTAGTCTCAACAGATGGAGGTCGACGGACATTGTGCTGCGCTCTGTGTGGGCGCATATTTTCAAGCTCAAGAGGGTTTTTCACCCACCAGCTTAAACATCGTAGCCAGGCCATTAAGCAGCAGTCGAAGATAGATTCTGGTCAAAGTTTAATGAAAGAGAAACTTTTTGAGTGCAATGATTGTGGTAAGATGTTTTCTTCAGTTGGCCAATGCCTTAACCATCAACGTTCACACAAGCAGGCCTCAAAGTCTGTTTTTCACCAGTTAGACCATTTAAAAAAAAAATCCTTCCCATGCCCCACCTGTGGCCGTTGCTACTCTCGTGCCTCTGCTCTCGATGCGCACCGCCGTTGCCATGAGATAAAGCTGGTCAAATCACGAAGCGGCGAAACTGAGAAAATTCCCTCCGTTGATCAGTTCCCAGCACAAACTGAACACACAGCTGACTCAGCCTCTGAACAGATAGAAGAGCCTGAGAAAAAGCCTTTTGAGTGCATGTGTGGCAAATCTTTCCGCACTCTGTGTGGGCTTGGGACGCACCAGAGATTCTCTACCACCTGCTCAGATGCTAGGGTTAAGGGGGAAGCCAAGCGTTCATTTCACTGCAGTGAATGCGGCAAGGTCTTTGTTAGCTCTTTAGCTCTGGCATGTCATCAGCATTGGCATAAAAGACGAGCGCGACTTCTTGGCAGTGGGCAGAAATTTAAATGTAAAGATTGTGGCAGAGTTTTCACCTCACTAACTTTCTACAATAAACACCAGAGGTTAGTTCACAGCAAGGAGATGCCAGCGAAGTCTTTCTTTAATCAAGTTGTTCACTTGCAGAAGAAAGCTTTTGAGTGTCAAGAGTGTGGTCTTCGATTTTCTCGTGCTTCTGCACTGCAGTCGCATCAGCTCTGTCACACTGATGTTTTTAATGACATCATGGAAAAGAGCTCCAATGCATTTCCAGGTGACCTAACGCCGATATCATACCTGAGTGAGCAAGACAAGACTGAGGACTTTGCTATTGGTGGGGAGGTGTATTCACAAGACACCTCACAAATGGACGTTTTGGAGAAAGAACTGGTCTGTGATGCACCGGGTGGCATAGAACATGAGGTGATGGATAATGGTTTTGAAGTTATCAGTGTCACAGAATCTGATGATTCCGGAAGTGACTGTGACCTCCAGCAAGGTCAAAATCCTGATCTCGAATTGGTTTGTGAATCAGACCAAGAGGAAAAAGAGGACTTTAGTTTTCTTATGAACCACGAAGCTGAGGTGATCTCTTCTGATCAAATAAATCCAGAGATGAATGTAAAAATTGTACAGATTGATTATGACCATTTCAAGGGAGGGTTAGTAGAAATAGACACAAGTTCTCCTCAAGAGGCCAAGAAGTATGATTGTCCTGATTGCGATCGAACATTTGTAAAGGCTGTGGCGTTGCGCTGTCACATGTTGTGGCACAGGGGAGGCATGGGGAAAAAGTCTCGCTTCCAAAGAAATCAAGGTGTGGCTCCCATCAGGAGAGTTAAGTGTGAGATTTGTGGACATGAAAGTTTCTCCAAGGCTGCTCACTACTTTCACCTTGGAAAACATGAAGACAGAAAGCCTTACAAGTCTATCACGTATCAACTTGCAAATCTGCAGAAGAACAGCTTCAAATGTGAAACATGTGGAAAGCAATTTTCTCGCCTCTCTGCTTTGCACTCTCATCAGCAGCATCATGATACTGTAAAGAAGCCTTATGCATGCTTGCAGTGTAACAAAAGCTACTCGAATCCAAGTGGCCTTTACAGTCATCGGAGAGTTTGCTGTGGCAATGATGGCCAAGACAGAAAGGCAGAGCAGTTTAATCCCACCAAGACACTTTTGGGCCCCAAAGTTCATCACTGTAAGAAATGTGGCAAAGGATTTTGGTCTTTAGGAGCCTTCATTCATCACAAACAATATCAGCAACAGTGTGCAGATATTGGCACGGACAGCTCTGAAGCCTCACACCAGTCTGTACCTGGACGTGTAAGGCGCAAGAGACGAGGCCGCAAGAGAGGCATTGTGAATCGCAAGATTGATGCAGAGTCAAAAGAAGAACATAAATGCGAAGTTTGCGGAAAATCTTACCGCATGCTTGCCTGCTTCCTTAAGCATCAGCTTATCCATAATGCCGGTAATAACCCACCTCCCGCAAAGTCATTCGACTATCAGGTTGAACAATTAAAAAAGAACTCATACAGTTGTCCCGATTGTGGAAAACTTTTCTCCCGTGCTATGGCACTACAGTTTCACATGAAAAGCCATGGCTATGAAACAGGCCTTCCAGCAGAAAAGTTGTCAGATTCCGCTGGTGCCCCCCAGTGCCAAATCTGCCTTGCTTTTTTCACCTGTGAATCAGCTCTGCAAATTCATCGACAACACTGCGTAAAACCAAAGCTGGAGTCTGAGGAACAGCTGGAGGGGACTCAGAGATGTGAGTTAGGGGAGCCGAATGTAGCCCAAGAAAATGCAACTGTTCAAAAACAGATTATTAAACAGGAGGAGAATATTGAGTCTGAAAAAGTACCCCAGATGCCTCCTTCTGATTTGAAGTATAAATGTAATGACTGTGACAGAGGTTTTTCGGTTCCAAGCACGCTTAATATTCATAGGAAATTTCACTGCAGAGGTCGTATTTTCATGTCTAAATTGGAACGGCAGAATGGTTCCCAAGAGGAGCAAAAAGCCAAATTTCCATTTATTTGTTCAGAATGTGGAAGGACTTTCTCAACAAACTCTGCACTTGGTACGCACAAGCGGTGGCATAAAGACAAAAGAATGGCCAGACATTTGTCAAAGAACAGTAAGATCTCAATGAAAAGCAAGGGCACTGGGAATTTTTTATGTAACTTGTGTGGAAAAGAGTTCTTCTATTTATGTGTTTTCCGCCGGCATCAGAAACATCACCCAGTGTCACAAGACGGGCCTGCCGAACCTCAGCGGGAAAACACTGAAGTGAACAGTGCTTCTCCAAAGAGTAGCTTTCCGTGCCCATACTGTAATGATTCTTTCTCTACTGAAGTTCTTCGAGCCTCCCACATGGTTAGCCTCCATTCTAGTCAATTTGACACTGCCGAAGATGTTAAGAATTTGGAGCCGGAGGCCCCCCTCAGCGCACAACCCATCGAACCCATGTCATGTTCCCCACCCCCATATAAAATTGTTCCAGCCAGAGGAGACAAGGTGAAGCTAAAATATCAATGCACCCATTGCCACAAGTGTTTCTCGAATGTACGAGGTGTTCGTGCGCACAAGTGGCAGAAGCATCGAAGGCTTAGAGGACGCCCACCTGCAACCCCCGATGAAGTGACTAAGCCATTGTCTTGCTCGGGATGTGAGAAACGCTACAGTTCTCACGGAGCCCTCTACAACCACGAGAGGTCTTGCAGGGCGAATATTGGGGCTCAGACACAACTGCTCGGATCACCTGTCGCAGAGAGTTCGCCACATTGTTCCTTGGAGCCACCTGCAAAATGTCTGTTCAAATGTCACAAATGTGGCAAAGCTTTTCCTAGTGAGGCTCAACTAGATGCGCACAAAGAGACGGCACGGACCCGGCCGCACTCTTGTGCACTTTGTTGCCGTGGCTACTGGACTGAAAGTCAGCTCCAGCAGCACCTTGCCTGGCACGACGAGGTACGCAAGCGTCTCCCAACCGAACTCCGCTACAGGCTCAGTGCCTCCTCGGCATCTGGGCCCTCAGATGTGGACTTGGTGTCCCTGGTGAAGCTACCCACAAGCGCTACTAATCCACAGTCACTCAAGAACCACAACTGTCGTCACTGTGGTGAGACCTTTTTGTCCCCACTTGCACTTGAGAAGCACCAGGCTCTCCACAAGAATCAGGAGCCATACAGTTGCTCTCTCTGCCCACAGACTTTTGGTGAGATTAAAGATCTGATTGACCATCATCAGGAGTGTTTGCGTGACAAAGAGTTGAGGGACTCTGCTCCCGCGACGGATGATGAGAGCCTGACTTGCATCGAGTGTGGAACGTCTTTCGATCAGGAAACTGACTTGCATCAGCATTACATTGAGCATGCACGTGGTGTGTTCTGAGCATTTCGGGTCAGTTTCCCTGACCTGGTTGGGTTATGTTGGACTATGGAATTTATTTACTTATATACCCAAGTTTCTACTATTGTATGCAAAAAAAAAAAAAAAGGTCTACACTCTGCAGTTCAACTATATATTTTAGTGCCCCAGTTGCACTTCATGATGCTGGTCTCACTGTTGCATTGAAAACAATAAAGTAATACTAGTTATAATGTCAATGAGGATTTTTTCTGGATGACCATTTAAAAGTGAAATTATTTTAAATTGATTTAAGGTTGGGGATCCATTAATGACTTGCAAGTGTTCAGTCATGATGGCTGCATAATTGCGCTGTTCAGCAGTAACGGAATCTGTTACGAGCCGAATGATTGTCGAGCATAATTTCTCAAGTTCCTTACTATGATAAAAGCTTTTAAGAGATGTTGCATTTTTTTATTATTCATTTTTCATACTATTACAACCAATGGTATAGGCCTAACACTAAACTCCTGTGCTGCTTTCCCAGACATGGATTAAGCCTAGGTTTGAACTAAACGTCTGTGCAAGAGGTGACTCGCCACTGAAAATACTCTTTAGGCTTTAGCTCAGTCTAGGTCAGGAGAAACTGGGCCTTCATTCATTTTTAGGACGACCCTATGATATCATGTACTTGTTACCCTTTTGTTCCATTTGTTCTTACAGCCGGATGCCAAAATGTGGTCACCCCTGGTCAAATTTCATTTTCTAACTGAAATAATTGCATGGCCTCTACAGCGAACACACTTATTAATGACTTGTAACTGTTTATTTTCTGAAAATAACAAACTAAATGCGGCCTGTGTGAAAGTTATCTGATTTTTTTTTTTTCAATCTGCCAAAAAAAACACTGATAAAATATGCAGGGGTATAAAAAAAAAGCCATGTTTAAATAAATATTACCTGTAGAGAATTTAAAATTTAATGTTGAATTCCAGTCAACAACATGTAGTTTTTCCGGAGGGACTTATGTATACAGCTGTGTACCCAGGATGAGCCACCCAATAAAGTCATCAACAGCCTAAATATATTTAATGTTTAATGTTAGATTTCCGTGAAAGATGCTTAGGTTGTTTCTGATTTTTGACTTGCCCTGTGTGTGGTCGCAGTCGTAATACAACCTTGTATCTCTGAAATGAAATGAAATTTTATAGCAGATTAGTTGAAAACTTTAGGAAAAAATGTAATTATGTATTTTTGGACCATTTTCATTGGTCTGCTTGTCATGAAATGCTTTCATTTATTGTTAAAGTTACAGTACTCAGATTAAGCTACAAGGTTTTGGTATGGCTATGAAAACAGTCAATGGCAATGTTAATACTACTCAAGTGTGAATTTACGTCATTGTTTAATGTTTTTTTCAAGTACTTTATTGACACCCCATTCACTCGATAAATTGATGTTTGCTTTAAAACAGGCAGTCTTCCTTGTAATAGTTTTTTGTAGTTTTCAAAAAAAAAAAATACTAGTGGCAAATGCTGGATAATGCTACTTTGGATTGCTTCAAAAACTGAACCGTTATGTATTACGTAATTCAACCAATTGTATAACCTCCCAATTAGAAATTGATATTTATACATACTTGCCTGTTTCTTCTGGATGGTTTTGTGAAGTCAGAGCATCCTTTTTTTCTTTAAACCGATGTCTCAAAGCAGTTTGTTCGTGATATGTGGCCATCATGATGACCACTGTCAACTGAAACTGTTTCTTAATATATGGTGCTTAGTTTTTGCCTTTTTGTTCTTGTATGCGTCAAGCTCCGTCCGCCACCACTGTTGTTTAGTCTAAGAGGACACTAGTAATACCTTGAGTATTGATATCAAATACCTACTATCATTTCTCATTGCCTTGGCCAGCAAATAAGCATTCCTGGAAAGTGTACTAAGAGAATGATGACCAGTTTTCCACTGTCTGCTCTTGCATCAAGTTATTTTCCAATGACATTGCTTTTTTTTTTTGTCTCTGCCCTGCTTAATCAGTTTTTTCTTTATTTTTTTACTGTTTCATGTGTAATTCATTTTTGTCTTGAGTAAGCATTGAAACCGAATGTAGATACCATACTGTAGATCCCTTCTGTTCTTTCTGAATTTCAGCAATCTGTACTAGCTACGCCTTTAAAAATGATAAGATGTGAATATTTAGGCATTATCTTGTGATTTTGTTTGACTTAAACTTTATAATCAAGTGTCTTTTCTTTGCTTTGATCTGAACAGAAAAACTGCTGATTTTTGAAATGACCAACAGCTTGTTAGGAGGAGGCTGTGGTAAAAAGCCTGTAATTATGTCTGTTATATGATTGAACTACATGAAATGATTATACTAAAAATGAGTGAATAAACCTGAGTATGTGAATTGTCCTGTCTTGTGCAGAAAGTAGAATAGTGTGAAGTTGTCAGTGTGCTGTTTTATGGAAATGTCAGATATTTGGTTGTTGTTGACACCGTCTCCCTCTTTTCTCCAGTGGAACTGCGTAGCATGAGATGCCTAACCTGCCAGCAACGGTTCACTTGCTGTGAAAATACAAGATCCACCAACGTAAGCATGTGGCAGGAGAGGATGTGCCAGAAACACAATGCAGGAAAAGACTGTTGGAATTGATTACCAATGAAAACATTGGTCCTGAATTGGAGGAGAATACAAGGATGCGAAATGAAGAAGGAACAAAGTTAAACCAAGTAGATGAAAGGTCATTTTATGAAAGTAGCTGTCCCTCTGAGAACCTCATGGTCTACACCTGTGATTACGGGCATATGTATGTTCCGCCTGTAGGAAAGTGTATTATAACCTTGAGTCTTTCAGAAACCACGGCAAGCCTCGGGCCAAAGAAAAGAGGTCAGAACGTTACTCTTGTGAGGAATGGGAAACGTTTGGCTTGTCCAGGAGGCCTGGCTTTCCACATGAAGTGCTACAAGGCGGCCAATCTTGGCAAGCACATCGCTGAACAGTGCAACAAGATTGTCCTTGGTCTACACACATTTATGGCTCACCAGAAAATGCACAAGCAGAACGAATTTTGGTGTTATAAGTGCGCCAAAGCATTCAGTGGTTGGGAAACATTAGACAAACACTTTTTTTAAAATCCATGATGGCAGGAAACACATATGTCCCGTTTGTCTCTAGCTCTAATGGTTTCTGCCTGAACTTTACCACTACAATAGTCACTTAGCTGCTAAGCTGTGCGGGTGTTGCCTCTGCGACAAGCCTTTTTCTCAGCTAGGTGACTTAATTCACCATCGTCAGACCATAAGGAGTGGTAGTAGCCTAGTGGGTAAAACACTTGCCTGTGAACCTGATGACCACAAATGTGTGGGTTCAAACCCTGACTTTCTACCACTGTGTCCTGAGCAAAACACTTAACCATCAGTTGCTTCAGAGCGACTGTTCCTGTAACTAATAATTATACGTTGCTCTGGATAAGGGCGTCTGCCAAATGCCATAAAATATAAGACTCATGCCACTAAAAAAGAGAAGTCTGCGGATGGCCCCTGCAAGAAATGTAGGAAATATTTTTCTCATCCAGGAAACCAAGATACGCGAGCAGGCGTATCTTGGGAAGCCCCTAGTCTTCGCTCTGAGCAGTGCAACACGAACACTCTTGTTCTACATGTTTATGGCTCACCAGAAGGAATTTTGATATGAGTGCGCCAAAGCATTCAGGAGTGGGGATACCTTAGACAAACGCTGCCAACAAGACACACGGATGTCCTATTTGTTTCATGTACTTTCTGCTGCTTTCTGAACTTCACCATAACAGCATTCAAGCAGGTGCTAAGTTGTACACGTGTGGCCTCTGCCACAAGTTGTTTTCTCAGCTGGACAACTTAATAAAACACCAGAAAAGACACGTAGAGGTTTCCAGGGGTTGTGGAAAAGGTCCCTTGGGGAAAAGGACTTGCTGTTTTGCCAGGAGGAGAGGAATGACTGTGGTTAAGAAAGTGGTTCTGAGAGGCACTGATGTGCTGGATCAGTTCGAAGATGGCACATATGAAGTGGAAAGCAGGACTGATTCTTCCTCTGAATCTTCTGGATTCATCTACCAGCACAGATGCATCAGATTTGTCTGACTCTACATGGGAGCGTGAACAGGAACCCACAGGTTTGGAACTGTCGAAGGAAAGCTGAAAGAAATGCAAGAACTGGAGCCTGAGGGGAAATGGGAGTGTTTTGAATGTGTTGCTCATTTTATTGAACCTGAACTTCACATGCATTACATGAAACATGCAAGGGGAGAGATTTGACCTTTCCTTAGTTAAGGAAGCCCATCTTTGGGTTGTTCATGCCTGA
The DNA here is from genome assembly GCA_037974365.1 of Hydrocynus forskahlii. Classification (NCBI taxonomy): domain Eukaryota; kingdom Metazoa; phylum Chordata; class Actinopteri; order Characiformes; family Alestidae; genus Hydrocynus; species Hydrocynus forskahlii. The sequence goes on from JBBPCX010000006.1 coordinate 3,672,085, forward strand.
CCTTTACTTTGTTCAACAAGAAGCTAATTTTACACATCATATCCTTCATGTAAGCAGAAAAATACTTGTTTAGTATGTCTGTAAACAGCTTTGGAAAATCTGGCCCCTTTACCATGTATTCAGAAGTAACCTTCAACTGATGAAAAGATGGATGCACACATGAACGTCTTCAGCATACACCAAACAGACTGAAGTGCCGGAGAACTGATGGGTCACTTGTATGTCATTTTCACTGTTAATTCTTGATGTATTATTTTCCAAGAATTTGTATTGAGTAAGCTCTTTGTTTTTGTTTATTTTTTGTATTTAGTCTGCATTTTTAATCCCCCTTCAGTAGTAATGATGGGTTTGTGGGTAAGTATATATTTTTCACTGTTTTTGGTGGTGAGATGGTAATTTTCTGCTCTAAGCAGTATAGACAATCACTACATTCCCTGGAATTAAACTTGGTTTTTGCTCAATCAGTCTATCAGTTAATCCATTTTCGGAGCTGCTTATCCTCAGAATGGGGGACGGGGGGATGCTGGAGTCTAACTCAGTGGTCAAAGGTTGAAAGCTTGTCCATTGCAGGGCAGTTTTTCCTGAATGTAAGACTAGATCAAAGTGGTGGTGCCCACCTTTAAAATGAAACCTTTTGAACTGCCTTGATGATGAAACAAGTCCTACCCACTGGGTGGAAGTAGGAATGACAAAATTACCAGAAGAAATGGAAAAAAGTAAACAAGTGTTTTGTTTTTATTCTTACAGGATACGTTGCTTGGTTGTCACTGGTCATAGAAAGGGCGTGCCCTGATCCCTAGCGTGCATTGTAACCCAGTGGTGGGTTTTCCACTGTCTAGTCTTGCATCAAATTACTTTCCACTGGCCTTGCTTTTTTATAGTCTAGGACGTGTCTAATCCGAATGTCGACATCACACAGGACATGTTCTGTAAATCTGATGATGACTGACTTTGCTTAAAGTCTCTCTCTCTTCCTTTCTAATATAGTTTTGTGTATGTAACTCATGTTTTGTCGAGAGGTGTGTTGATTCAGTTCTTGTGATCATTTGTATAATTATATTTGTCGGTCAGATATGGGCTCAATCACCGGATTGGATATTGGAAAAAGCCTGTACTGTCAGGTTAATTACGCTTTGAGCAACATGCCATGAAGAGAGCTACACACATGAGCAGCAATGCTCCTACATATTGCATTATGTAAGAATTTTAAAAAGGCTGCTGCACCCAAAAAGGACAGTGTCTCTAACAAAGACACAGGCATTTGTGTGCCACAGACAAGAATTCCATAATGGACAAACTGCACTGGGTGCATTTAATGAAATTTTTGAATTTGAATAGTGCACTATAGAGGATATAGCGAGGAATTTTCAGATTCAAAGTCCATCCAGATGAATGTATTACTAACAGCTTAGTTGCTGAAGAGACTTGTATTAAGGTGAAAGCTCTCATATAAGCCCACATTTGTTTTCATTGTGTAATAGATATTTTTTTTTCTTTTAACACTTTTATACATAGATTTGCAACAATAGTTGGGTCAGAAGATGTGGTCAGATCTTCCTTGTCTTAAAAATTTCAGTTTAATATTTATATACAAATTAGCATCCCGTTAAAATGATTGTTTTCAGATTTGGCATTCATGTTACATATACTATATTAAGTGGCCTGTTTGTGTGTGTGTGTGTGTGTGTGTGTGTGTGTGTGTGTGTGTGTTACCTTCGAGTAGTTGTGTTTGACAGGTCAGCCAGATAAGAGGAGACTGGACTGTTGAAAAGTTTACCGAGGTCAACACCCAGGTGGTGCAGTGGCATGTATATATATTTGCCCCTTAGTTTGCCTTCATTTTGGTTTTCCTTAAGGAGCAATGAGATCTGCTCTAACTGCGTTGCTGCTTGTGGCTGTGGGTGAGTGTACCCCGATTTCTTTACCTTAGGGTTGGGCTATTTCTTGCTGTAGACTATATAAGCAGTCCCATCTGTTTCATTTTTGCATACAAATAATGGGATTGGAGAAGCACCAGAAATATGTTGCCTAATGCCACCCCCCTGTCTCAGAGATGGTGAATTCTTTGTGAACATCAGAGTTCACTGGAATTCATCTTATGGTTTTGTTCTTTGGCATCATCTAAAGATGATTATTGCCTCTCTAAGATTGGTGCCAGTATTGTTGTTTTGAGTGGGTATGACAAATTTGCAGAGGGGCTGGCTGCAGTTTTCATTCTGGAGGGCAGAAGATTGTTGGAACCATTAGAATAAAAAAAATTGATGCTTTTGCTTTCTAATGAAAATCGGCTTAAGGACTGTTGCCATTAGAGACCCCTGGTTTCCTGTAGAAGACCATCACATGGCAAAAATCAGCCAGAGGTCACCTGCTACATCGATGGGATCCTTCACACTGCGACATTTACCAACAAAACATCATTACTAAACGCTAGACATCACTGAAAAACCACCAGTGACCTGGTGTCTATGCTTTTTTAAGGCCATGACTGAGGGTCATTCAAACACTGCAGTATTGACAAAAAGGACACACAGTAAAAAAAATAAAATAAATAAATAATAGTAGTAGTAATAACGATAGGAGGTCCAGTTTTCTTGTTGACCGCAACCAATAAAGTTAATGTTCCTAATTTAAAAAAATCATTAAGCATGATTTGCATTATTTTTACTAAATTATTATTGTGGTCGTTTTTTTAATTTCTGTGTTAATGAGCAGGCTGATAATTGAAAATTAGTGACATCCAGTGGTTAGTACTGCCATTTTGGTTTGTCCTGACCTGCTTTCTAGACACTTGTGATGGTTGTCTCATGGTATCTGATCATGTTCTACAAGAAACTATTTACTGAATGTTTTCACAGCTCCTAACCATGTTTCTGCTAAAATATTAAAGCACATTTTTGGATTAAATAAAGACTATATATAAATGGGTACCCTAATAATAATTATTTTTCTTATAATAATAATTATTTATTATAATAATAATATTAAACTTAAAGAATGACCATAGAATTTGTTTATTATTATTATTATTATTATTATTATTATTATTACCAATAAAATAAACAATAAATTGATGTGTCTCCTATGCTTTTTCCAGAATACATTTTTGAAGTACAGCCATCACAGTGGTACATCACCTGCTGTAAGATAGCATTATATAAAGACAATTGTTCGTTTTGAAGGCCCAGCCGTCTTGCGGTGCACCTGGGAGAACACCACTTGTTCAAAGATGAGGCCACCGAGCAGAGGTTCTGGGCAGAGAAGGTCATACCTCATCCTGACTACATGCTAATCAAGCTGAACCAGCCTGCTGTTTTCAGTCAGTAGGTGCAACCAGTTTCTCTGGCAACCACATGCGCAAGGGATGGGGAGCAGTGCTTGGTGTCTGGATGGGGTAACCAGATCACCACCGGAGGTAAAGTGCAGTGATGATGTTTTAAACTACAAAAACTATACGGCGTGCTTCATGTTTTGTACTGCTTTCAATGGGAGAACGCTAAGTACATTTGACTTTTTCCTGCACCAGACATTCCTGATGCAGCTATCATGGCTGCGTTTCTATCTTAGCACCAAGATCCCATTTCTAAGCCTTTCTTGGATTGAAATGGGTGCAGGAAAATGCAACAATGTGCATGGCAGGGTGGCTCCAAGATGAGTTGGGAACCTGTGATGTAGCCTACCTAATAGGTTTTGCTTGCTACATGATAGTAGATGAAATTCTAAAATGGTGAGAACAGTTTCCTGTGTAACAACAGCCCGCTGCCACTGCTGACCGACAGTTATGGCGCTGTTGTTGCTTAGTGACAAGAAGCCAGGCAGCCAGAAGCAGCGATGAAATCTGCAAGAATCCCCCAGACTCTGTTTTTCTGCCCCTGTAAAGCATCACACTCTTGCCTCAAACCAAGCCAGCCATTTAAAGGGCCAAAACATGTTTCTTTTTTTTAATAAAAAATGTAATGTGCAAACACTGCAGAGTTCCACATTTTATTCACTTCCCTGTCATGGAAATGGCAATGTAAAAACAAATTATGTCTTTTTACTATTTACAATCACAAAACTTTTACAAAAGGACCTCATGACAAGCTGCAGTTGATGCTAATAGGTGGGGTATAGGTTTCCATCCCTATTAGACATTATAGCTTGATATCTCCAGCATGTAACCCGAGAAACAAATATCAGATACATTTCGCTCGAGGGAAATACTTGGTAAGTAGTGAAAAAGTTTAGGATAATCCATCCACCTGTTATTTGAATCGTTTATTGATAAGCAAGGTTGCGGTGGAACCCATCTCAGTGATCGAAGGGCGAAAGCCAGAGAAACACCCTTGACAGATCGCTAGTCCATCACAGGACAGACACACATTTAGCATCTCCAAATAGGTATGCAGGTACTGTGCTGTACCTAAACCGTATTGCGGTGGCGCTCTTTGACTTTACACAGTATCTCAGCCCGGTGGCGATGTTTTTGATACGTCTCTCCCCACAGTTATGGCCAGTCGTCCTAAAACCACATCCATAGAATCGTACAAGCGCAGTATTTTTTTCTGTCGGAGCTGCTTTTGTTATTGTCTTTTGTAATTTATAGTTTTGTTTGAGTTTTACATTTTTTCTCTGCATCCTTTAGCCATGCAACGAACAACTAACTCAACTGACTTGTTAGCAATGCCCTGTTTTTAAAATAAGCTCTATTTTTTCAGTGAACTATGCAGCCACATTGCAGTGCCTGGACTTACCTGTGATCCCCCACTCAAAGTGTGAGTCTTCCTATCCAAACCAGATCACAAACAACATGTTCTGCGCCGGCTTCTTGGAGGCGAGCAAAGACACATGTCAGGTAAAAAAACAGATATGCATTATATGGACAAAAACAATGAGACATGTTTTTCAGGGTTTGGGCTAGACCCCTTACTTCCAGTGAAGGGCAATTTTAATGCTTCAGCATACCAAGACGCCATGCTTACAACTTTGTGGACACAGTTTGGGGAAGAACCTTTTCTATTCCAGCATGACAGTGCCCAGTGCACAAAGCAAGCTCCATAAAGACATGGCTGGAGGAGTTCCAACACCTTAGGGATGAACTGGATCGGAGGTTGGGAGCCAGGCCTTCTCGTCCAACATCAGTGTCTGACCTCATAAATGCTCTACGGAATGAATGGGCACAAATTCCCACAGAAACACTCTTGTGGAAAACTTTTGTGAAAAACCTTCTAAGAAGAGTGGAAGCTGTTATAGGTACAAAGTGGGGGGCCAACTCCATATTAAAGTCGATGGATTTTAATGCAATGTGGAAAAGAAGCCCCTGTGGGTGTAATGGTCAGGCGTCCCTATAGTGTAAATTGTGAGCTGCTGTGGCAGGTTTAATTCAATTTAGCAAACTCTTTCGACCCATTTGTTTCATTGTATGTTGCAATTAGTTAAATGTATCTACTATAAATGTACAAAATAATATACATTACACTGTGTATTAGTATAAACAATATAAAGTCTAAAGGAAAGTAGCTTTTGAGCTACAACCACCAAACTTGTACTTGCTTATACTTTTGGTTCAGCATGTAAAGTACAGAAACGTTAATCATCATTTATGATGATGTATCTTTTTTCCCCCCAGGGTGACTCAGGTGGTCCTCTTGTGTGTTATGGGAAGCTGCAGGGAGTCGTGTCCTGGGGCAGTTCTGGTTCAGCCCCTGGCTATCCTGGTGTATACGCTGACATATGCCGCTATGTCAATTGGGTCACTGACATCATAGCTAATAACTAGTACATACCCTGTACTTCTTTTGAAATAAAAAGCAAATCCATCATATTCCGCCATGTTTCAAATCCGTTTATTGAAATCTAATCAAACAGACCTTGCATGGCATTCTCGATACTAAGACAATTAGAGTCTTCCATATGTTCAGCTGGGTTGAGATCTCATGACCGTGAAGGCGATAGCATATGATTTACATAACTTTTCAGCACACCGTCCAGTGACCCATAATACCCTGTGGATGGGGGCACTATCATCCTATCAGTTTACAGCCCGGTTTACTGTCTTTCCCATAGATCTAGATGCAAATGTCACTTTAGTCACTGTTTCTGCTGTCAGTGAAGTTCCTGCCATCTGTGCCCCAATAATGAACACTGTAGAAGTCACATGGAACTTAGATGCCATCCTGAACCAAAATTGAGTCCAGTCAGGTGCCTACTCAGCTTTTAATATATGTCACGGAGCATGCTAGGGTGGTAACTGCTTAATGGTATCATGCCGTAAACCTGTCTGGAAACATCTGCGTTCATTACGTTGCTCCACTGTCAACTGTGTAAGTTTAAAGTAGCAAAGATCTTGTTTGTTTACATTTAACAGAGAATTACACAAAAGTCTCCAACACTGAGTACAATGAAATTTCTCAGTCACTCCTCTATACTTTTGTTCTCCATGCTTGCACAGTAACTCTTCAGTAACAGAAAAAAAAAGACTCAAAACACAATGGAATTGGAAAAGCTACTAAAGTAAAAGCTCATTAAAAACAATGGTAGAAAAAATGCCTTTATTCCATTTCCAGATATCAAAAATGAAAACAAATTGGTACAATCGAGAAAACTCCAGATCTGACAAAAAAGCAAAATTAAAGAGGAAAAAAACAATGGCAGGAAAACTCAGAATTCTATCAATATTTTCTTTTTTTATCCCATGTTTTCATTCATTTCCTATCCTTAAATTGTATATTCTTTTAATCATTCTTCAGTACTAGTATAGCTATTGTCATTACTGAAATCATCGGTCTCATTTCTGAAACCTCTAAATCATTACCATGTTCATTTCATGTTATTTAATAAATTAGACATAGTGGTTTGCATTTGCATGCATAGAATATATACATTATGTTCTTTCAGGTTTGCCACATTATTTAAAAAATATATCAGGTTTTAATTACATACAAAAAAAGGTAACAGAAATCAGTCAAAATCAAATAAAAATGTTAATTAAAAAACATACATTATTTCAGAGTTCCAAGTAACTGAGCATGACTGTTGAAAACAAAATAGAAAACGAGAACAGTCGAGATGCTCCACGGGGGAAATTCTGGTCTGCAGTGTCACAGGGCAGCAGCCAATCAGCAGCAAGGACAAATAAATAACATTCTCGGATTGGCTACTTTCAAACCTCCCGCCTCTGAGAACAGCTGACTGTGACATCCAGGCCTCGTGCGCCACGCCCCCTCGTCCTTGTGTTGCTTGTTTATGTTTGGAGCGGCGCCGAGCAGCAGAGGTTCATTCCATTCAGGGCCTGTTTCAGAAAGCGGGTTTAAAAAAGTAACCCTGAGCTGTCCAACTCGGAGTATTCGGTTTCAGAACGGCTGATAACAATTAGTTCAATCAACTTGGAGTTGCTTTAACCCCAATTTAAGCGCGTGCACCACGATACACTAAACCCTGATTCGTGGAGCAACGATTCACCATAGAGACGGAGGAAAGGAGGCGCGTTCAGTGTATTTCACATCGCTTGAAGTAAAAATTATAAAGGCAGCATATGCCGATTATAAACATATTTTGCACAAAAATGTAATACAGCCTCAGCTGCAAAAGAAAGGGAACTTGCATAGCAAAAAATAGCCGACAGAGTCAATGCGCAAGTGTTCATTTACACAGTCGTCTAGGGTTTTCCACCCATTTAACACGTTAATATAATATAATATAATATAATATGTGTGTTGTGTGCAGGTGCAACTCAACTAGCCCCAAACGTAGGTGGCAGCAAGTCAAAATGAAATATAAAAATATACTCCAAACAGGTAAGGTGTAATTGTATTATAAGCCATAGTGCTTGGTCTGTTTGTCCTATGT
>JBBPCX010000006.1:3681849-3700201 GCA_037974365.1 Hydrocynus forskahlii
TCCATCTCGTACATCAGTGGGAGGGTCAGGATGTTCATTGTCTGGATCATTACATGGTTCTGAAGGACAGTGTTCTCCTCTAATTGTGGCAATGTTGTGAAGAATCACACATGCCACAATACTGTCGCATGCCCTTTCTGGGGTGACCCTGAGTCTTTGAAGGCACTGGCACTGGGCCTTAAGCATTCCTGTAGTCATTTCAACTAAGGCTCTTGTCCTGCAATGAGCCAGGTTATATCGCTGCTGTGGGCCTGGGTCAGGGTCAGGGGTAAGCAAATAGGGTAAACACGGATACCCCCTATCACCAAGCAAGTAGCCAGCAAACTCTCCTAAGATAGAAGGATACACTTTAGTTCACATGTCCCTGTTGCAATTGGCCTTTATATATTTTTTAAAGTATTTTTAACTTGCCATGTACAATTTCGTGCTCAGTGTACATTCATGAAAAATTTGAGTCATGAACAGAGCCTGGCCACTTGGCTTCTACATTGGTGATAATGTTGGCAGCATCACGTATGACCTTCACAGTGCAGAGAACACAAATTAGCATCCGTTGCTATAATGAAATAATTTGTTAATTTGAAATGCTACAGGGAACTGTGTACCTGTACATTAATGCTGTGGAAACACTTCCTGTTTACATAGTCTCATTTACAGAAGGAGCAATGATTGGAATGTGAGTGCCATCTATGCAGCCAATCACGCTTGGGAACCCTGAAATGTAAAATTTAAGTAGTAGTTTGAGTATCATCACATCATGAATTACATTTTGTTCATCCTGATACCTGAAATTTTGTGGAATTCCTATTTGATGAATATTGTGGGTCTATAACCTGAGAACACCACAAATGTGTACAGCAGACATTTCAGTGCAACTGTAATGCTCCTGACTGCCTGACAGACGCTAGCCCTGGACACGTGTTCAGCGTCACCAATAATATAGAAAGCTCCCGTTTGCAAAAAAACGAAGTGCAACACAAATAATCTGTACAGAACGGAGAGAATGTCCGCGATGTGTCACATGAGCGACATAATGGCTGAGGATGTTATTCAAATATATATAAAAATAGATTGTCTAGAAAAACGGTAACGTTCAAACAGAAAATCATCAGGAAATTATATGATGTCCAAACGCGCTCTAATCACTGGAGAGCTCTGCGGAGAATTCGGGCTTCATGCTCTTCATGTCTACTAGCTCTTCAAAGAAGGGGCTTGCCATGTCCGACACTTCCTACAGTCAGGTTTCCGACAAAGAGGCGGAGAAAGTCAGGGTTAGTTGAAGTAAACCTGCTGGGGGCAGGTTAGCTTCACGGAATGTTTTGTCATAGTAACTCACTCAGAATTAATCTAAACTCGCTTTGTGAAACCGATAACCCAGAGTTTTCGTTAACTCAAGGTATACTTACTCTGAGTTTTCACTAAACCCGCTTTCTGAAACAGGTGAGTGGATGTTTTAGCATTGGCAAAGTTGATTATAAGCCCGGTTTTGGTTACAAATTCTACCTTTTACTTTGCTTTCCACTCTGTATAAAGTAAAATACAGTTAGACTATTTATGTATGCTGTGTATTCATAAATATCACAGTTATGAAATCTAAATTGAAACCTAATATTTTTTGAAAGAAAGGCGTTTAATTTAATTAATTTTAGCATGTAAACACTCTATACCAGCTCATACAGTCTTTTATGGAAACTTAAGTGGACTGTTTTTTTGAACAAGGCATAACACAGTACAGTCAGTCGGGACAGAGGTTATTTACGTATTTCAATTCTCAAAGCCACATATAACAAAAAAAGCCTGTAAGAATATGGTCATTTAAAAAATTGAAATGTAAGTTTTTTGATATGTAAAATTACATAAACATCCTGGGGGGGGGTATATTAAAATACCCTCCGACAAAAAAAATACATCCGACAAAAAAAAAAACCCAAACACTTACCACTGATGTGTACTTAATAAACACAACTGGCAGGATCTAACCAGCTACATGCACAATTTAACTTTCTGCCTCAATATATTAATACTAACTGGGGGTCTGGTCATAAAACAATTCCGAAATAAAAGATTTTCAGCCAGTGATGGTAAGTTCCTTTAACACAATTAGCTTGAGAATATAGCAACATGCAAATAACCATTTCACCTTCACAACCTCAACAGTTATGGACAATACTGTGTTTTATCATCTGTTGTCTGACTGAAAAAAGTTTTGCGGTCTGTCACTTTTTCCTATCCCACTCACAGCAGGTGCAAAAGCGCTGTGGGATAGTAGCAGATGCTTGCCCTGCTGTACAAAACACTTGTTATTCTGGCCTGTCAGTGTGGTCTACTGCAGAGCATGCTGAGTGATTGTGTATAATGAAAAACGTTAGGGTGACTTTTAATGCTGATATCCCAAAGAATTTCTGAACAAAAGAAAAGAAAAACAACATTTCTCCATGTACTCCAACCTTTTCACATTTTATATGGTTCCACTGGATTGAATGTGTCACTCCAACATTGCGAGGTCCAATATTTCCAGATAATTACTGTAAAAAAACAGGAATTACTGTTGCCATCGGCAACAGGTTTTATGCTTCTGATTCACATCTTTCATATCATTCCTCTAGCAGTCTGTTTACTTATTGTAACAGAAAATCACAGAAATTTGTGTCTGACAATAGCGGCCCTTGTTATAGAAGCGATTTGGCGACACCATGAACAGCAAATAAATTGTGTTGCCTCTGAGTGCTGTTGTGAGGCCCAGTTTCAGAAAATAAATAAAAAAGGGAAACTAGCATGGCAGGAAAGAGGAAGAGACACTTTCCCTCTTCACATACTATACTACTTAATGTACTATTGATGGTATACTTTTTTTACGTACTATTTACATACACAGCCAAAGAACTTGGATGAGGAAGACATCAACAAAGTAGGCAAGAGGAAAACAGACATGCATAGACAGTTGGAGAACTGGAACAAGCTGCCTCGCGCGAACACCTGCAACTTTAAAGCTAATTTTGCTAGAGGGACTTTCTCTCTCAGCGGATGCCGTAAAACAGTAATAAAAATCATTAAAGCAAAATCTTGTGTGATGCTTATCTTGTGTGAGTGTTATAATGTGTAGTCTACTGGTCATTAATAAGTAAATCCCATCAGGACAATATAACACCCCAGTGTGCACCTTTAGTCCATTTATGCAAATTAAGCGGCAATTAATTCGAACCCTGGAAGTGTGAGGCAACAGTGCTACCCACTGCACCACCATGGGGCTAAATTCCACACAATTGAAATGGAAATGTAGTGAATGGGTACTTGAGGTATAAGGTATTAGCAATAACCAAAAAGGTGGTGTGCAGCTGGCGGCCTGGTGGTTAGGGAACTGCCTCTGTGAGTCATGGGTTTGAATCCCAGCACTACTTGTGGCACTATTGAGGTACCATCCCCACACGGGTGCTGTGTTCCTGGCTGCCTGCTGCTTCACTTGGTGAAAGGGTTAAATGCAGAAGAAGAATTTTGAGCTGTTTACACTGTGTGCTGTGGTGTGTTCACGTATGACACTGAATTACACCCCTGTATAACATCAGAATAAACAAACTAAAGTGTGTGAAGGGTGGTAGTCTAGTGGGTCAAACACTTGCCTCTGAGCCTGATGACCACAAAGTTGCAGGTTCAACCCCCTCAGTTTCTCCAGGGGGACTGTCCCTGTAACTAATGATTATATGTCGCTCTGGATAAGAGCGTCTTCCAAATGGCATCAGTGTAAACGTACTGTATCACCAAGGACTACAACTCCCACAATTCCCGAGGAATTGTAGTCCTTCTATCCCGGCTGTGCGTGACGTCATGCACTATTGCTTGGTGACGGTTTTGTGCCACTAGCAGTGATGCTTGCATGCAAGAAACAGAACAGGTAGGCTGTATAAATGAATATAACGCGATTACTGCAGTTTTGTGCGCCTCATGGGGACTGTAGGTACCGCACGGACTCGCCCTGGCCCGACACGGAGCTGCGCGTCTCTCCGGCCGACCAGCCAAGGCAACAATGGGCTAACAGTAGGAGTGAATAGGGGTCTGACTGGGGGGCGAGTCGACACCTTGGAGCTTTTATTAAGAGGGCAGTGGTAGAAATTACACTGCAGCTGATCACTATAATCTATAGTAACAGTCTGGCCCTGTAGCTAACCCTAGAATATCCACCGTGCCCGAAACCACAGAGCAGGCGTACTTTGGTTTAGGTCAATAACAGGTCAAAGACTGAAATATATAAATCATCGATACCTCACCGAGTCCACAGTAAGATGTAATCTTTCTAGCTCCGGTCCCTTACATTGTCAGCGCATCATTTTTAATATATTCTCTGTCAGCTCACTCATTTTAATATCCATATTAGCACTGGAATGTTTAAAAGGGCGCACTGGGAGTTTTTTATACTACTACAACTAATAATAATGCTAGTGCTTCTAATACTAATAGTGCTATTAATAATAATAATACTGATACTGCTACTACTACTACTACTAATAATAATAATTTTAATACCCTGGCTGACAGGGTAAAAAAAAACTGCCAAATTTTGTTGAATAAATCTAGAATGTCTCTTTTGTGAAAAAGTGACACTAATACATGCTTGATTGTTTATTAGTTTATAGGGTGATAGCTAGATTAGTAGTCAGGATTGCTTGACTACTCATAGATTTTGTGTTTGTATGATGTTTGTGTGTAATGTAGTCTGTCTCTGGGTGTGGCAGAAAAAAAGGGCCATTACATGTAGTAATTTATAAAAATTGCAAATAATCTGTGGAGAGTGGGTTATTAGTGTGTATGCATTTCAAAACAGATTTTTTTTAAAACTGCCACATATTGCAAAAAACATTTAAGAAAGACTTAAGTACTTCAGTTTATCCATTAATATTATTGTGGGTACTGGCTCTAGTGCAGTTTAATGTAAGTGAGGGCAGGCAGGCTAAAAAGCCTAAAAACGTAAAACTAAAAATTACACTTTGTCTTGAGTGGTAAAGTATCAGGCACCAGCTCTGCTGTTTGGTAAATCGAAAACCGAAATCGTGTCCTGTCACCGCCTCAAATTGGCATTCTTAAATATTTGCCGATACTGATACCAGTCTTATACCGTCCGTCCTTTTCCCTCTCTTCAACAACTGTTAATAATGCATTTTTCCTGAGGCTCTTTGAAACTGAAATGGTTCCCTAGTTTCTCAATAGTGCACTATGTAAGTTAGAAAATTCCTGTGTCTTCACAGATACATTGCCCAGATTGTCCATTGTGCAAATCTGCATCCATGGCTGAATTGCCAGTGGCTCTTTATAAAACACATTATACACTATTTGGTGCAGGAGCCTGTATTTTAATTCCTACACAATGTAGGGAGCCTTTTAAGACTTGCTGCTCATCAGTGTTGCTTGTGTACTGCTTGTGTACTGTATGTCTCTCTTTCTGCATATTGCTTAAAGTTTAGTTAAGCATTTGCATGATACTTCAGGCGTGTGAAGGGGTGTGCCCACTTATTTCCACTGCTCTCAACAGTAGCCACATTACACCAAATTCCTCTCAAGACATCATTTAGTGCTGTAACACTTACATGCAAGTTATGCAGATATACGCTATACAGACAAAAGTATTGGGACACCTGACCACCAACAGAGATTTTGGATTTTATGTGGTAATCTGTGCCCATTCATTCTGTAGAGCATTTATGAGGTCAGGCACTGATGTTGGATGAGAAGGCCTGGCTCGCAATCTCCATTCCATGACCTTAAACGTTTAGAAACTGCTAATGTAATGAATGCGGGGTAGTAGTGGGAGAACACTGATGAGCAGAAACACGAAAATATAATCAGGAAATTGACATGCAGAGGGGTGTAATGAAGACAGAATTCACAACTAAGATACTCTGGCTTTTGTCTGGAATGCTTCTTTTAGTGTTTGATTCTATGTTATGTGTGTTTCAGGAGCTTTGGATTCTCCTCATATCTCTCTTATTGATTCGTTTTGGGAGCTGAGGATCATGGAGCTTGCTGGACAGTCAGTCGGTGACCTGTTTCTTGCTAAAGGAGATATGCCTATAAGTTTAAATCATGAAGCCCCTTCAGAAGCGGTATTAGACCACACAGTACATGCAGAGGTCAAAGAAATCACACTGCATATCATTGGTCTTGAAGGACAGAAAATAGAATTACCCATCCCTTCAGAAGCAATAATAGAACCAATATCCCCAGCGGAGGTAATACTGGAAGAACGTGGACTTACAGTGGGACCACACGAGGCAACTGAGGAGGAAATAGCCAGCAATGATGACTCCAAAGACGCCCAAGATCATTTAATTCATGGGTCGTCAGATCTTGGCGTGCCTAACGAAATAATAGCAGTCAGCAGTTCAGTGTTAGACTCAACCCCTGCAGAAGCCCTATGTGAGCTCATAGTCCACCCTAGTGAAGTTCCAGTGGTTTCAAATGTCACTGAAGCATTAGATCCAAAGGCTCTTTTAGATCCAAGTGCCCTGGCTAAAGAGGCAGCATGTGCAGATGACATTCCTGAAGACTCAACTTCGGACCGCTCGAGTCCCAGAGATGAGGGATGCCCTAAAAAGGAAAAGGGTGCCAGGAAGAACATCCCTCCCAAGAAGGACAGAATGGATCCTCTGAAAATTGACATGTCCAGACCAGTGGTGATTCCCCTTACCTGTAAGTTTCCTTCACCTCTGTTTTTCTTTTACAGCTGCTCACACTTTTGGATAGAAGGGTAACTCCCTTATTGGGATGCCTTTTTTCCTAAGGGGATGTGGGCTTAACCCTGCTGGCATGTTAGACAAAACATCCCTAATTATAACGAATAGGGCTCTACAACGTATTATCTGTTAATCATTGTTGCAGTATCAGTCCCTGCAATACTTATATAACAGAATGCTGCAGTATGCAATTGAGCCTCTAACTGGTCGGAGTGTTTTTGACAAGGTAACCAATCAAAGCTCCAGGTGAGTTATTGGGTGTTTTCATGAATCGAGGTCTAATTCACCAAGACGTTTTTGAAGTGCTTCTTTTTTTAGTTTGTTCCATGACATTTGTGTTGATTTGCGTAGCAAAAATATAATTCATAATTCATTGATCATTTCTAAATTACCATTTTCCTCATTCGATGGGTTTGGCAAAACTGATTTGAAAACAGGCTGTTTTTGCAGAACAGTTCCCATAAATAGACTGTACGGATTTGGGACTGAATGTACATTTTGAAACAATATTATGTACTTCAAACCTGTTTTAATAGCAGAAAAGTAAATATACTTGCCTTTTATATATTGGAAAACATTGCGACTGCAGTATGTACTGTAGCAGTATAATCACAAGACTAATATTTTGTCTCAGCCCAGAATTGCCTGGACCCAGAATTTGCTGGAATGGTGTATTTGATCTTTTTGTAAGACCTACTCAAAGGTTTGGGCACCCTGATCAAATTAAATATTTTGTTTATTTCTGCATGCGACAAAATAAATATGACAGTTATGCACATTTTAGTGGACCTTTAGCATTTAAAAGCTGAATTTAACAGATTGGAAAGAATGCATATGTTTGGCTTCCCTTTCAGTCACTATTTTGTAAGGCCTCCTCTGGCTGGAATTGCGGCCACCAAATCTACCCTATGGCCAGCTACCAGTCTGTCTCTACTTGCATTAGGATTTTTTTTGTTGTTGTAGAACACTTCTAGTGTAGAAATATAGGTCATCTTGCACACACAGCATGTTTATTCACAGATTAATATACTATACAATACAATATACTATACTGTACAGGTCATATTCCACTTAAGCCTTTCAAAACCTTAATCTTTTGTTTCTTAAAGTGGCGGATATTAATTTGTGTTTGGGATTATCTTTTAGTATCCACCCTCTTTCCTTAAATTGTTTTGTGTAAAAAAAAAACCCCAAAGATTGTTATAGCACATTTTACAATCGTTATTGTCACAAAGCATCTTTACAAAATCCAGGTCCGAGCCCCTAGCTTGCAAACCAAGGGCAATGGAGGGGAGGAAAAGCTTCCTAAAGCTGAAGGAAGAAACCTTGGAAGGAGCCAAGACTCAAAAGGGGAACCCATCTTCCTCTGGTTCAAGTCAAGTCAAGTCAAGTAGAGCTTTATTGTCATCAAGTACACAGTGAGACAAAATATCATTCTCCTGGACCGTAGGTGCAACATATAACACAACACAACAGCAGCACATTTAAATAGATCAACAATGAATGGTTGACCCAAAGAGTTAGAAAGAGATGTCTACAAGTAGATGAATAACAGTGGAAGGCTTTAGTGTACAAACGTAATCCCTGTAAGAATATTGTCTCATCGCGTGAGTGGTTGGTGAAGCTAGAGCAGCCCTCTAGTGGGCTAAATAAACCAGCTTTGGGCCTCACCTTGGGCAGCCCTGTCTGCACTACAAAAGTACTTTTGTTTTCAGGCAGTCACATTCTGTCATTAATTTTTCTGCTTTCTAATCCACTTGCAGCATCCCAGCTGTCACTGCAGTGCCTGGAGTGCCACATCATCTTTAGTGACAACAAGAGCAAGGAGCGGCACCTCAAAATGAACCACCCCACTGAGTATGAGCAGTGCATGCTTGGCGATGCTCTCTTCGCGTGCTATGTGTGCGATCGACACTTCACCTGCTCCACTGAACTCATGGCACATCAGCGTTCCCACACAGAGAAGCAGCCTTTCAAGTGTCCAATCTGCGGAGAAGCCTTCAGCCGATCATCCGAGCTCACAAACCACAAGAAAATCCACATCGGCAAGCATGGGTACACTTGTTCAGACTGTGGCAAACCCTGCAAAACCCTCACCTTGCTCAAATACCACCAGCGCATACACACTGGGGAAAGGCCATATGTTTGCATACACAAACAATGTGGAAAGAGGTTCAGCATGCCCAAGGCTCTTCAAAAGCACCTGGATGCGCACGAAAAGGGGGATACAGAGGGCACCGGGGACCTTAGAAATGGCACAACCAGCATAAAGAAGAAACGGAATAGGGGTAAGCCTTTGGGGTCTGTTAAATTCAGTACAATCCTGCTCCCAATTAGGGTTCGCCACGGCGGATCAGCCGTCACTATTGCCTTCTATCGTCTGCATCTTCCTCTCTCACACCAACAGCCTGTTTGTCCTCCCTCATCATATCCATAAACCTCCTACTAGGCCTTCTGCTTTTCCTCTTCCCTGTAGCTCCAACCTCAGCATCCCTTTCTCTCTTCAATACATGTCCAAACCAACGCAAGGGATGATTATTTAGAGCAGAGGTCCCCAACCACCGGGCCACGGACCGGTATCGGTCCATGAGTCATTTGGTACCAGGCAGCACAGAAAAACAGAATAAAACATATTTTATTGATGATCAGAGTCTGAAAGATCTCTTATTTAGAAAAAAACGCTTGTCTCGGTCACATGGTACGGTACGGTACATTAAAAATTTAGCCCACAAGCTAGCAAAAATGAGTAAAAAACAAACGTCTTTGGGGAGATTCTTCGTATTTTTACGCACTTTGTTTTTAGTTGTGTCTGTACCGGTCCGTGTGAATATTGATGTACATGAAACTGGACGATGGCGCAAAAAAGGTTGGAGACCGCTGATTTTAGAGTACTGGATGGTATAACCCCAAAAACCAAAACATATTTGAGAGTGTCGAGAAATTTTATCTAGACGCAGTTTGAGAGTCCACAAATGGACTTGAGGCTCCTGATTATAGGGGCAAGGTTATCTGGGTATATAGAGTATTTACTCTCCTTTTCCTTACGTTATCATGGCATGCTTGACATTACTGTGAACTCCAGTTTCATATAGCTAATAGGCAAGTTTGTTATTTCATTATTTACCAAAATGGGAACATAGCAGGCTTATAGGCTATTTTGATGAAACCCAGGATCTGTGTCACACCTTGACCCATTTCTGTCCATGTCATGAATGCAGTTGTACTAATAGAGTGTGTTTTTGGGTGTCATTTTGTTACAGGTCCACCCACTAAGAAATATGCATGCTCACAGTGTGATGAGTCCTTCAAGTCAGCCAAATCACAACTTCATCACATTAAGAGTAAACACATTCAGTGTAAAACCACTGCTCCCTCCAGCAGCACAGGAGCACAGGGGTTGAATGGAAATCCATTCATTACAATTCAGCCTTCGGCGGTGCCATCACCAGTTCTACGCATGGAACCAATTGGACCGGCACCACAGCAAATAGGCCCACTTGGAGCCGAACAAATTAAAAGACTAATAGAGAAACTGGGAAACGTGCAAAAGGTAAATCAGCTTGTAATACTGGGTCTTGACCAGTTACCTTTTCAGCCACAAGCCATGGGAATGGAACAGCCACAATGCCTATTACAGCCATTGCACTTTAATTTTACAGAACCAACAACTCAACCAGTTGTAGTTCAGCAGACAGAGGACCAGTTAGGGCATAATGGTACATTGTCAACTGGAACTGAGCAAACCACATGCAAAGAGTCATTAGAGGTTGGGATGGCAGTTGAACAGGCTGTGGTTCAGGAAGAGACATCTGTGGTTTTGTCGGCGAATTCAGAGGAGCAGGTGGCAGCTGTTGAATCAGATGCGACAGGGGCACAGTTAAATGAGGTTCAACTTGAACTGATGCCAGAACTGATTGAAAGGTCTATCTCAACCCCTCAGTTGGAGGCAAGTGTTGAACATACTCATACAACAGAAGAACCAGGCATCCAAGTTTATTCAGATATCAACATTGTAGAGACAGGTAATGCTTCATCGTTGACCCCCATGAATGATTTTGAAAAGCAACCATTTCAAACGATTGAGGAGGAACACTTATCATTACCAAAAGACCTGATGGCTTCAGAAGAGACCATCATCCATGAAGAGTCCCAGAGGCAGAAACCTGATGATCTTAATAACTGTCAGTCTCAAACAACAGAAGAGGAACATGTGTCTGTGCTATCAGAAATGATGGTTGCGGAGGAGACCATCACTCGTGAAGAATCCTTTGGCGAAACACCTAACGAAGCAGTAGAAACTGAGGCACAAACTGAGCAAGTGAATATTGTAACATTAAATAATAGTCAAGACGTTGAAGGACATTTAGAACAGTCTGAAAAAGACATTGCTGCTGACCCATCAGCATTTCAGCTTTCCCCTAAGGTGCAGAACGATCAAGAAAGTTCACATTTGGAACAGGAACCCAGCAATGAATCTGTTATCTGGCCAAGCACAGCTTTAATGGGAGAACAGGTTCAGCCAGATATTAAAGGTAGCCCACAAGTTAAGAAGATACGGCCAGTGAAAAAGAAGAGGTCTAAAAAACAAGCAACTCATGCGTCAGAGCGCCTGGAACCTCAGAGTGACGTTGCAAAAACCGCTTCCCAGACAACACCTTCTCAGAAAACAAACACTCCATCAAAGGCTGTTCCAAAAAAAGGAAGGAAGAAAAAGACCAAAAAACTCGTCTACTTTGGACCTAAAGAAAAAAGCTCAAAACAGCAGACATTACAAATATCTAAGAGTAGCCTATTGAAAAATCAGCAACATACCAGTGGAGGTAAAGTGGCAGTTTCCTCACAACATGATGGACTACCACAGGTGAAACAGAAAAATCAGAAAGCTAAAAAAGGAAGGACAGCTGAAAATTCCACAGGAGTCCTCAAGGCCCTTAAGGTATCTAGTGAAACGAAAATGCCTGGAGCACCCAGAGGGAAAGCTCAGAAAAGAAAACTTGAAAAAGTTTTGGTCAAGAAAGATAAGTCTCAAGGGAGACAGCAGGAAGAAACACCTTTGCCAAAGAAAAAGAAACAAGGAAAGGCATCAGAGGCAGCCCCTAAAAAGAAAGCGAAAGTTAAAAGTGCAACAGGGAAAGAACTGAGAAAAGGGATACCCAAATTGGCAAAACGAGAGAAAGAGCAAAAAATTCCCTCTGAATCATCAAGTCAGGACCAAATCAAGCAACAAGCCTTGCTCTTACTGAAAGGCCACAAGCAGCCACAGCTCAAAGTACACAAGCTAGATCCCAAGACCACAGGATTAGAGCAGCCGCTATTAGCAAAGTGTCAAACCAAAGCCGTTCTGGACAAAGAAACTATGGTGGTGAAGACAAAGGGAGGTACAAAAAAGAAAGCGCTGAAAAAAGGAAGCCAAAAGAAAAAGAAAACAAAAATGGTAGGAAAGGAACCGAAGGAACCAAAAGAGGATCAGATCTCTCCTTTCCAAATGACTTCAATTGACAGTGATTTTAATTCTGCACTCTCAAGGAAAAAGGAAAAAGTTCCACGGAAGCGTAAAGCCCCTACAAAAATTGATCAGGAAATCGCACTGAGACCTCCATTTTCTCAGCTCACAATCGGATGCCATGATTGCGGGAGGAAGTTCTTAGAGGTTTCTGCTCTGCAAGAGCACATGGCTTCTATGCACTCTGAAAATGGACTGTGTCATGCGAGCTGTGATGTTTCTAATGATCAAGCGATGAGTACCGGATCAAATGACATAATACTCACAAATGCTGTTCCTTCGAGAAACTTTGAAATACAGGTATCTACAGATTGGGACATGGACACTGAGGTGGGGGATATTGGTTTGGGAGACAGAGATGTACATAGGCTCTCGTTCCCAGCCCTCAGTCCTTCTCCTTCTTTCCCATTGACCTCAACTGGTGTTGAAATAGAGGGCAAAGTTGGGGACAGAGATTGCCAGGACACTTATCCTGGACATCTAGGGACGGTTGGTGAAAGTTCCATAGAAATTATTCAGCCTTTTCCAAATGGGTCATCCACGGGGTCTGACACAAGCTACGTTCCGACAGCTGACAAAAAATCAGTAGGCATGGAGAACATGGAGCTGGAATTAGTTCCACCGAGCTTAGGCCCTCAGGAAGACATGGACATTAAAGAAGAGTTGCCTTCAGATGTGAAACTAGTCACCGTTGAGGATCAAGGGGAAGGAGACACTCCCACTCGGGCCAATGGGCTTTCTACTTCTCAAGAGGTCTCGGAACAACAGGAAGTTGAACGACATGAAATGAATGACGCCACCGCAGAATCTCAGAGTCAGCTGCCTGAGGAAAATAGGGACCCAACATCAGCTCAAAATGAAAATTCAGAGATTAAGCAGGAGGAAGAGGAAATGCTTGTTCAAAATGGAGAGAACCAAACAAAAACGTCTATAACGAGAGGTAGAAAAGGACGAGGTGGCAGAGGTAGGGGGAAGAGACAGCCTGGAAAAAGAAGTGCAGCTGAAAACAGAAGTAAGAAACAGGTGCTGGCCGATAAAGAAGAGTGTCAGGTTGTCTTTCAGCTTTATTCACTCACAGATAGCTGTGAGGAAAAGAATGAAGAGGGGGAAAGACAAAGAGAAGTTAGCAGTGCCCCCACAGTTAATACCCAGTCAACTTTGGAGGAAAGGCCTCAAGATCAGGTCATTTTTCAGGGACAGCCTGTTTCCTCCAGGGTTGCAGAGGTGATGGATGTAGACAATAGTTCACTGGTTCCAAAGCCTGGACAAGAAGCCAAGAATGGCACTTCTGGAGTGGTCTTAGGAGAGGACGGCAGGATAAGAGAGCAGGTAAGTATCATTTGCTTATGTAAAGACAGCTTCTTGGTATAAAAGTCACTACACATGTGTCCTCTTTATACAGCTGTATGCTAAAGTTTAGACACACTTGGTCAACTGACAGCAAATTTCATTTTTTTTTCTAAGTTGGATGTATTAATATATTTTGAGAAGATTTTTGTGCTACAATCAACCTGAATAAATTGGATTAAATGTCTTTGTGACACAAAGATATCTTTCCTCACCAAAAGTATATAAAAGTTTTGTGTAATGATAATGATATAATTTTGCATATTTTGGATATCTCAAACCCAATTTAAGTTGCTCCTTGAGATGCTAGCCTCACACTTAATGACACAGAAGTCAACATACAAAGAGGTAATAGTGAGTTCATGTCACCTATGAAAGACTGCAAAATTAAACTGGGAAAGGAAAATAAAATTACTCTAATGTCTGCCAAATGTATCGACAGTTATCGCGTAAATCGTTTTGGACAGAAGCATCTGCCAAATGAATGTAATGTAATCCTTTAAACAGGATTTGTCTTTGTTAATATTCTAAAGATAAAATCTTTTTGTGAAGGAATTCTTTTAGCATACTTTTGAGTAAAAGTTCGATTGCAGTTACTTTCCTGTGTTTTCAAGGGCGATCTGCAACCAGAGGCTGAAGGACTAACCTCAACTGGCACCTCTACCGATGTGAAAATAGAAGCCAGTGCATCAGTTCCAGCAACCCATGATGTGCATTCCAATGGCAAAGATTTATTGCAAGGGGTTCAGGTGTTTCTGGTAAAGACCGAGGATCACGAACCCCATGTTATACAGGGAAACCAACATACGCAAACTCATCATGCTATATCTCTAGGTAAGCCTGTTAAAAAGACAAATATTGACATCTAGATTTATAAATGTAGTGATACAGGAAGTTCAGTATCAGTAAATTCTAGGGACAGGCACAAGTAACCAAACCGTTGGCATCGGATCAAATTCATGATCAGTACAATTCATGATCATTGGCGGCATAGCCATGGCTGGAAGTCCAGGAAAGCATGGCCTGAACTGAACTTTTTCAATTTAGCAACTATATCTTTCTCCAAATAACCCTCTATTGTCATGCTTTGTGATACATTTTGAATGATCTCTAAATTTAGTCCCCACTAGTTCTTGAAATGACCCTCCCAACCTCAACATGTGGACTGTTTTTGATTGTTTGATTTTTTATTTTTAATCTTAGAATACATCTAAATACTTAAAGACATGTTCTCTTCTAATACAATTACCTTCTCCACAGATGGGATTTGCTCTGTCTTCTCTGCGGCACCCCAGTCTACAGGCAAACAGTGTATTTTCTACCCTGTCAAGGAGGAAGAAGGAGAGATACTGGTGGAGCCTCCCCGTAGTGAGGCGCGGGTGCCAGAAGAAAGTATGGGAAAATCGGGATCATGTATGATCAACAGGTGTTCCTCAGTATGAAGATATGAAGCTTTGGACATTGTATGAATATGTACATTTTTCTGTCATCCTATAGGGGCTGCATCTGGATTAGAGGAGTGTGAGGAAGTCAGGGTGGGATACACACAGATGGAAGTGCATCATACTTTGTACTCCAGCTCTGAAGAGGGTAAATAACAGTAGTTTAGAACATTTAGGGAAATCTTTGTTAATCAGTGTTTGTATTTACTTTGCCTTCTGGGAATTTTCGACTGTCTTGCAGGTGATGCTGGCACTGAGCACCAGAGCTCCCAAGCTTTTCTCGAATTCCTCTCCCAGAGTTCAGACACGGAGGACTTTGATAACGTTCAGTCTGAGCCAGAAGCTGAAACTCATATTATGTCCTGTTACCATGGTATCTGCACCAACAGAGCTGTACAACATCAGAAGTCCAGCCCTGAACAATCCGATAGCAGTTCTAAGTAGGTTTTTGTGCCCCTGACCTAAGATTAGGAAATAGTCATTGTCTCATATTTACTTGATTTTTTTTCCTCTTTTCTTTTCAGTAGAAATATGGGTTCTTCTCAAACAGAGCACCAAGCGGGTAGCAGAAAAGACTGCTGGAAGCCCATTGACTACTTCATTCAATATTTTGCTTGGGAGACATGGAAAGAAATTGCAGCATGCACAGGAGAAGTGACAAACCTACCAAAGCCTGTTACTGAAAAAGAGGTGGCCCAGTTTGTAGGCATCCACATTGCAATGGGCACCCTCAAGGTGAGTTATAACACTGGATCATTAAACATTATTATAGAAGGATTATACAAACCCTGGCAAAAATATGGAGTCACTACTCTTGAAGGCTGTTCATTCAGATGCTTTACTTTGTAGCAAAACAAAAAAAAACCATAAACAAATCACAGATATGATACAAAACCATTGTATTTAACAGCTGAACATTCTGGGTTTACAAAACATACCTCAAAAACCACTCAATGATGAGGAAACCATTATGGCATCATCTTTTAATTTGCATTCCTAAAACAAATACATCCACCCGTCTAATTATGCAAATTGGTCTGCTGATAAAAAAGAGAAGACCTTATTGAGCTGTTGCACCTGGCTGATTGTCAAGAAACATGGCTCCAGCGAGAGAGCTGTCAGTTGAAACAATAGAAGTGATTACAAAAGTCCTTCAAGAAAGTAATTCAACATGGAGGCTGGCGAAAGATGTTGGTTGTGTCCAGTCAGCTGTGTCTAAAATTTGGAGCAAGTACAGACAAAAGACCCATGTCCAACAAATTTGTGTCTTACACTGATCCAGACCGACCAGTCATCACCAATGGTGCTGTGTAAAACCTTATAAAAGTAGCACTGGCCTATCATCAAGTTTGGTCCCCAGTTACATATAACACACTGAGCTTATGAAATATAAATATCCTTTAATCTGCACTCTGCAACTGCTTTCCCCTTGAATCAGTATTCAGGTTATTATTTGACACATATACTGAAAAAGGCCTTCCTTTCTCTTTTATTCCAAGTTTCCGAGTATGAAGCTGTACTGGGAGGACTGCACCCGAGTGCCCCTGATAGCTGATGCAATGTTGGCTTCCAGGTTCTCTGAACTAACTTGTAAACTGAGGTTGTCGAGACCAGCGGCCTTACGTGCAGAGAGGAATGAACAGCGTGGTCAGGAGAGTACCAGTCAGTTGGGTGCTGGTGTTGAAACACCAAGGCAAATTCCTGAGCCAGGTGGAACATCTTGTGGTTACCAAGATGCAGGGAATTGCCTAGAGATTTCGGTGTCAAAGGCAGATCCTCTGTGCAAGGTCCAGGCAATAGTGAACCAAGTTCGAGAGGGGTGTCGAGGGCTTAAAAGACACGGGAACCATGGGGTTGACCAGTACCCCCTTCCATTTCAGAGACACCCAACTCATTCACTGCATCACACAGTCATGACAAATGGTACTGGCTTGGTTATGGACTTCAACTTGCGTGTAAATGACTCCAACAGAGAGGAAGTGGTTGAACAAATGGTTTCTTGGAAAAAAGGTGATAATCAAGGAATGATCTTCCTTTGCAAACCGGAGCTATCAACACCGTCCATGTTGGAGCATCTCCTTGAAGCAGGGGTGCGTAGTGCCGGCAAGGTTGGTGGTGCGAGGGGGCAGGTGGGTGACGAGTTCATGACTTCTGACAGGAAGCTGAAGTTGTTCCGATGCCACCATGGCTTCATCCTCTCTGCGGTCACGAAGGAAAAGTCCCGTTCAACTTCCCTTGTCAGTGGCTTTGAGCGGGTGATCAAGGCTGCAAACCTAAACAGAGACTTGAGAAGCCTTTATCGCACACCATGCACAAATCCATCGCCTGGTGCCTGGCCAATGTCGGTACTTTGGGACCTTATAGATCTGGCTTTAGTTAATTCCTGGCTACAGTACAAAGATGATCATAACCATGTTCCAGAGCCTCTGTCACTGATGGCATTCCGTCTGGAAGTTTCCAAAGCTTTAATCCTCCCCAGCAGTACCGACTCTCAAGATTCTTCCGCCCCATATCCTCCAGATCCAGAAAGGTCTAACCCAAACCTGACAACTGCCGCCCCTTCTGAAGGCTTTGAGACTCCTTTACCAGATGCAGCCACGCGTTACGACGGTTTGGGTCACTGGCCAGAGCAGCTTGCCGAAGGCGAAGAAGCCAGGTGTAGATTTGGAGGTTGTGAGAGAACGTCTCGAGTGCGCTGTCTCAAATGCTGCGTGTTCCTTTGCATTTCACGCAATCACAACTGCTTCCTGAAGTTTCACAGTCAGGGGGCTGAATGAAGTCTACTACCGTTATGAACGAATTAACTTATTGCTTTACATAAGAAGGGCCATCTGACCTCACAGCTATAGCTGTTAGCTATATGTGTTTCTTTGGTCCGTACTGCTTTTTAAATGCCATTTCCTTTGCCTATGTCCCCAACATGTGCAAAAGACATTATAATTGTACATTCACATTCCCTGTGAGCAGCTGTCATTGATGATTGCATATTTATAGTTTATTTATAGTAATTTTAATGATCAATTGTCAAAATGTCTTTTTGTAATTGCCTAGTAAAGGAATGGAGAATTTGTTGCTGCTTTATTGTAGTTCTAAACCCACTTGTAAAAATGTGATGTGTTACGGATGTCAGTTTAATTTAAAAGAAAGCAGTGAGTGACATGGAAGATTGTCAGTTGTTAGGCATTTTTTGTTCTGCAGCCAAGAAATGTGGAGCTATAAAGAGAATGTTTTAGTTGAATGTATTACTTAATTTATTTTTTTTTCATTTTTTCTTTTTTTAAGACACATGAAATACCATCATCACTAGTACTTATGTATTTGTGTGTGTATGTATGTAT
>JBBPCX010000006.1:3700836-3711665 GCA_037974365.1 Hydrocynus forskahlii
GACCTCCACATCCAGCATGTTCACCTCCATGATCGTCTGAGACCAGCCACCTGGACGCTGCAGCAACAATCGGTTTGTATAACCTAAGAATTTCTGCACCAACTGTCAGAAACCGTCTCAGGGAAGCTCGACTGCATGCTCGTCGTCCTCATCGGGGTCTGGACCTGACTGCAGATTGTCGTCGTAACCGACCTGAGTGGGCAAATGCTCACATTCGATGGTGTCTGGCACGTTGGAAAGGCGTTCTGTTCACGAATGAGTCCCGGTTTTCACTGTTCAGGGCAGATGGCAGACAGCGTGTGTGGCGTCGTGTGGTTGATACCGTGACGAGATCCTGAGGCCCATTGTTGTGCCATTCATCCACGACCATCCATGACTGGTTTTCAAACTGCAGCAGCCAATCAGCAGCAAGGAGAAATAAATAACGTTCTCGGATTGGCTACTTTCAAACCAGCAGTATTTAACCATCCCAAGACATGTTTTCTTTGTGTTCTCTGGACAGTACAAAACATATATACAGTTATATTTTATATGGAAATGTATCTGAATTTACGTTAATATTTATTTTACCCCCCCCCCCCCAAAGCAGGTACTGTTCGGGTCACTTTGGTCAAACAAGTGTCAAATACTATTTGTTTCTTTGCAACTGTGTGACTTATTCTATAGACCTCATCTGTAAGTGCGAGAATGCACGTGTTGTTATGACTTTTGATGTGAACATTTTCTGTTCCTGTGGGCAAATCTTTGATCATGACAGTGAAATAGGAGGATGAGTCTGAAGATGAAGACCATCTTGAGGTCAGTTATGAGTCTGATGATTCTGATTATGAGCCAGATGAGAAAGCTGCTATTCATATTCCTCCAAGCAAGATTTTTACTTTAAAAAATAGTGAAATACAGTAGTCTTCATCCCCAAATCTGCGTCAGGCAAAACTGTCTGCAGAAAACATAATAAAGACCAGAGTAAACTGCCAGAGCCCACTAGGATGGCAGTGACCTGTGTGACAGATATCAAGTCAACTTTTGAGCTTGTCATGCCCAACTCAATACAGAAAATCATTCTTGAAAGGACAAATTTAGAAGGAAGGTGCGTTTTGGGGGAGAATTGGAAAGAGCTGGATAAAATGCATTTACATGCATATTTGTGGGTCCTCATTGTGGCTGGGGTCTATAAAACAAAGGATGCATCAACAGCCAGTCTGTGGGATGCAGAGTGATCTGATTTGATAGTCGATAGACAAGGGCTGCGGAGAGAGACAAGCTGGCAGCTATTAGGACAGTGTGCGACAAGTGGATAAAGCAACTTCCTCTACTCTATAACCCAGGCCCTAATGCCTAGTGACATTCAGAGGTTGCCACCCAGCCAAATTTGGCTAAAAATCTGGACAACATATGATGCAAACACCAGCAATGCATTGAACATGCAGGTTTACGCTGGAAAGCCGGTTGGAGGAGCCCCACAGAAGAATCAGGGCATAAGGGTTGTGTTTGATATGGCACTACATGAAAAGAAAAAAAATTTAAATTATAAAATAAATTTTTTAAATAACCAATGTCTTGTAAAACAGTTGTTTTATTTGTAGGTCTTTCCTATGTACATTAAAAAGTATTTTAAAATGCATTTTTTACGAAAAGCAAGTGGTCCTCATTGAACCATGATCTGTGAGAGGTAAAGAACACCATTACACCAAATATTGACTGAAATTTAATAATGAGATATAAATACTTTCTGACATTAAATTGACCCGGGAACATTACTGGTGTTCCTGAGAAACGAACATGAGGGTTAATTCAACCGAAATATTTAAAAAATTGGTGGACTCCGATCCCCCCCACCCCACTTGAACCCTGATGTTGTGCATGCGCACTTGACCCTATCCAGTCAGAGGCATTCAGTCCAGTGACAAGTCCATGTCTGTGCAGCTGCAGCCAGTTGGATGCCGCTCCGGTGGTTAGGCAGTTCTGACACCCCCCGCCCCGCTAGGTGTTTTCCCTCCATAAAAAGTGCAGTTAATTCAGGTAGGCTGTTTGCGCGTTCGTATGTTTGTCTGAATTGTGAAAAAACGAGTTTGTGCCTTATTGGAGGAGAATTGTTTGTCCAGGCTGGCGCTCGTTGCCCGAGGATGTTCCAGTGTGAGTTTAAACTGGAGGGAGAGTAGTTAGCATGCAGGCTAAAGCGAGGAAGGACGCTGGTCTGTTTTGACTGTTTTGACCAGAACTAACTAGCTACTCGGTTCAGGAGCCGAATAAAAGGTGGGATACGGCGCAGCTTTAGTCGCGGTTTACTGCGGTACCAGCCTCCACTCTGGCAGTGTTACGTTTTTGTGAAGCGGAGAAAGGGTTACGGTAGCTGGGGCCTCGTTTTGTTAGCTTGCTAGCTAATGTTAGCTGGCCTGGTTGGCATCTCCTCATATTTCGCCCCTTGAGTGACTTACTCCGGAAAAACTCATCCTTAGATCCTCAGTAAACGGTAGCTATCCCGACGTTTGACCTGCCTTGATAGACTTGCAGGATTTATATGCATTTCGATGTATCTTTTGCAAAATTTCTGCCCATTTTCCAAGCCACCCGTCGTTTGATTGAATGTTAACTTGCACCTGGACCTGATTGTTAACTTTTGGTTAAGCTAGTATAACTGGTTTGGAGCATGTTACTAGGTCTCAGATTTTAAATAGCCTGTTAACAGCAAATTTATGGTTGATCTTATGACCACCTTCAGTATGCATAACCACTTTGTGTTTTCCCTCTGTAGAAACTGGACACACCATAGAGACTCCAGCTCAAAATGGATTCTGATATACTGAAGATAGAAGAAATGGTCATGGGAGGTGGAGAGACCCACACTGCTCCTGCTGAACTGAACTCTGAAAAGCAAGAACAGCCCTACACCACCATTATCATCCAGGAGCCCCCTCCACCACCAGTCATTCAGTCATGTAAGAGACTCTCAGCCTCCATCCTGGGAGAAGCTGCTCAAACTTTCAGGCAGTATGGGAAAGAAACTTAAATAATAAGACTCAAAGATGGGGAACAAGTTGAAATTCTCTTTTGCACTTGATTTCTTGACCACAATACTGACTGTAATTTCGGTGTGGTAGACTATAATGCTGCCCTACTGATATTCACCATAATGCAGATTTGCCAGTTCTTCAGCTTGTTCTGTACTTAGTTTTCTTCTATAACTTGGGGGAGAAGTCTCAACTTTTTGAGAACAGCCTCAAGCAGGGGTCATCAAATCTTATCTGCAAATGGCTGCATGTTTTTGGGTTGTTTTTTTTTTGTTTGTTTTAAACCTCAGATCAGTTGAAGCACACCTCATTAATTATAACGAAAACATAGTTATGCCTGCCCTTTGTGGATACATTCAGTGACCTAGTTCTTAAAAATGTGCATATCAGAATGGTTATGAATACAGTATTATGATTTACTACTTGGGCATATATCCAGCCTCTCTTGTACATTTACCATGATTAAATTTGAACATAGTTAAATTTGTCCCCTCTCATTTTACAGACCAGCATGAGAGTTTGCAGTGTTTCCAGTGTTTCATAACCTTTTGTAACTCCAAAGCCAAGGAAAGGCATATGAAGAAGAGTCATCGTGAAGAATACAAACAGCAGCTGCAGCAGGTTGGTGTTTCAATAGAAAAATATCCTTTTTTTTTGTTACAAAGAATAGCAACACTCATGGTTAATATAGGTGCTAGGACTCCAAGTTAGACAACACAGCATGACCTTTAATCAAAAATTGATTCAGTTGTTTTAACCAGATTCAGAATTTTTTAAAAGAACCAAATACACAAATTAGTCATTAGTGATGCATTAAATGCATTCTAATAAATAAACAAATGCAGTAAACTGTAACACTTTATTTAAGATCATAATCAATTTACTGTTCAGATTTCAGTGCAGCTCAGTTGACACCATTAGATTTGTATTTTGCAGTGCAACAAAACTTTAATGGCTCAGTGTAATCCTACTGGCTATATTTAAGCATCGCAAGTCTTGAGCAGATGTGTGAAATTTGCTTTTCTAAAAACATTAACTCGTTTGATCGTGCTCCACACATTTGGATTACAAATTATTGCTCTAGAAGCAAACTGTGTCTCATTACTGTGGCTAGATTTTGTCACTGTCAGAGCAAGAAGTTAAAGTAATTAAAACTTTCTTTATTTTGGAATGGTTTTATTGGTCCCTTCAGGACATGCTCATACAATGTACATAGCAACAATTTTTGTGTCATTTTAAGGTTTCTTTTTGCATAATGTTTTGGATATTTTGGAAATGTCCACAGAGTTGTGAAGTGCCCTGACAAGAGGCCAAGTTTAGAGTACATTTTTATTTTTAATTCTCTCTTCTGTTTACTTTTTTCCATAGTGTGACACACTCTTTACTTGTTATGTGTGTGACCGTACTTTCCTGTCATCTGAGGAGCTAACAAAGCATCAGTCCACTCACAACAAGGAAGACAAGCCCTTCAAATGTGCGCATTGCCAAGAAAGCTTCCGTACATTCTCTGAGGTGAGGACAATTAAGATGAAATCGAAACATTTAGAATTTTGGGGGGAAAGTAATTGATCAGTGTTGGTTGTTATCTGTGTGGACTAGCATAAGAGTAACATCATATTGCACTTTTCTCAGAATCCTATGATTCACCTACCTATTATTTAGGGTGTTTTCACACTTGGTCCGTTTCAGCCCTTAAAGTGAACTCAGATCGATTAGTCAGCATTTTGTGAACACGCCAAACGAACTCGGACCCCTCTGAAACACCCTGCTTTCAGTCTGCGGCACGGTTTAGTTAACTTGTGTGTTAACTCGTACGCTCTGGGTTCGGTTAGACAATTTTCGCACTCTAGGCTTGCTGTAGGTAGATCACGTGGTACAGCCCCAGGAAACCATATAAGTATGCGGGAAACAGACAAAGAAATAAACTATTAAATATGAATAAACAAATAAATGATAAGTTAAAATCCAATAAAAAAATAAATACATAGAGATACATAAGGGACATAGAGATTCTTGTTACTCAGCCTCAAAGCATTCTTGCTCTCCATCATGTGAACAATAGTAGCATAGATATTTGTGGAAAATGTAGAAGTTTGGTGGAGCTTTTAACTGTCTACTCTTATGAAGAAAAAAAACTGCCCAAGAAAAGGGGACGTGAAGAAACAGCAGCAGCAGGTTGGATGAGGAACTAAGATGTGAACAGAAAAACCAAGGCCCCATCTGAGCTGAAGTGGAGCCGAAAGAGAACCGATTCCCTCTTCAAATGAACTCTCACTGTGAACAGAAAAAGAAGAGTTCCCTTTCCACTTCTAGAGGCCTGAGTTTGGTTCATTTTAAAGAGGACTATATGTGAAAACACCCTTAGTGTGTGAATGCTGATTTGGCCTCCTTTGACATTTTTGGCTGAGCAGACTGGCATATGGCTGCAATAGTTATTTATAAAACATCTGTGCATTTTTACTCCTGCCACGTTCACCAAAGCCAAGGCATATTTTGTGTTCTAAAATTTTCATAGGGTCATTCTAAGAGACTTCAGTACACACAGAGGGCAGTACAGCTTTTTGTTTTATTACAACCTAAAATTTTTGCACAACTTGCAGGATGATGGCAACAGATGAATAACTGACAAAGACAGTCTATAAGTTTGTTGATTTTGGTAGTCATTTGTTTCAGTCCCAGACTAATATAAAATGTAGACAAGGTCCTCAAAGCCAACCCGTTAACCCTGGTCAAGCTTACACAACTTTCCTGTGTACCCCGAATGTAGACAGTCAGCCAAGACATCTCTGGTGTCCAAATTTTGCTTTTACAGAAGTGCAGCAGACAAACACAAAGTACTTGACCCAAGAAGGCCAAACTGTATCTGTAAAAATATATCGCCAAAACGTCTTTCATATTGCTTCTAGATATCGATTAATGTTGGTTAGATCAATCTGAATACGAGCCCTGGTGTCTGAAATGGATGTAAAGGAAGTTTTATTCATTTTTATAGCTCATAGTATGTTATCATGAGTCTTAAACCACAGACGTGTGTTCCACTTTGGTGCAGTTTGAGAAGGTTAAGAAGTTTTGGTTAGCAACATTGGCTACACAAATGCTTTACTAAAGTTAAGAAGAAACATGTGGACGATAAAATGTTTTGGGTAATTGTGACTACATGTGGGGTAAGTAGAACACTGTTTGGGTTTTTTTTGGCTGCACTGTTCCTTTAACATGATGGGCCACCTAGTGTCATACCTACTAGTGAATACAAAATTCCGTACAGGAAACTTGATTCCGGATTTGAAGACGTGATCAATACTTAACTGAATTTTTCTTGTGTTCCCAGTTGACAACACACAGACGGCAGGTGTGTCCTGAGCGTCAGTTCGTGTGCAAAGAATGCAGCGAGACGTTTAGAAGCCTGGCGCTTTTGCGTAGCCACCGTTTGGCCCAGCACCCTGCGCGTCAAGAAGTGGAGGATGCAGATGATCCAACTAAGACTCACCGATGTGGCAAATGTGGCAGGGGGTTTGAGGAGGAGGCCGAGCTCCTGCAGCACCAGGAAAACCACGCAGGCGACCAGCACTGCAACGGCAGCACGCCAGCTAAGAAGCGTGGGAGGCCTCCCAAAGCTGAAATAGTGGTGGTGGGGGAACAAAAGCCAAAGCGAGTCAAGAAGGAAGAAACTGAGACAGCAGAGGAGCCGGGGGTAAGCAACCACTCCGAGGATGTCTCAATGTCACCAGCTGTAGCTGAGACAAAGGCCAAGATGGGGGCCAGGCGAGGGCGACCACCAAAATCCATGCAGGAGGCTGAAGAGGACAAAGCAGATAGCAAGAAAGCAAAGGCTGCTTCTCCACCCACTCGTGAGATCCCGTGCTCAGAATGCGACCTCACTTTTCCAGGGCTGGCACAGCTGCGGGCTCATAAGAAAGAGAAGCACACGCAGCGGAAGCCTCATCCCTGCAAAGAATGTGAGGAGAGTTTCAACCGCCCCGAGCAGCTGG
Organism: Hydrocynus forskahlii; assembly: GCA_037974365.1. Classification (NCBI taxonomy): domain Eukaryota; kingdom Metazoa; phylum Chordata; class Actinopteri; order Characiformes; family Alestidae; genus Hydrocynus; species Hydrocynus forskahlii. The sequence continues at coordinate 3,707,834 of JBBPCX010000006.1, forward strand.
AGGCCCACATGGCCCGAGCTCACACGGCCGGCCGATATGCTTGTCCCACATGCGGCAAGAGCTTTGGGAGAGAGAGCAACCTCAAAGCTCACCAACAGACCCATTGCAAAGAAGAAGAAAAGCCAGCTGGCCGTGGGAAGAGATAAGTCATCACAGAGGAGTGAAGTTCTATTTAAGAGTCTAAGGTTTCAGGATTTTTCAAATGGGCTTAATAGAACAGGTGCAGTGTGAATTTTGGTTTGTGGGATTGAAACATGCCCAAGTTTCTTCAAGTGGAAGAGACTCAACACCATTAGGGTTTTATCTGGATACCGGAAGCCCCAAAATTCCCCCAACACCGCTCACTCAGATCTGGCTTCATTTCACTTTAACGTGTTTATAGCTGTGGCATGATATATACGCCACAATGTACAGAATAATCAACTCCATGGATCTCACACACATGCACGCACACACCCCCACACACGTATATCTTAGTGGAACTCTATCCACAGTAACAAGGCTTTGTATTGGCTTTTATTTGAATATTTTAATTTCTTTTTTATGAATATCAATGACTTATTGTTTTTACATTACTTTTTAGAAGTGTGTGTGATAATGCCAGGCTGTAACGTTACCTAAATAGAATTAGTGTTCTCTGAAAAACATCGATTAGAAAATATTTTAATTTTCTGTAGTACCACAAGATGTTACTTCTAAGTGTCTTTGTTACTCACTACTAATTGTGACCTGTATAATAAGAGAAATTATTGAGTAATTACTTCTCTGAATTAATTTGTTTATATTGGAATGTTCCTAGTCATGATTGATTGGCAAAAACTTGCAAGATGCTAAACTGAAAGTAATCTTTTTCTATCTGTTTGGAGATGACTTGTTTAACCAATTTGTATAATTTAAATTCTGCAGAAATACATAAGGCTTTGAACTTTTCCCTCCAGTTTATTTTGCTATGATCACTTGACTGGGACGTTTTGAATGTACTCTGAAAACCTTGTTTGTGGGCTGCGTCCTTCACATCTAGGTGTTGTACAGTTTGAAACGCAGGTATTCTAGTTGGATACGGTTCGGTATAACACCCAGATTTTGAAGGGCTATATAGGGCCATTAGCCTTTTTGCAGAGGCCTTGATACCCCTCAAGATATAGCAGTATAAACACATTTTAAAAGTCATGGGAGGAAAGATTTTGCTTTGTAATTTTTTTTTTTCTTTTAAACATGCATCAAAAGGTGCTCAGTTTTGTCTCTGTGCTCTCAAATCAGGAGAACTGTTGATTTTAGAATAAAAAAAATTCTAGACCACTGCTTATTCTTTAATTTTGTTTAATACAGTTATGAGCCCATTATGCTTTTTGTATTTACGTTAGTAATACAGACTTTGCCTACTATGGCTCTTGGAAGAAAAAAACCCAATCCTACTGTGTCTTTATTTCGCCTATGTAATTTGTCTCATGTTTAAAATTAAAGGAACCTGCCTTGAGAGGCTGCTACGGAGCGAGAGCGTGAACAGATATTTTCTTATCCACTTAAAGCTGCTTTACCCATTTGCACCCAACATGAATCGCATGTTTCTGGCCTGGTTCTGTCCAGACATGCCACCTTGTGTCTACTGAGAGTTGGCCTGGTGTGGAAAGGTTAAGCATTGTGTAGTAAAACTAAACTACATGCATTTCCCTGAGAAAATGCAAAGTGCGATTGTGTGGTTGGAGACAAAAAGTTTGGACTGTACCCGTTATGGTTTTTAACTGTTTAATTTGTGTTAGCATTAAAGTTAGGGTAAAGAATTGAAGTCCTGCAAAAAATACATGTAAATTATTCGCAGTATTTTTTTAAAAATGTTATGAAATAATCAAATACTATGTTGTATTATACCTATAGCAAATATAAATAATGCTAATTACTATAATTGTTTTCAAAACCTTCCACGGCCACGTTTGTGCCTCCAGACCTATAGGTGGCGATGATGCATCGCTCATTACTACAAGAATGCTAAAGTAAAAGATTGGCATTATTTCAGAAAATGCTGTTTGTTTCTTTACTGCGGACGAACAATCTGCAGCGTTTGTCTTGAGCTATTCTCTTTGGCACAAAACGTTAAGTCTGGAGAGTTTTGCACCGGCTGAGCGTTCTGCGTGCAGAAAGATGTGAGCATGGTTCTAGTGTCAAAACGTCCCTAATCAATACTGATCACAAAGTTTTGTACAAGCACACTGCACCGGATGTTAACGGACGTTTTGATGTTGGAGTGGTTCCGAAATTCAGCATGAGCTCTGCAGGGAAGCGGCGGCTATTTTGGCTACAAAAAGAAGAATAAAAAATAAAACTTAAGAACAAGAGTCTGTCAGGCATACAGAATAAACAAAACATACTGAAACAGGTCAAACGTACAAGCACATAACATGCACCTTAAGGTCAGGAGAGGTCGGGTGGAATGTAATTTTATTGATGAGGGAAAAAATTAAAAAAGTTTTACATGGAGCGCTAGTGGCAAAACATACTGAAGCAGTTTTACAGCTGAGGTTTGACCGATACAGCTTTGAAACTCTGGCCTTGGCTTTACTTTCACAAACTGAGGTGCAGGAGTCAAGCATCTCCTAACTGACTGTAGTTTAGCTACAATTCAGCATTTCACGTCACACAACTTATTAAACTACTTAATAAACCACTTTCTCACTACTGCAGTCTACAGTCCCCACCTGCCTTAAGGGAGCTACCATTATTCCAGTGCCCAAGAAGAACACAGTGAACGATTTTTGCCCAGTGGCTCTCACTCCCATCATCACCAAATGTTTTGAAAGACTCATCCTCTCACACATCGAGGTTGCCGTCCCTGTAGACCTCGATCCACACTAGTTCGCATACAGGGCAACAGAGGACGCAATAATAACAGCTCTCCACACAGCCCTCACACTCCTGGACAACGGTAACACCTATGTGAGGATGCTGTTTGTGGATTTCAGCTCCGCTTTTAATACTGTACGACCCCATAAACTGGTTCAGAAGCTGAGTGACCTGGGCCTCGGCAACTCACTGTGCACATGGATACTGGACTTCCTCTGCAACAGACCTCAGAACGTCAGGCTGGGAGACCACACCTCCTCCACTCTCATCCTAAACACAGGTACACCGCAGGGGTGCGTCCTCAGTACCATCCTCTACTCCCTTTACACACATGACTCTTCCCCCACTCACACTAGCAACACCATAGTTAAATTTGCTGACAACACCACAATCATAGGACCGATCACAAATAACAGTGAAGCAGTCTACAGAGTGGAGGTCCAGCACTTGAAGCCATTGTGTGACAGTATTAACCTGGACCTGAGCACGGCCAAGACCAAGGAGATTATCATAGACCTCAGAAGATCGAAGCAGTCTGAACAATCCGCCCTCTACATTGATGGAGAAGAGGTAGAGAGGGTGGAAAGCTTCAAGTTTCTTGGGGTCCACATCTCTGCTGACCTCACCTGGTCCACAAACATCTCTCACCAGGTGGGGAAGGCACAACAAAGGCAGTACTTTCTCAGGAAGTTGCGTCAGGCCCACCTCCCCCAAACTTTGCTGACTAACTTCTGCCGCTCCAGCATCGAGAGTCTCCCCAACTACTGCTGTACAGTGTGGGTACAGCTGCTGCACAGCGGAGGAGAAGAAGAACCTGCAACGGGTGGTGAGAACGGCAGAGCGGGTGATTGGAACCACACTACCGCCCCTCAGAGACATTTACACTGGCAGACTCCTGACACTTCGGACACTCACTTTTCTCCCCCCTGCCCTCTGGAAGACGCTACAGGACACTCAGGTAAAAAAAAAGTATCCTGAGGCAGTAAACTATGCC
>JBBPCX010000006.1:3711765-3723908 GCA_037974365.1 Hydrocynus forskahlii
ACACTCAGGGAAAAAAAAAGTAGCCTGAGGCAGTAAACTATGCCCCCCCCCCCCCCAATTCATGTCTGTGCAATATCCACTTACATGACTGTGCAATATAACTGTGAACTCCTGCTACATTTTGTGTTGTATATGGTTTTTTGTTTTCTTTTCCCTTCCTCTGTGTATTTTTTTACATTTTACATTTAAACTTTTCTATTTATTTATTTTCTTAATTATTATGCTGCCACGAAGAGCCACCAAACTGTTTTTCATTGTTCCTGTAACAGTGACAATAACGACTATTCTATTCTATTGTATTCTAATAAAAAGCGTAAAAAGCACACTGACTGCGGAAAATATCTGTGGATTCATTTCGGACGGTACCCATTATGGTGTTTAACTTTGTTTAATTTACTTGTTAAGACAAAAGCAGGATAAAGAATTGAAGTCCTGCAAAAAATAATGTAATTCATTTTATTTGAGAAAAGGATTGTTTGTAAATCCAATTATTAAAATAATTAAACACTATTGTTGTTTTATACATGTAGCGAATATAAATAATGCTGTAATTATTTGTTTTCTTCATTTCATTTGATTTCATTGTTAGGATAAATAACTGAAGTCTTGCAAAAAAATATATATGTAATTTATTTTATTTGAAAAAAATACTGCACAGTGTTATTATAAATATGGCTTTATAAATCAAAGTATTAAAATAGTTAAATATATTTTTGTATCATACATGTAGCAAATATAAATAACAATGCTAATTACTATAATAAATATTTTTTAGTTTTTATTTGTTTAAATAAAAAAAAAACTTCCACGTTTGAGCTCGCGCCTCCAGGCCCATAGGTGGCGATGGCTTATCGCTCGTTTCTACGGGAACGCTAGGCTAAGCTAGCGTTAGTTCAGAAATGCTGTTTGTGTGTGCATTTCTTTCGTAGCGTTGTTTGTCTTGCTCTGTAGGCCTGAGCTTATTCTCTTTGGGACAAAACATTACGTCTGGAGAGAGAGTTGCTGGAGAGAGGAAGATCTTAAAGTTGTGTTAGTGAGGTGGAGGTATTTGCAGGAGGTACAGTTGGGACACGGGGTACAGACAACACTTTTACACATATATATATATATATATATACATATTTATTTTAACTTCCTTGTATACATATACCTTTCTTTATGCACCGCACGTCGTAGAATTCTCGAACATATATTGGGAGCTAGCTGGGTGTATTAGGAGACTAGCCAGTCGTTGCTAAGTAGCTAGCTCTGGAAAGCTTGAGGGCTTTGTTTTACAGTCGTGTTTTACATCTAAACTTCACGTATTCGTCAGGAAAAAGCACTCATTTATTTATGCAAGAAAGTGGAACCTAATATGATTCATTTTTTGTAGCAAACTGGGTCCTATAACTAATTAAACTGGTTCCTGTTTGATTACCGCTTTGTTGCTAATTAGCTGCTCTCATTAACACGTATCCATATGCAGGGCAGGGAGAAGAAAATGGAAAGAAAATAATAATAAAAGGGACGTAATAACAAGCTCTGTGCAAAATCTTTTCATACCAAGGTGTCATGTCTTCAGAGTTGACCATTGACATTCAGCTAACAGAGTTGGGCTTTTCAAGTTGGGGCTTTCAGTTGTTGAAGCAGAAAGAGACACCTCAGGGGGGTTCTGCCTCTGTTCCAGAAGATGCTGAACCATCTACATCCCCCTCTGTGGAAAGCCATGTGGGTGATGAAGCAAATATCTCTCCAGTCAATTTCTCCATCAATCAGGACTCTCAGATTAGTACTGAAGAAGTCCAAGCAGACCCTTCAGCAGGGAAAAAAGTTCCAGGGCAAAAAAGAAAAAGGGAGACAGACTACAGTGATGATGAAGAAGACAAACAAATCAAGAATGATGGTATTCAAAAAATGTGTGAGGAGCAGAAAGGTGTGAGGAGGACAAATGGGAACTGGGAGATTGACGTTGCTGTTTATGATGATGAGGAAGACGATGAAGATGAAGAGGAATACATTTCGACAGACGATGACAGAGAGTTTTCATCAGGTATGCAAGTCAGACTGCCAGCATGTGGTATGGATTTAAAATGTTTGTGTCATTCTGATAATGTTCCTCTTGCATCTATTGGAGAAATTATTTGTGATGCTGTTTCCATCATTATGCTATATTAGTAAGGGTAGACTTGTTAAAAATATGATGGAACTGGTCATTTGGAACTGGGGAAAAATATCCAGTAAGACCATGTTCAAAAAACACTATCAAAAATGAACACAAATTATGTTTATTGACTGTTTCAAACACTGCATGACATTAATGCAATTAAACTGGTTTTAAGTCCAATGAAAACACTTTTATGCTCTTAAATTAAACGTCCAGTCCGTGTTCTTGAAGTACAGACAGTATCACGATTTGCACAGAAATGCATATTGAGATGTATTGTGATGTATTTTATCATGAGAAGGATAAATATTGTGAGAACTGATTTGGAGCAAATATCTTCTGTTTCCAGTAACGCCTGGTTCAGACTAGTTCATCTCAACATTGACTGCAAGCCCAAAAGGCAATGAGCCATAGATGCTAAGAACAAAAACTATAAAACAAGCCTTCCTAAACGTGATCTATGAGGATTTTCATCTACCAAATGTTGAAGTATTTTAATAACAAAATATGACAGTGGAATAAATGTGTTTTAAAGCTCATCTTCTTTTTAGTATATTGTCTTTTCTAGTGTTTTTCTCTGCATCAGATAGTTTGGGTTTCCATAAAACTGAAATATTGTTATTTGTAGATCACTTGTCACCACTCTGTTCTAATTTATTTGAGCATATTTGCTAAAACCCAGTCTGTTGGTATCCTTGTGTAATGCCTTGTTAAAGGCTTGAACAAATGACAGAATGTAACCAATTTGTTGTGATCTCCCCATTCCAGACAGGACCGGCCTAGAGGAGCATCGCTGCCATGTTTGTGATCTCACCTTTTCCAACATGTTCCTCCTCCGCGAACATTTGCACATACATACAGGTGTACGTCCCTACTGCTGTTCCGAATGCGGCAAGCAGTTTTGCCACCTAGCAAACTATCAGGCACACCTGCGCTCCCACGCTACCTTCTCCTGCCTGATATGTACAGCCAAGTTTGCATCACAGGAGTTATTGCAGGACCATCTGGACACCAACCACTTTGAGAAAGAGTTTTACCAGTGTGATTTCTGCAAACGCATTTTCGTCAGCCTGAATGAATGCAAAGAGCACGTGCGTGCACACAAGCAAGAAGTGAAGCGCTATCCGTGTCCCAAATGCGACCGCAGTTTCCACCATCAGACCTCTCTGCATCGGCACCTCAAGTGGCACAAGAAAAGCGCTTTAATCTGCACTGACTGTGGCCAGGCATTCCCCAAGAAAATCTCCCTACTGCGGCACAGCTTCAGTCACCTTGGCCTTCTACCATACACCTGCGTGCACTGCAGGCGTCACTTCCGCCTAGCGTCACTCTACCGCAAACATGAGTGTAGGCCAGAGCACATCCAGTGCGTGGCTTGTCTGGTTGTTTTCCAAAGTCAAGATGACTTTGAGAAGCACAAGAAAGACACAGGTTGCTGGGGTCATCAGATATCCTCACCTGCGAAGACCGATGACATCCGATGCATGGAGTGTGGTCAAACTTTCGGCAGCTCTGAGGAACTGAAGAGGCATGCTGGAACACATCAGAGGGTCATGAAGTGCTCTGAATGTGGAATGGGCTTCCGGTCGTCACTCATGCTCATGTCACACATGGGGGGCCATGCGGCTAAGCGACCGTGCCTCTGCAAAGAGTGCGGCCTAGGCTTCCCTCATCAGCATGCTTATGACAGCCACCTTAAAACATGTGGGATGATCTCCCCACCGGAGGTAACTAAAGTTAGTTCTAATTGTGGTAATTGCAGTAACCCATTATTGTAAATTATTCTGTGTGTGTAATGGCAATAGTCCAATAAAAAGGAAGCCACACTATTTCCCAAGAAATGTGATCAGTTAGGAGATGTTTGATATCTACAGTTTTGCTTGTTTAGCGAAGTTAATGTAGCAAAGCATTTTTTTTAGCTGCCTGGTTAAACAAAATAGCTAAATCAACACATACTTGGTTCAGATCACATCTAGTTCATTTTATTTTTAAAATGGTCATACAGTGTGAGACACCACATAAGCAAATTAATGTGTGACCACGTCCTATATAGTATTCTGTAGCATTATTACATCCCTCAGCCATTTACTACAGAGCCCAGTGCATTGCACAAATTAAAGTTTCACAGACCTTAAGGATAATCGATCTGCTGGGGATTTCTTTTTCTTTAAATTTAAAAATCTCACCTAAGGCACTACCATGGAAGGTGAGTAGGGATATTGACACCAGATATAACCACATATAACATTTTTTGGTGTGGTTGGAGTGCCCCTCTGACGATGCAACTCAGTTTGAGGCAAATCAGGTTTAAGCCTGCAGTTTTCACAGTCCTGTCCTAGTCTAGAACCTTCCGTTCTTAGCTATATTAGCCTTGTAGCTCCAAAAGGGAAATTGCTTTTTGGCCAAACCAGTACTTTGAGTTCAGGAAAAAAAATTCTCATAATTAACTTTATTCTTTACAATGTTGTTTGCAGCCACCTAAAAAGAAGCCAAAGCCCCCCTCCACTTCCAAGAAGAAGGAAATTATCATTGCTCCTAAAACTAGGGTCCTTCAAACTGCTCCTCCTGAACCTGAAAATCAAGTCTCACAGAGTGTGCTTTTGCGCTCACTTTCTCCAGCAGGTAACCAAACAAAGCCTTCTGAGGGTCCATGGACACTTGTCATGAATAAAGAGCAACCTTCTGGTAACATGCCCTATGTCATGTTTGTGCCGACACCGATTATGTCTCCCACAGAGGGCACCCAGAATTCAAAAAATCTTGTGTCACCTTCCACAGTGTCAGAGAAACACCTGTTAATGTCACATGCCACTGACGTTCCATTACCCTCCACTAAACAAGGTCAGTTAGCGTCTGTTAGCCAAGTTGCAAAGTCTGACAGACCAGTTCTGTTACAAGGTGTGGCTAATCGTAGTGCAAATGTTCTTATACCTTTGACAGTTAATTCAGACAGTCCTAAAATAAGATGGACAGTATTAGAAGGCCAGCACACACCTGGTTCAGTACCTAATATGTGCACGATGACAAATAATAACAAAACCGTGGTGGCTCTTGTTGAATCGAAGCAGGCGATAAACATGTCACCGGTGCATGCAGAGGATAAGCAGAAAGGGAAAGTTCTGTCGAACCTGGAGATCTCAAAAACGTTGCAGAAAAATGGTCTGATTGAGACAAAGCCAAACCTACCAAGCTCGCCCACAGTAGTGACACACAATCCAGAGACACCGTTGTGCTTGGTGAAATTCAAGACAGAAACAGGCGGTCACTACCCACAACAAAGCCCATCAAAACAAGGTGGAAGTAACTCCTTAGTGGAAAGTGCTGAAGTGAGTAGTTCAGTGCTGTCAACAAACAAAAATGACAGCCATGTTCTTGGTACCAGCAGGATTAGCGGGCCTTCGGAAAGCACAACTGACAAAAAGGAAGCCGTTCCTTCTGAAGAACATGAAAGGATCAAAAACTTGATTCCACCTCTTGATTCAGATGTGGATGAAGACGTCTGTCAGTGTGAGATTTGTGGAATAGTTCTTTTAGAAAAAAACATAGCCCATCACATTAAGGAGCATTCCGTGGTGTTGGGTTCTGCTTGTCGTTCTCCACCTCCTGGTCCACCCTGCAAGACGCTAAGTCCAGCCTGATTTAACACAAATAATGTGGAGCCATTAGTCTTTAAAGATTATAATGGGTGGAAATGGTAGGAAACCTCTCGACATTTCAAGGGGATGATTTTGCACAGTTTTTTGTTGCCGCAAAACAGTCAGAGGCTATCGCTTATTCATGTGTCGCCCATTCTGGTGTGTGGGTGGTGTGAAGCTATGTGTTGTTCATCTGAATATAATCACTGTATTGTTGAAAAATGCACGTGTTGACCTGCCTGTGCATTGATAATATAAAGCATCAGAGCAAGGAGAAAGCGTAGTACTTTGTTCCTGTTTTGAACGTTGGCTGTGACCCTAGTCTTGACATGTGGCCTATGTTATTTTAATCTGTAAAAAGATGACATTTCAGTGAAATGCATGTACTATGTATAGCTATAGTGCCACTGTAGGATTCTGAACAGTGCACTACAGTTTTTTTTCTGTTCGGGTATGAATCATCAATGTGAATAGGGTTTTTATTGTGTTTTTGTTTGGTAATATACCACAAAAACGAGTGCAAATTGGAGTAGCCTACTGTCACTGGTCAATTTGTTAAAAATAAAGTTGGTAAATGCTTGCTCGTGCCTTTTGTGGTGTTTTTGAAAGATGACAACACCCTGCTTTGATCTTTTATTGTCCCTATTCCTTTGGGGTCAGCTCAGACTTATATTTAAAAATGTACCCTTGCAGACCCCTCTTTTGTGATGATGAAGGCACAGAGATCCATTTCACTGCTTAACTACCTAAATTGCAGTGGGCTATTTACAAATTAGTCACTTTTTCCCCCACCTCCACGCCCAGTCCATTCACTTAGCAGCTTAACCTTAAGTCCTGTCCCCTAACATCAAACAAACACAATGGAAAGATACTGTTAAAGTGAAACTGCTTGTTCTGCCTGGGTTTAGAAAGTCTTCAAGCAAAGGCTTCTGAAAACGTAAAAACTAATGCAGTAAAGCGTAGAACAAGTGATGTAGGTCTACAAGTGATGTAGGCCTAAAAATGTACTTATTTGGTACTTTTTAGTGAGTGGTTGTAGCCCTTCCTATGATGTCTGGTATTTTGGTTTGGGCCAATAGACCCTAGCTGATGATCACTGGTTTCAGAGATGCATATCAATCTAAAGTGGAAATGAAAACATTGGGCAATCGGCATTCAAATTGCAATTTAGTGCATGGCTAGAATCTCTTGTAAAGGAAGAAACCAGACATCTGACATTAATTGTATTGGTGGAAGAATGCGGTTTTAGCTAACAAAAAATGCCAACCAATCAGACATGCTTTGAAAATTAATGAAATGAGGGAAAACTTGAAATCCTTCTATTTGAACAAGTAATACTGAAACTCAGAGAAAAGTAGTGATAAAACAACTGGACACCTTAAAGGCGTCATGGTGTACGAGGTGAAATTATTGTAAACAATAAATCAATATCCCAGCCACGATATCATTACTTTGTTCGGCACACAATGAATGAAGGTAGTCATTTAGTTTATTATTCTTAAGGTGGTAGATTGGTCCAAAATAATGAAGACTAGAGATTTATTACAACATGTAAATGGTGACTAGTAATTTCCCTTTTTTTTTTAAAATCTGCCTACCAGTGTATTTTGGGTATTTGTTGGTAGAACACTTGCCTATCATGGACCTGTAATAATATTGAGCAGATTAGGCTCCGTCTCTCTATCCACTCATCCTTCACTGCATCACTTAAGGTTTAAAGGGGCAACTCTAGCTGAACCCATAAACATGGCAGGCTGTTCAGTGGCCTCCTACGGTGCCACCACAGCAAGTATTTGAGTGGAATTTTCCAGTTTAGAGACATTTTCTCATGCTTTGAGGCAGAAACGTGAGGGCGTGCTGGTTTTTCACAGGCTGGCGAATGCAGAACAAGGATAGATAGCATCTGTTTCTGCTTGCAAGCTGAATAACGTGGATATATGAGCCATTACATCAGTGCGTACTGCATGCTGAGACATAGGTAAGAAAGAAAAGAGTGGAATATATTAGAAGCACGGTGAATAGTATCTGTAGTTGGTGGCCTAGTGGTTAGGGTGTTTGCCCTGCAATCAGGAAATCGTGGGTTGGATTCCCAAGACTGATACGCACCTCTCTGGTGCCCTTGAGTAAGGTACTGTCCCCAGGCACTGTGTTCCTGGCTGCCTGCTGCTTTGCTTGGTGAATGGGTTAAATGCAGAGGTAGAATTTTGTGCTTTTCACACTGTGGTGTGTTCACGTATGACAGAATGGTCACTTTCACTTTCAAGTAGTGGCCATGGAAAAAACCTTTACAATGAAAAGATAAGCCATGAAAGCGTTTGCTATTTGGTTTTTAAAAAACGGGTTAAAAAAATAAAGCATGATAGCATTGTGGCTTTAGTTACCGTGCCTTGCAAAAGTATGGCGTTCTCGCAATCTTATTCCCTTACAACCTGGAATTTAAAAGGAATTTTGGGGGGTTGTATCTTTTAATTTACACAACACAGCGACCACTTTGCAGATGCAAAATCATTTTTTTATTGTGAAACAAACAAGAAATAAGACAAAAAAAGAAAACCTGAGCATGCCTAACTATTCAATACTTTGTACAGCCACCTTTTGCAGCGATTACAGCTTGGCAAATCTAGACACTGGTTTTTTGCCCATTCTTCATGGCAAAACTGCTCCAGCTCCTTCAAGCTGGATGGACGACGCTTGTGTAGAGCAATCTTTAAATCATCCCAGAGATTCTCAATTGGATTGAGGTCTGGACTTTGACTGGGCCATTCCAGAACATTTACCTGTTTCTTTTTAAAACATTGGAGTGTTGCTTTAACCGTGTGTTTAGGGTAGTTGTCCTTCTGGAAGGTGAACCTCCGTCCCACTCTAAAACCTCTGGAAGACTCAAACAGATTTCCCTCAAGAATATCTCTATATATTATGCGCCATCCATCTTTCCTTCAGTTCTGACCAGTTTCCGAGTCCCTGTCGATTAAAAGCATCCCGTGCTTCACTGTGGGGATGGTGTTCTCAGCATGACGAGAGGTGTTAGGTTTGTGCCAGACATAGTGTTGTCCTCAATGGCCAAAAAGTTCTTTTTTTTCTATTTTAGTCTCATCTGACCACAGCACCTTCTTCCACATGTTTGGGGAGTCTCTAATACACTTTCTGGCAAATTTCAAACAGTCTGCCTTATTTTCTTGTCCAGTCTTCCATGGAGCCCAGCTCTGTGCAGTGCGGGACTCATAGTGGTCCTACGGACAGTACTCCCATCTCTGTAGTAGAGCCGCCCGGCTCCTTCAGGGTCATCTTTGGCCTCTCGGTTGCTGCTCTGATTAATGCCTGATTTGTACTTCTCACAACTTTGTGTCTGACCTGTGTGGATAGTTTCTCGGTCTTCATGCTGTCACTTGCTTGATGGTAGCCCTTATTTAGTGGTGTTGTAGTGGCACCGGTGTTGACTCTGGGGGCTATCAGAACAAGTGTATATATACTGAGATCATTTAACACTTAGATTGCCCACAGGTAGTGGTTGTGGCTTCAAAGCAAAGGGAGTGAAAACATATGCACGCACCACTTTTCAGTTTTACATTTTTTAGAATGATTTAAAACAGTTTTTTTCTGATTTTAACTTCATTAATCTGTAGTTTGTTTTCTAGGTCCATCACTTAAAATCAAATTGAAAATCCATTAAAATTCCAGGTTGTAAGTTAACAAAATAGAGAGAATGCCAAGGGGGGTGAATACTTTTGCAAGGCACTGTATCATTGCATTTTGCAATTTGAGCATTTATCTTTATCATAATGGACGAACGGGTGTAACAAAGCACAGCATTTGTCTTTCTTTCAGTCCCTCTTTTTTCTTCTTTCTTGCTTTGCCTCTTTCTGTTTTATTTTCTTCTTTTTTCTTTCCTCCTTTCTTATTTTCTTTGTCAGTCATTTCTTTCTTTCTTACTTTATTTTCTTCTCTCCTTTTTATTTTATTTTCCTTTCTTATGCCTCTTTCTTTCCTTTCTTCTTTCTTTTTATCTTTCTTTCTTTACTGTCTATGTTCTCTGTCTTTCTTTCTTTCTTTACTTTTTATGTTCTTTCTCCCTATCCTTTCTTTCTTTTTCTATTTTCTTTCTTTCTTTTTCTTTTTTCTTTCTTTCTTTTTCTTTCTTTCTTTCTTTGTTTTCTTTCTGTCTTTCTTTCTTTCTTTGTGAGCACAGGCTCCTGCTCTTAAAACCAACACAACAAACAGCATAGCAACAGCGTTTTACCATATTGAGGCCACCGAACATGTTCGACATCACAGGCCACCACCCACACGAAAACCAAGGAGGCATGATTATACTCTGTGGAAGGCGGAAAAAAGGCACCTTCAACTCTTTGTGTCTTCTCGCTGACAAGTAACGGCAAAGTGGACGTGCTTGCAGAAGTTCTGCTTTGAGGTAAGCGCCAGTCTGGTTGTATTTGAAAACTTTTCCCACCATAAACAGGAGGACCATGTTGGTGCTTGGTTTTTGCGACAGGTTAGCTTAAAGAGACACTGTATTTGCCCCTCCGGGTGACCTTGGACCATCGTGCTGAGTGAGGTGTACATCAGGACTGAAGTTTGCGGTAGGTGACATGCTGTCTTTGCTTTGACTACACCATCATTACCCAAAACCCCAATTGTACAACAGGTTCAATATCCAGTGTTAAGCAGAGGTGTGTTGTTTCTATGTACCAAGTTAGTATTACTTTTGAACTTCTGTTCTTATGCACTTTTGCAGACTTTTACCAGGCCTCTCCTCTCATATGATAACTTGCTTGAATACCAGAACAGTGTGGTGTAGACAAAGATGGGTTCCCCTTTTGAATCTTGGTTCCTCTCAGCATTTCTTGGCTTGGTCATTAGGAGCTGGACCCACATTTCTGTGAAGCCGCTTTGGCGCAATGCTTGATCTAGAAGCATGGACATAAATATAGATAAACCTCCATCATCAGAATAGTTTTCTGATTCTGATGTTCCATCCATGGAGGTTTTGTGATCCATCTCATTACAGACCAAATAAGCAAGTAAGACCATCTTAATTCTAGTCTAAATATGTAATATTTCTCATCATTAGATTGTAGTAAGAATGTTATAAGAGTTTACCTTACTAACCCATCTTGAAAAATGTCTTATTCTACTGGCAGATCATTATGTTAGAGAAGGTAATGCTTGAAATGAGCCAAAGGATCCACCAGTAGAATGAGATATGCTCACTGGACGACTTTCTCAAAATGAGATTTTTTTTTGCCGTTTAAAGGATACAGGGCAGGGAAACCAGCAGCATATTTTAGGGATTTGTATGGTCATTACAGGTACAGTGTCCGGTCTGATATGCAATTTTAATTTGGTAAATATCAAAAGGTGTTGAATTGATCATTGGTCAGTGGTGAACTGGGACATGATTTGTGGAGTCTGAGAGGGTTCTATGTTCGGTTCATGGATGGTAAGATCGATCTTTTAATATTTTCTTTATTCGAAACGCTAGCTCCATTATTGAGATTTTGATCCCCCAGTGATGCCAGAGCCATCCATGGAGTTTTCGCACATACAAAGTCTCTGTCGTTGTGGCAGGTGGTTGCGGTGGGTGGTCACGGCCGTTTTCCGGACAACCACCAGGGTCTCGGCCGTTGTCCAGGAAACAAAAAGTGGGGGGAACTAAACGAATGATTTTAGTCGTCCCCCCCCGTCCCCCCAACCCCCGTTATAATGGTTCCAGCGCCCATGCAGATATACAGAAACACTAAACCTGATTAGTATGCCTTTTCTTTCATGGAATCAATCTGAAGCAAAGATGTATGAACTGAACTTGTGACCAAAATGGCCAAGTATAGAATTAGGATCCTTTAAGGTCCCCCCGGCTAGGGATACCTCCTCACAGACTTAACAGACAGATGTATTGTGCAGCCTTCCGACCCACCATGGCATTATTTTCTGTTTGAAAAGTTAGTTGTGTGTGCATCTAGACTCTAAAGCATGCGCACTATATGTTGCAGACAATGAGATATTCTTTCTGATTGCATAGGTAAACATTGTCACAACACCTTGTGCCGGAAATGGCAGATAACGCTTTGCTGAGTATTCTTTTCCTTTCTATTGTAGGTAAGTTCTTTTTTCTTCTTCACACATTGCATTCTCTCAACCATATTAGACCCCCACAGCGATGTTTGCTATGTTTGGTGGGTTTGCTGATTTCCTGTTAACGCTTAGCAAGTGTTTCCATTCTTTAAACAGCCAAGTAACCTATTTCTTTTGTGGAGAGGCTTAGAACATAGGTGTAAAATATATACAGCTCTGGAGACCACTGCAAAAATGTTCAGTTTCTCAGGTTTTATCTTTTATAGGTGCAAGTATTGAACTGAACAGCTTTGCCT
>JBBPCX010000006.1:3724008-3740530 GCA_037974365.1 Hydrocynus forskahlii
ACCTGGACTTTGTAAAGCTGCTTTGTGACAACCTGGTTGTAAAAAGCGCTATATAAATAAAACTGAATTGAATTGAAATGAATCTGTGCCTCTGATTGGCTTACACTGACACGCGTTCCATGACTTAACCAATTATCATAGCCCCTTCAAAAAAGGGCGGTATCATTGGCGTGAAGGGAATCTAAACACAAAACCACAACAAGACGAGAGACATGGCAGCCGGGGAGACACACATCACATGTGTGGAGATGCTTCACTCTAGACACACAAACAGCACAGTGACCTGCACAATCTGCAAGTCGGTGTTAAAGTACAGTAAAAAATATCAAGGTATCAACCTTTGTTTTGTGTTGTTTAATTGTCATGTTGACTCTTAATGTTACAGAGAACTTTGATAAAAGTTGCTCAGTGTTGGACACCTGTGTTCCTCCACTACGTCTGTGTGACGTCATCAAATGGGGTTGGTAACAGCCAGCGTCCCCCCAGTGGTGCTGTGGGTAGAGCGCCGCTTTCAGGACCAGAACAACTTTTTCAACACAAACCTTTTGCCCATAAAACCAATGTTTGGGTGTCTCCAAACACTGGTTTTATAGCAACCACACAATCAAACTTGATATTTCTTCATGGAAATGTATCTTGGTTGGAGGCAAAAGGGTGAAAATCTTCAAAAGTTTTAAATGATCAAGTCAGGATTTTTTTCCCCTACTGTGGTATTTAAGTAGAGATCAGCCAAGTTCCCAGTGGTTAGGACAGCAGGTGCTGGCCTGAAGTCCTTTTTGATTTGATATCAGCCTATAATTAAGAAGGAACAGTGGAAATATCCAATCACTTTTCTAAATTCCTGTGTACCAGACCAATTTGCTGAAAAGAAATGTAATCCTAGGCCTTCTGGAAATGACAGACTGTGAAAACGAGCTGCATTCTAAGCAACATAGTAAACCAGCTGTAGTTCAAAACTGCAAGATACAAAACATATAAAATATATTTGAATATGTCTGTTACACGCATCCTATGAAATGTGGAATATATTTTACCAGCTTTAAATGTTCAATCTCAAACAGCTAATGAGGCTAAAATGTGTTCATGTACTACTAGAAATCCCATAGCAGACAGTAGTGTTGTTGAGGTATTTTTTCCTAGTTGTATTAATGTCCCAGATTGCTTGAGTAGCTCTAATAGTCATGGCTCATCACTGAGATACATAACAAATGTAATATAACAAATGCTGTACTTTTTGTCGTTTTCTAAAATTATGACTAATAACTAACTAATCCATGTATGTCAGGTGGACTGGAGATGCCCTATGTCTCCAGTTCCCCACCACCACCCTGGTGAGAATAAGTGGCTCAGATAATGGCTAGACTTGTAAAGCACGAACGAAATAGATTTTACCAAAAAAGATTCCAGTTTACAGATGTTGCGCAAAAAAATGTGAAGAATTTGTGTAGGATAAAGCCAATGATTTGGAACTTATACCAGAAAAGCTTTGCAGAGCTTAAAGTGTTGCTGTGGGAGTTGAGTCGGGCTGAGGAAATCCTGGAAACCACACCTCCCCTGAT
Source organism: Hydrocynus forskahlii (assembly GCA_037974365.1). Lineage (NCBI taxonomy): Eukaryota > Metazoa > Chordata > Actinopteri > Characiformes > Alestidae > Hydrocynus > Hydrocynus forskahlii. The sequence continues at coordinate 3,725,568 of JBBPCX010000006.1, forward strand.
AAGGATGTTTATAGGAACACACTGGTATTCCTGGTGGAGGGGGCATGCCTGAGATTCATCAGCACGACTGATGTTTTCTCCTTCTTGCTGGTATTATGGAGCATAAAGGTTACTGTTAAAGAAAGATTAGGTTACTAAAATGTCTTGACATTTTAAACCTATTGTTAAATTGCTCACTGCAATGGACTGGTCATCTGTCAAGGGTGCCTTTCATTCTGTGAGTGCTGGGATAGACTCTAGCACCCCATGACCCTGGTTAGGATAAGCAGCTCAGTAAATGAATGAATGTTAAATTTCTGTAAAAACTAAAGATTTACTAGATCACTGTGTTATGCACATTTATTGCTTTCCCTAAAAACCATGTAGAATCCCGGGTTAAATGTGCCAGACACTGAGCTACAAATAGGCAAGACAATGTTAAAAAGTGCAGGATATTTGCGCAAAACTGGGGCAAGACATAGGGCTACAAATAGGCAGGACATTAGGCTAAAATGTGAAGGACAAGGGGATAGGTGGAGTATTTCCTGTCTGTCTTTTTCTGTTTTGTTTGCTGTCTTGTGCTTTTTACCTTTCTTTTTAGTGCACTCAATGACTGTTCTAAGAGTTCTACAGCTATTATTCAGTACCTGAAACAAGTACAATATGCAAAATCCAGAGGTCAGAAATTTGAAAAACGGCAACATTGTCATTCAAACTATCCTTGAACATTTTGCTGAAACTTTCAACTGGGCTCCTCTACTGTGTCCTCTGTTTTATTGGACAAGCTAATAATTTGCACGTACAAACAAAAACAATGCACCCAGTGTACAAAGCTTTTTATTTTCGTTTTATCATGACGTAAACTGTATATATAGGCCACTGCGCCAGGTTTGCACAGAACCAGATTTGCACCCAAAACCGGAGCAGGGACCTAAATGCATAGTTTGTGCTGTGATAAAACTTACTAATGCACTCCTCTTCCTCATATAGGGGGCACAAAATGTTTGATGACATTTTGTGCGTGGACATGTGGCTGACTACAGATTCCGCTTCTGAACTATGGGCTGGGGGGAGGTGTTTTTGTGTCAGATTTCCTTCACTTTTCCAAACAAGGTATAAATTTAGGTTAGGCTTCAAAGACACGTTGCTGAGGGATGTCCTTTAACAATGGACACAGCAGCTAGACGGAGGCAAACACATGTTGAATGCTAACCACCAGCGATAACACAAGTCAGTCTACGCAAGTCCAAGCTGGGTCTAAAGTCCTTAGTAGAGATTTTTAGTCTAGTCTTGTTAGCTGCAAGCATTGACCAAAACAATACGGAGAAGGAGCCTTGTGTTAAAGAATTATCTTAGGTTTGACATAACCGAAGTGCTTCACACAGTAAAAGCAGTGTCTAAAAAGGAAAGAGGCCAGTATGTAGGATCAGAGCCAGTTAATGAGGAGTCTGGACACTTCCTGTTCTTCCCATTATTTTAAACCATGACTGAAAACAATAAACGGCATCAGCGAGCAAATTCTTATCTAATGGGGTCAAATGGCTAAAAAAAAAGTAATTAAATGAAATCCTATACTATCATGCAGAAACAACTACATAAAAAATAAATTATAAAAGAACATTTTGCATTCTAGAACATTTTTGTTTCGACAGGAATAAGGCAATGAAGACCTTTTTTTTTGCAGTAGACCAGAGTAAGTCTTTTTGCCATAGACCTGAGTCAGTAGTGCAGCAGACCAAAGTATTTTTGTCATACACCAAAGTGAGTCTTATTACCGTGGACCTAAGTCTATTTGCCATAGACCAAAGTCTTTTTGGCGTATGTCAAAGTAAGTCTTTTTACTGTAGACCAGCAGTTCTCAAACTTTACATTCAAAGGTCCAAATCTAATTTCTAGATAAGGTCAAAGGTCCAGGACGACAAGTGATAAGCAAATCCCTTTAATTAAATTTGCTTACACCATACAACCAAAAGAAATGGCATTTTTTGCCTGTAATTGTTTGCTTGTGAACCTAATCCACTCTCACTTTTGACAGTAAAGTGTAATATGCACTGTGGTTTTATGAAAACAATAAACTTGAGTAACTTAATTACTTTTATGCCTCAACAAATAAAGTGGTGACGGGACATAACACCTCCTTCTCTGGTGATTCTTTTAATGATGCAGGTCTTTCGCTCACTCGTGCTCGCGGGTCTGCACGTGAATGCCCGGTAGCCTTGGCGGACTTGCTAATGTGAATGGGAAGCCTGCGTGTCATTACCCGATTCAAACCGGAAACCAAGCGCGCCAGAATCGCTGTAAAAATCTAAAATATGTTATTTTTCATAAAACGAATCATTTATTGAAACATACACCTAATTGCATTGCGTCAATGCATTCCTAATATAATGTGTGGACTGGGTCTGGAATGGTGTGCGGATACGGACCGGGGTCCAGACTTTGAGAATTGCTGCTGTGGACCAAAATCTCTCTAGTTCAAGGTTTTATAGAACAAAGTTTTTGCCATTGACCAAAGCAAGCCTTTTTAGCATAGACCAACATCTTTCTGCCATAGACCAAAGTATTTTGGCTGCATATCAAAGTAAGTCTTTTTTCCTATAGACCATCCCATAATTGCCATGTTTGTTAAATGGGACATTCAGATTTGAGTTCTGCACTTGGGCACAGTTAGTGATCAAACTAGATGCGTGCAGTCAAACTGAGTCGCCGTACCGTCCACTCTACATACCCAAGATAACTATTGCATTTCATTCCACATTCCGTAGTAATGCTACAGATGTTTCTACAGGATTCCTATATAAACATGATTAGGCACTAGGATCATTATTACGTAGTATAGAATATATAAACTCTGACGCATTCACCATATAATGTTCCTGTAGTAGCCAGGTGTGTTATTTTGTGACAGCACTTTGCATAGATTTTCCTGCTTTCACATCAGGCAAACACAGAATGCAACATGCGCCCAACCCTGAGAAGGCTGATTGACTGAATACACAACTAAATATGGCAAGAACAATGTTTGTGTCAGTGTAACACAGAGAGCGAAGACAGTTGTAAGGGGTTTGGGGGTTAAGCCCCATAAGCCCACTTTAAAATGAACCGAAAGTTTGCGTTCTGCTTTACTCTTACTTCTGAGGGCTATGAGCAAAACGCGACTGCCGAATTTCTGCATGCTTTTGTTATCAACAGCAATAACTACGACTAAATGTTAATCTAGTTACACAGTCCAAGAGGCTTAATCTGTGCTTGGAAATTCTAGGCCTCAGTAATTCGTATGATTAATGGCAGCTCTTGTGTAAACTCTTCTGTGAGTTGTGTTGTGTCTTTCACGTTTGGCTACTCATGTGTTCTTTCCAGAGCTTCACAGAACCATTCATTTCCAACAAATCTCAATAAATTCCTGTTTGGGTTAATGGCCCAGCAGGGATTCCCTGGGCTGCTGTGCACACCTGGCTACCTAATAGATATGCACGAGGAATGGTACGATTTCAGCATGGGGCTAATGGAGCGATCAAAATATGTTTATTTATTTAAATGAGTAAAACAACTCCCTTTTCTCCCTTCGGGTAGTCACAGCTACTTTGCTTTTGACCGCTGTACTGTCTGAAAGTACCCATGGCAGGGATATGAACCGACTCAGCTTCGTCATAGTAAAAGATGAGCTAGGTGGTGTCATCACCCCCACGAGCCGCTTTGCGTTTGACTTTTCAGCCAACCTGTTTGAACTCTGGTCAAACATCAACCCGACACACTTTTGAGTAAGGCGGTTTGTCTGTTAGCTGGCAGCTCATAGGGTGAAAGCTCCTGAAAAGCACTGATTTTAAGGGACATATTCATATTCCTGGTTCAATAAAAAGCTTTCAAGTGCCGCTGATGTCTGATTTGCTGAAAAGTCTATTGTGTATTGAAAGAAGAAGAAGAAAAAGAAAAAAAGAAGATGAAAATATAATTAAAGAAGAAGACGAGAGGAAATAGAAGAAGAAATATACGTATGATAATCAATTGAAAATAATTAAAAAGGCAGAAGAAGAAGAAGTTGAATTTATATAGTACCTATCTTAATCCCCGGGATGCTTTACAAACATAATCAACAAAAAACAAAACACCCTCCCCCCAAAAACAAGCAAAGGAAAAACTCCCGTGGCTCAGGAGGCCTCATCGCTGCGACGCATCATCCCTCTGATGACCCGCCTGGGAGGCCATGGGGCTGTGGTGTTGCGTTGCTCCCCTAGCCATCACCAAACAATGCCTAAGTATTATTTATTATTTATAATTTAATAAATTGCTCCCAAATTATTTGAATTACATATAAAACATCTCAAACGTAGATAGTTTCTTCTTCAGTGGTGACATGATTTGGAAAAGGTCTTGAACATTGGTGTTTTGAATTTCATGCCACTTTAGGTTCAGGGGTGCAATTAGGCGTTTGGCATTCAGTCTAGATACGTGCTCATAAAAGGATTGCACCTATTGTGTTCCAGTGAATCCAGAACAGAGGTTCAGCAAAGTCTCAGGCAGTGAAATTAGCAATGGCAAAATATCAGGACAATGTCGCTTATTATTCCTCTTCATTAGCCCTTTTTTTCCATGGAGGAACATTACGTTCCCAATTAGCATAATTTAAAATGAATGCTTTTATCTTCTGCTGTGATTCATAGCAATGATTATCCATTTGAACTTGTGAGGGACAGATGGATTAGCAGGGAAGACGTCAAGGGTTATCAAATCAAAGCCCTACAAATAATTGCTCTGCAATAACAATATGAAATATTCTTAGAAATCTCTTTCTTATAAATCTATCATTCATCAGTTTAGGTTAAATGTGTCAATTTACTAATACGACCAGCCAGCTTTGCACAACTCATTCCTATAGTGGTACTTCATTATTTACTAATTCTGTCCTGAGGAGGTCTGTGTTTGAGGGTCCTTCCTTGAGGGTCCTCATCTTTGGTGGATGAGGGACCTCTCTGTGAGGAGTCTGCATGTTCTCTCTGTGTCTGCGTGGGTTTTTTTTACCAGGCACAAGAAAAAAAAAGCTTTTTTAATTGAAGCTCTCAAGCTTTTTTTAATTGAAATTCAAGTCCAATGAATAGCATGAAATGGTACAAGGGACAGTGCTGAACTGCGAGAAGTTTAAAAAAGGGTAAGGTTACAGAGAAGTGGGAAATAATTCTGCAGCTCCATGCAGGACACTCTGGTATGCGCCTAGTTGGTCGGGTTCGTCCTACGGCATGATAGTGACCCAAAACATAAGTCCAAGTTCTGATAGAACTACTTTAGAAAAAAGAACAAGACGGTAAGCTGGAAAACATGGCGTGGCCAGAAGTCTCCAGACTTAAACCCCACCGAGCTGTTTTAGGATGAACTGGACGGAAGAGTGAAAGCAAAGCAGCCTATAAGAGCCGCAACTTATGGGAACTTCTGCAGCATAGTTGGGAAGAACTTTCTGCAGAATGAACAATGAGACATTGAACCGCTTGAATTTCAATACAAAAAAACAGAAAAATTGGGATGTTCTAAAACTTTTGACCAGTAGTGTATGTATCCATCCCAACAAGATGATCCCTACAGTAGGTATGTGTGCTTTGGTACATGTGCATATGTGCAAAAGCTGTATTTGAAGTTATATGCATACTGATGTAATAATACACAAGAATCTGGGCTCCAAAGTTATACCATGAGATATAAAACCAAAGCTGCCACTGCAGGGCATTCATGTTTTATCTAGTTTGTTATAGAAAAACAAGTTACCCTCAGAGTCCAGAGCCTTATAGCACCTGCAAAGGGGGACCGACTCCATATCACTGTCTGCGCATCTGGCCCGCACAGAGTCCTGACCTCAACCCCATCCAGCACCTTTGGGATGAACTGGAACGGATTGTGAGCCAGGCCTTCTCGTCCAACGTCAGTGTCTGACCTCATAAACGCTCTACAGAATGAATGGGCACAAATTCCCAGAAGCTCCAAAATCTTGTGGAAAGTCTTCCAAGAAGAGTGGGAGCCGTTATAGCTGCAAAGGGGCACAAATGGCATATTAAAATCTATGGATTTGAATACAATGTCATTAAAGTCACTGTTGGTATACTGGTCAGGTGTCCCATTACTTCTGTCCATATAGTGTATGTCGACTTTTGGGCATTTGTACTGTCCATCATAAGAAGCATAAGAAGCACAACAGAGCAATGAACTTTCAAAATAAAATGATAAAAAAAAAAAAAAAACCTGTGTTAATGCGCGATAAAATTATTGTCCACGTTAAGTAAATAATGCGTTAACGTGGTAATGCATTAACATGCCCAGTCGTAATTAATGTTGATCTTTATACGTATTCATAAATATAAATCTATGTTGCATATTCATATTGTAGATTGTATATTATTGCAAATTATATTGTTCTTAAAATGATCAGATCTCAGCCCCTGATCAACCGATCACGCTTTGTGCAAGCACACTGCACCGAATATTAACTGGCATTTTGACGTTGGAATGGTTCTGAAATTCGACACGAGCTCCTATGAGAAGCGGTGCCTATTTGAACTATGAAACAGAATAATAAAAAGAAACCTTAAGAAGGACAGTCGTGTGATTACTGAAGAAGATGAAACACAATTAAAGAAAATGATGATGAAATATAATTAAACAAGAAGAAAAAGAATGAATATGAGTAATGAAGAAGATGATGAAATATTGAAGAAGAGGAATATGAAATATAATTAAGAAGTAGAAGAAGTAGAAGTAAAAAAGATAAAAAGATGAAATATAATAAAAGGAGAGGAAAAGGAAGAATCTAAAATATAATTACAGAAGAAGAAGAGATACAATTAAAGAAGACGGTGTAAAAGAAGGACTATAGTAGCAACTTAGAAGTGCACTTTTTGTCTAAATTTTGAGAGCGGAAGGCATTGTAGGTTTTTCAACCACACCCCCGCCCCCCCAACTCTCTGCATGGGACTCAGACATGTTTGCAATCACCGACCCCTCGCAGTGCAAACAGTCTCAAATGTTTCCATGGAAGTGAGGTGCGATGAGCAACACAGTCATTCTGCTGCTAGCACCACAGGGGCTGTGAAGACCGCATTTTAAAGTGGACAGTAAAGAAAATGGTGGATGCTGGCTGCCTTTGAGCTTTCCTGTTTGCAAACCAAAGCTTTTGAGGGCTTTTTTTGTAGTTTGAGCCAGATTAGGTGGTAATTTAATTGCCATGCCTAATTTACATGGCAATTCCAATCATTTTGGAATGTTTCTGCATCATTAACATGTAAACCAGAGTGATTTGATATTAAATACACCTTTCAAGTTAACCGTTCACAGTGGTGGAACGTCCAAAGTGTTTAATAGTGTCCAAAAGCTCCCACAGTATATAAAACGGCTACATTTGCATTACAGACATCACAACATTCACCAGCACTGTGAGGACAGTTTTTACAAAAAACAGTTTGAAATGTTTCATCTCGAATTATATCCACCATATCTACCATGGCCATGGCACAAACATGAAACGACTACATCTAAACTAATTCGGTTAATGTAAAGTCTCAGATGAAAAATATTTTCAGTGATGAAATCATTGGTATTATAATTATACCTATGGGGAATCGGCCCCGTGGGATATTTCCTTCTGCGGACGATTCCAAGCAGGTGTACAGCATGATACTATTAGGCCTAGCATGCTCTGTGGTGTATATGCAAATGCTGAGCAGGCCCAGTTGGCCTCAAATTTGGATCAGCTGGGCATTTAAAAGCAAAGTGACTTCCTGGGTACCTTACTGAAGCATGGAAGGCAGGAGCTTTAGTCACAAAGATTGTTGCTAGTGTTTCAATAAGATCAGTGACTAAAGTGCCATCTGCGTTTAGCTCTGTGGGTGAGACAGATCAGAAAACAAGGCTGTGGACTGTGGTGGAAATGTACGAGCAGCTATTCCTCGGGGCGCTGAGAATGTCAGTGCAGGATGTGACCAGGAGAATGTTACAAGCCTGACTGCTTGACCACGTTATTCCACAGGTTTTCCAGTTATTCCACGTTATTCCAGCTGTATCCTATGATGAAGCACTTCTGTTCTGACAGGAGTGGTCTCCTCCAAACAGTGCCCCTAGCCACAGAGCACGACGGGACTGATGAGTATGACAATGCTGTAAATCACATGATATGACCTCAATCACCAAATCTCAATCTTACTCAAATATGGGAGATTTTGAATGCATCAGACAGCCTTCTCTACCAACATCAAAACTCTACAATGTTCTTTGGAAGATCCTCTCAGTACAGTTCCCGAGACTTGTAGAAGTGACACCATGTGTTCATGTGTTCAAACACAACTTTCACGAGTTCAAAGTCGTGATCTGGCTTTGAACACCTCTGAATGAAGCACTATGGTCACTGAGTTTCTAGACAAGAGCATTACATGCTTAACCCAAGGGTACAGGAAGTCAGTGTTTGTTAGTGTCATTACAGGAGGCATTTCCTGCCCATTTCCTGTCCTCAAGAGAAAGGGCTATCATACATGAATGATTTACACCATAAGAGAGTAGAAGTCTGCGGGCTATCCAGCTAAGCTGCTTCGGCTAGCTAACCGGCCGATCGATCGGGCTAAGAGTTGATTTAGGAATGCAACAGAGAGTCTCTTCTCCACTGTTTAAACTGAAACGTTTCTGTAAGAAGTTTGCCATATGCCTTGTCCTCATACTGATAATACTCATTCCATTCAGTCAAAAGAGGCCCAGTGTCTCTTCGGTCTTCTTATTTGTTGCAATGTGTGTGCTTCACCTTTTAACCTATGTGACTTCTTCATTTTTTTTCTTTTTTTTGGGGGGGGGTGTCTATGTTTTTGAAAAACACAATATAACATTATATTATGGTTGATCTGTGTGACTCCACCTTACTGAGTACAGATCAGTCAGTCTTTGGTAAGTGGGCAGCTGACCACAGATCTGCTTTTAACTAGGTATTATTACCTGGTGGACCACTCTTGAACTAGAGTGATGTTAGTGGTTGATGCGACCATATTACTAAATGTCTGTTACATACTGCGTGTACACATTTATGCCCAATAACATAAGGTATATTAGTCTTTAACCTATCCCTGCATTCAAACATTCAGACTGGTACCCCAGGTCACACTACGTTTTGTTGATTTCTGTATATGACTGAATGTTACAGAAAAGGGACCCTAGAATTTGGAATATAAATGTGTTTAAAGGAAGATGAAAGCACATTGTGTTACTATGGAGCTGGAACTGAGATTCAAATCTTGCTTCAAACAAAAAAAAACTAGCTTGAAACACTTCTCAGAGAGCTCCTCATCTCCCTTTAGTATCTGCACTCAGCATCTTATCTTGGGAGCGCAGTCAGGTTTTCCAGCAGCAGTGGATAAATCCTCTCTTCTTGGGGTAAACAGAGACTTCCTTAGGCAATGTCATGTTACAGATCGTGCCAGCTTTGGGAATCCTCAACCTGGTGTCATGAAGCCAGTTAGACATCACATGGAGGAGCACAGCAGCATCCAATTATAGACTGAAAAACTGGATGTTATGAACCAAAGAACAGTAATAAATAATATCTACATGACCACTTTAAGGCCTCTGTTCATCCCTTAAACGGGCTGCTTTTGTTACTGTGCCTTCGAGGCCGACATTTGTAAATGACGGGTTGCTGTGCATTGTACTTCATTCAACAAGCAGTCAGGACTGAAACACTCAAATAGGAAACAAATAGGAAAGTTCATGTCCTCAAAACTTGTGAACCAGTCATATTTGTCAGCTATAAGAAGCCTTGATACCAGAGGAAGGATCAGAGTAGGATGACCTGCTTTGCAGATATCATTAGTTAACAGGCTACTAGGTTCTACCATTAATATTTAGAGGTAGGGTTTAAGTTCGAATCTTTACAAGTTACTGTAAAACTGCAGGATTCAAACAAAACACGTATCCTATATGTATAATATAGCATACGACACCAACTGAGGAAAAAAAACACATGAAATTTGGAACACAAATGTGACGTGAATGTGACTTTTGCCGTTTAGACGGCAGAAAATCTGTCCTGCTCCAATCAGATTTGCTTAACAATCAGCTGCCTGTCTGAACGAGGCCTTGAGTGACTTGACTGTCACATTTATAGGTGACCTTAAATCTGAATCAGTTTCACAAGTTGGAGCAGATTTCATGTGTTTTTTCCATCATTCAGGAGTGGCTTCAGAATGTATGACAAGGAAGCTAGTGTTGCCTCACGTATTAGAGCGACCAGTTTTGCTTGCTCCTCACCAAGTCGGTGTATTCTTTATTATGGCGAGATGCAGATATGCAAGCAAACCACAGTTGAAGCAAGCAAGACAAATCAGAACACCTGATTTAAGATACAAATCCAGTCCAAATTTCTCTGCAGTGTGAACATTTTGTTGTTGATTTTTTCATTAGATTGTCACCGACATGTAGTTAAATGCACTGTAGTATAGCAATGATATATTATCTGTAAATACTCATTCATGAAGTAACTTATTTTTGATGAAGTTTTGTGAGTGAATGTATATATCCTACACGGTATCAGAAGCTTAAAAAAAAGGAACCTGCTATAAGCTTGGTAATGGGTTGGATCAGGGCTCGCATTCAGGACACTTTTTAGAGCTGAAGGGCTGATCTGGGATCTCTTCCTGTCAGTAAGATCATCATAGGAAATAACCCAGAGACCTAATCCCATTTCTGTTTTCCCTTCTCTAGGAAGCTTAGTGAACACGAGCCCAGTTTTCCTCAAGAAAGCACTCTTTCTATGACTTCTCTGGTGGATCTGGGAAAAAGCTTGTTTCCAATGAGCACATGAAGTCCAAGGCTGTCGAAAACCATAACTGAAAAATGCAATAAGTGTTTCTTTTAAGTGCAAGTCATGTCCCAGAAAACAAATTCCAGGCCAGACAACGCGGGTATAGAAAAGAATCACTCCCTTCAAAATACTCATGATCTTTTGCTTTGCAGAAACAAAATATCCAAACTGTATGGAGGAGCAAGGATTACCAAGGTCAGAGAGGCTACCAAGACACAACTTCTAAGCATGTGTCAGGGACTGGGCACCGTCAAATTCTTGAGGAAAACCTGCTATCCTCTGCCAAAAAGTGGTCAATGGGGAGAAGGCTCACCTGACAACATGTCAATGATCCAACATGCACAGAAAATTCTGAGCACACAGTGGCTGAGGGAGAAAAATCAGAATGTTCTTACTTGGCCAAGTCAGAGGTGAGACTTAAACCCTATTGAAAACCTGTGGAAGACTGCAATAAAATATTTTTTTTTTCTCAATACCCATTCCCAAGTTTAGACTTAGCTAATCAATGCACCCATCACCAGCCAACCACTCAACCAATTCATTTTTCTGCCTTGTACACTAGCATGGCAGAATCACGACTGGGGCGTCCCAGTCGTGAGTGTGTGTGGGGAGGCTGCATGTGGGGGGAAGTAAGTCCATACCTGGGATTAGTGCAACTGCATATAACAAACATATCATCCACTAAACCTGGACTGGGGCATGGTGCATGGCTCCAGAGTATAAGGTATGTGACAGCATCACCGGAGTGTGTCTGAAGCATGCCTTTTAGTATGTTTTTTCAAACATTGATTTTCTTGATATTTCAATGAAATTTCCCCTCATGAAACAGGGCTGTTGGACGAAATGTTTCATGTCATTAAAGAAATGTGCAGTTTTTTTTTTTTCGGGGGGGGGGAATGTGGACAAAATGTTAACAGAGAGACAAAAACATGACCTCATCAATTAATAAAACGTATTGATTAGTGAAAATAAACACATGCTTTATTGACTGTGCTATGGGTCTGCATACAAAAATACCAAGAACACAAACTGCTTTCAAAGAAATGCAGGATTGGATGCATCACCGGCCTTTATAGAAAAGGCTGTTCAGCACAACAGTCTGGAAGAGAATGGTGCTGCCTTTGAAATCTGAAAGGAACTCTTAAATGAGTAGAAAAAGTATCTGATTTAGAAGAGTCGTGCATACTGCTGCTGTGTGTTCTAACATGAGAAAAGTTTCCTACTCATCTGAGATTCTGGAATCTCTTAGTCATCAATATTAAGAAATGACTAAACTGGGGCACCTCTGTACAAGGTGCCCACACAGAACCATTTAAATGAGCCAGTGGTTCCCAGCTATAACTCGGTTTAACATCTGCACAGTTGTGCAACCCCATACACACCTGAGTCACATCATTAACAAATTATTGAGCTTCTTGAGCTGATTCAGGTAAAAGGAGACAGGACAAAGCTATGTAACACAGGTAGGATGTACATGGCTGAACATGGGAAACACTATAGTACAGCCCTTGATTACATGGCTGTGGGAGCCCAGAGAACTGAACCCAACTGACTGAACCCCGAAACCAGCAAGTACACAAAGCAAATCAAATTAAAGAGCCCATTTCCTTCACTTTTCCTCCCATGGTCCACTCATGACATTTGTTTGTAACACTTTATGTAACAAAACAGCTCTGTTTTGTTTCTGCATGGCCATTTTGCAAACCTTACTATGCATCAGATTTAAACAGCCTGTTTTACAGTATCATGCCTTTGAAAATGTATGTAAATAATGTAATTTCTGACTGGCAGCCTTGTATTGTGCCTCATATGAAAAACAGTTCAGGCTGAAACATCGCTTCCACATGAATGGGTGGGAGCAAAACTGCTATGGGCTGACTAGGAGGACATTTGAAATCGTTGCTTTTGTGATGTTTCAAAAACCAGGGCATTACCCTGGGTTTTGAAACATCACAAAAGCAACGATTTCAAATTGGGCATCTTTGTTTCCATGTGTGGACTGCAGAGAAAATGGTGTGTTCTCAAACGACATTACTTTGATTTCAGTAAATATTTGGTTTTCCACAACTTGGGCCCCTTAAGGAGCATTCCTACTAGACAGGCAACCCACTGGGTTTACTTTGAAGCCCAGCTTTGTGAAATAGCCCTGGTTGCAGACCTGTTCCTTTCGTAGCACAGTCCTGCACATTTTAGAGTTCTCCCACCTCTAACACCACTCCATAAATTCAAGAAGGGCTCATTAGTGTGTCAGAGCAGGGAAAACAGCAAAACGTCAATGGGCATGGCTAGGAAAGCTTCCCCTTTCACCTGAGTCATACCATTCTGAGTCCTTCTCGAGCTGAATCAGGTGTTACTCCGCAGCAAAAAAAAAAAAAAAAAAAGAAAGAGCACACAGGTAGGGTTTCAGGAATGGCCATTCAAAGCTGCGCTGGGGCGACACTTGCCTCATCAGTTACAGCCGTAATGGCCATCGATCTCTTCGCTGCAGTTCAAGTGGTTGGCCAACTCTTGCAACACGGCCTCTCTTCCTATCTGGTCGTTCCTCCTCTTTTCCATGACCAAGTCCTCCAGGCTCTGGAACTCCAGCACGTGGCTCTTCTTCTCGCTCAGCTGCAGCCTCATCCGATAAGGCTGCTTGCCGATGCGAATCTCTCCGCCCGTCTTGAACTCCCGCCGGCCGAAGCGACACCAGGCAGCGAAGCACTCAGAGTTCCTCCAGCACAGGTCCCCGTCCTTGGCTCCAACCTGGTCCACCGCCGACTGCACTACTGCGTCTGGTCGCAGGGGGCGGAATTTGTACAACTCGTTCACGATTCTGCCGCGCCTGCCCTGGCTGGCGTCGGCCAGGAAGTCCATTTTGATCTCGCCCCTATACAGGTGGACCACCTGCAAGTCTCCCACGTACACAGCCCAGTGAGGGTACTGACCCACCGCCACGAACTCCACCAGGTCCCCGGCTCTGCACTCGCTCTGCAGGTGGTCGCAGGTCTGCGGGGGCGCCTCCACAGACCTGGGGCCCCGCTCGTACACGCACTCGTCGCGGTAGTACACCGCGCACTCCAACTCGTTCCCCCCGTCGTAGCGGCCCCCCTCGTCCTCCTTCTCCAGGTCGTCCTCCTGCGCATCGTCCTCCTGTTCGTCATCGTTGGAGAAGATGTAGGACACGCCGATCCGGGGACAGTCCTCCTCCGGCTCGTATCCGTGCGGGTCCGCAGTGGGAACTTCACTGTAACTCAAACGGGTCAGTTTTTCCACTTGGTTTCCCATTAACACTTATTTTTACCCACTTTTTGCTCCCTTTATCCTTTCAACACGAAGTAGGAACAGAGAGCGGGGACTAAAAAAACAACAAAAAACAACAGCAGTAAGTTCGTTACCAAGGCGACGTGGACTTAAACTCCACAGGCAAGTAGAACATGTTGCTCTCCGTGCGCCCTCGAAACGCAAGTTTATCCCAAATATTTCGACTTTTTTCCTCTCTGTTTCTCTGCCCGGCTCAGGCGACACTCATGGCAGGACTGTGTGAACAGGTGTGTTCCACCTGTTCGCTTCCTGGAGTCAAAACGACAAGAAAAGAAGGCAGACAAACTCGCCAAAATGTACGAACAGCAGTCTATAGTCTGCCTTCGAGTCCGTGTTTCCCCACAGAGAAAGTTGACGGGTGAAGTGGTTCGGGGTGGATTTGATCCCTCTTTCGCCGGAAAATGACTTTCCCCAGACGGCTGGGTGTTTGTGCTGAGCGCTGTGTCCTCGCCGGGCTAAATATCCGCACAGCGCGTCTCTCTTAAAGAGACAGGGCTCCGGTTATGTCACCCTCCATCAACTACACAGCCTGTGACAACCTACTGCATTCATCATTTCTGTCGCTTAAAGGTTACGTATCATGACACGTTTTCTGTGTAAGCACTGTTTTTACTCCCCATTGCGTGAATGCAAAGTAAGCTCTTGCAGATTTTGGTGCAACATATACAGTTTTTGGCGTGAAATATTACTGTGTGCAATGTGCAGGTTATCTGGTGCACTGTTACTGTTTTTGTCAATGGCTGCTGCTACCAAACAACTGAGGACACGCCAGTGTGTTGCTATTTATGTATCAACAGTGTTCACACATTTACATGTATCCACTACATACATATATACATACATATATCCAATGTGTACATACATA
>JBBPCX010000006.1:3740630-3761790 GCA_037974365.1 Hydrocynus forskahlii
ACATATATACATACATATATCCAATGTGTACATACATACATATATATATATATATATATATATATATATATATATAGATAGATAGATAGATAGATAGATAGATGTATGTTTTTACTCCCTAGTGTGTGAATGCAAAGTATACTCTTGCAGATTTTGGTGCAATATATATACAGCTATATAAGTATATGTATGTATCTACACATTGGATATATGTATATATACTTAAATATTTGCACACACAAACGTCTACATTTATATTTTTGTATAGTGTTATTTGTATATTGTACTTTTTATGCTATACTGTTGTTATACTGTATTGTATAGCAGTTATTCTATCGTGTTGCTGCTCTTACCTTTGTACTGTCCATTTTCTGCAACAATGCAAATTTCCTGCTCGTGCGACTAATAAAGGTTTATCTTATCTCATTTCTTATCTTATTTTGTAATGTCACAAAAAGTAACATACTTGCATATATATTTGGCTTATTCAGCGTACATCAGCTTGTGTACATCGTTTTAGCTGGGGCAGTAAATCATAAAAGAGTTCATTCACACAGTGTGGGAAGAAGAGATACCGCAGGTCAGTTGACCACACACACATCCACACACCAAGGACTGATGGGTGCAACTTCCTTTTCTCAATATTTATATATATATATATATATATATATATATATATAGTTTAGTGTACTGTTTTTATAGGACGCTGTTATATTGTATAATTTGTATTCTATTGGTTATGCTGCCTCTACTTTTTTTCTTTTGGTCTGTTCACTTTGCTGCTGTAACACTGCATATTTCCCACCCATGGGACCAATAAAGGGTTATCTTATCTTACATGTATCAGGGCTTGAGGCAAGAAACATTTTATGGGTAAGCACTGTTTTACTCCCCAGTTGGTGAATGTAAATGAAGTGCTTGGTTTTGCAATGTCACTAAAATCAGTGCATTTGTCTATATCTGCCTACTGTCCTCATAACAGCTTACGCTGAAGTTATAATGAACCTTTTAGCCAGGGCAGCGATCAGAACAGAAGTAATTTACATATATCAGTCTTGAAGGCATAGTGACAGATACAGGCTGTTTAATTATAAGGCAATTTAAAAAGATAATAACCTCAAGTGTAGGTTTAAATGACTACTGGGGATAACCGACTGTATAAAATACTTTAAAAAACTTTTAGTATACGTATTATATACATACTACACTCTATATATGTTGCCTAAACTAAAAATGGTGGTTGGGTGGTCCCGGGGGGTTGGAGGGCATTGTGGTGACAAACTGAAGTTTTTACTGCTCCATTTGCCACCCTTCCTAAAGTGCGCCCCTGCCTAGCTGGCCTATATGGACATGCCGTCCCTGCCAACCCAGGAAACAGGTTGCCCCACTAACTGCTATTAAAAAATGACATCTGTTAGTAATGCAAAATTAAAGGGAAAGTCAAGCTGCATAATTCAGTTGTTAATATGCAAACCATGTGATTCACAGTGGTGAAATGATTCACCGTAGAGATACCTGTACGATAATGGTGATAAGTCAAGTCATGTCAACTAGGTTTTTATTGTCATTTCGACCATATACACACAGTACACAGTGAAACAAAACAACCTGCCTCCAAGAGCAGAACAGAACAGAACACCGCAAGACCACTGCTGCCAGGACAGCTTTGACTAAAACAAATTCCGGATGATGATTAACCATTAACCCTACGATTTAGTCCAGGAATGCTTCTAATTCATGCTTCTGGGAAACTGGTCGTCTGTGTCTCGTCGCGTTACAGTAGCTAGATTTTCTGGAAGTTTCCCAATATCAGTTCATTACTGTTCAATTCACACAAAGCTAAGATTCGCTACAGATGCTGAAATGCAAACCTGTGAAAGTTACAGCTGATTCAAAGACTCCGTGTAAATCCAGTTGTCACTTGCAACATTGGACAGTTATTGGAAAACAGGCTAGAGTGGTTCCATTCTCAGTGCAAATACTGTATATTTATGTTCTGATTATCCTCACACACCCAAAATCTCCACACGTGGCTCTCCACTATCACCCTGTTAGCAATGCAAGCCCTAGGGTGTGGTGCAATTTACACAGGTGCACGTTTTAAAACACAGTTTTTTTTTTGTAAATGCTCCTCAGTTTACACACATCAGACGCACATAACAGGATGCAAGATCTTGTCGCACAGGTGATGACCCCTGCCACCACACCTGGTCATTTTCTCTGTATACCCTCCACCACACAGCAGAACCCCCATAAAGAAGCTTCTCCTTTCCCACGTCCGGTTTTTAAGTGATGTCCCTTAACAGCTGGCCAGAGAGTGTGCTGTGGGTTTGTTTACCGCAGCTAAAGGACCTGCACTGAGGGGTCTGTCAGTTGCTGCAAGGCATCTCTTCTGCTGCTCATTATCATGCAGAGCAGCCACATCTGTATTCCAGAATGTGTTTGATTTGACTGCTGTTCAGTGGTCTCTGCATTAGAAAACCCTTACTTTGTGTTTCTGCCTTGCTGCCATACCGTCCATCTATTAAAGATACAATTTCTAGCCCTGTATCAGAGGTCAGTAACACTGACGTGTGAAACTCCCAGCAAGACCACTGATATCTCATACCCTTTTGCCTTGTCGGTGTCACTGCTGTGCTGAGAATGGTTGACCAGCCAGATAATATGCAATTATTCAGTCGTCGTCCAATGGACAGAAACTGATCATTTATACACAAGGATGATGGATTGGGCCTGAGAGCAGATGGGCTGCACACCTATTTGGTGGACAGTGGCAAAAAGTAAGGTGCAGTGAGATAATGGTCTGTGATTTTGCTTGTGGGTATGCTAAGAAGTACGCCTTATACCAGAATTCACAGAGGAACCCACAGAGCCATCTACGAATTGTGTTTCTATCAAGGTCTGCAGTATTACTCTTTCTTTATTACATTTTGGTTAGAAACAACAGGGTTAAATTCTTGAAACGGCCAACAGGCAATTATCCAGTCAGGTTAAGCCTTCAGGCACTGGACAGCGTTGCACCATGTCAACTTCATTCGGGAGAGGGACAGGAATCAACCAAAACATGCGGGGCCAGTTTTGGGAACCCATCCCTGTATGCAGCTGTTTTGATGCTTTGCTGTTTAATTAGTCAGTGGCTTATTGTGATGACTCCTGCAACCAAACTACGTTTGAGATCTCTCAATCCGGACATGACTGGGTGTCTTCCTGTCTCATAATGATTAGGCAGCATTTGTAATGTTTCAGACACAGTCCAGGCCCTTTCGAAGTCGTAGATCCATCACTGAGTGTGTTTCTATGCACATATTGTAGGATCACGGATCAGATGGTGGGGATGGAAAGCCAGTACATTACAGTAATTGCAGGAGTGTTAATCACAGTGCAAAGCACTACAATTTTATGAATAGACATTTGAAAGGCAGTTACTGTTGAGAAATGTGCCATGGAACCGGGGGTCGCAATGTCTACAGCACAAATAGATCCATTTCACTATATTTGACTATCCAAACCCACAAGTGGACCTACACAAGTTTTTATGCGTTTTTGTACGTTGACAATGCTAATTAATTGTGGAAAATTTGGAAAAAAAAAGAAACACAAGAGAAGCTACTGCCAAAACTACTGCAAAACAATATATCAGGCATCCTGCAGCATAGTTTCATGCAATAGCTTTCCGTGAGTCAGCTTTTAGAAGTGTCAAAACTCTTTAGATGTCCGGTTCCACTCAACACCATCGCGACAGTGGTGAATCTGAAAAAAACAGTACTTGGGTACTAGTTCCTTACCAACCACATAAACATCTGGAGCTCAGTGCTGTGACATTTTCTCCAGCAGTGGGTTTAAAAAGAACCATCGCAGTTTTCTTTTCTTTCATTTTCTTTTTTGTAACTATTCTCCCACTGACTAAACGGGGGAATTTCAACTACCTGACATTTCAGCAGCCGTCCAGCTCAGCTGCAGGAATCCCTCAAAGTGCTGGAGCTTTACAAAGAGCTCCTCCACTCCCCAAGAAACCTCTGCAAGCGCTCTGGCTGGTCTTGTCAGAGTGGCATTTTGAACAGTCTGCATGTGATGTTATGTTAAGGCTGCTGGATCTGTCCAGAGTGTGGAAGCATGCAACGAAGACTACAAAGATTTTTCTGCTGTGTTCGGAGATGAAACTCACATGAGCGAAGTGACATTTAAGACAGCTTTGATAATGAATTGGGGGGGGAGGCACACACACACACACACAGACTGCGTAACAAACTGCCACCATGAGTAAACAAAATAGGGGAAAATGTGCCACAGAGTACTTTTTGTTTCCAGTGGGCACACTCTGGTTACATCAGAAGAATTTTAAGCAGCTAATAGTAAGCCCCTTAACCCTCCTATCCCTCTGTTAGGGTCCCATAGGCTACTGCTCTCCATCAAAGGTGGATTATGCCTAGAAGTGCTTGGCATATATCTTTTTGTGTCCTGCCAGGGAAGCGTCCCCATGTAAAACCCACCAATAGCACAGTGGGGGACATGAACGTCAAAGATGACTTGTCGGCTTATCTGAGGTTTCCTGGGGTTGAGATCATTGTAATGACGTTTCCTGACCTGGCACCAGGCCCCCACTTTCACTTTCAATTTTTCTTCTTTAAAGGAAAGATTTAGCAAGAAATCTAATTTAGACAAAATTATCTCACATACACTCTATCAGCTAAGACATTTGGAATCTACTTTCTGTAGCTTTATGCCGGAGCTGTGCTGGAGTAGACTTGTGCGTGTGGACACAGTTCGACTTACTGGGAGCAATAAAAACGTAATGATTCATCACACTATTGTTCTTCTTTAGTTTTATTATTATTATTATTATTATTATTATTATTTTATTATAACACCTGGTTTTTAGAGCCGCTTCTCCTCCTAGCTCATTTTTTTCACCCAAAAATTCAATTTTTGTGATCAAAGTGCCTCTGTGTATGGGGAAAATGTATGGGGAGAGAGAGTGGAGGGTTGAGTCACCTTAAAAAGCAATAGATAGCGGAGCAACAAATCAATCTTAAGGAGTTAAACACACGGCATCCTCAAAACAGACTGCAAGACACTTCTTAGACTAAAACTATTCTTGAATGTTGTTATTATAATTGGACTGCCCATCGAAACGAATAGGAAATTAGTAGTTTGCTAAATAGTTTATAGACAGTTAAGGTGGTTGCTAGGCAGTTTCTAGGTGGTTGCTATGGTATACAAGGTGGTTGCTAGGGTGTTGCTACGTGATTGCTATGGTGTAGGAGGTGGTTGCTAATTCGTTTCTAGGCAGTTGCTATGGTGTAAAAGGTGGTTGCTATGGAGTTTCTAGGTGGTTGCTATGGTATACAAGGTGGTTGCTATTGCATTGCTAGGTGGTGCTGTGGAGTTTTAATTTAATTCAATTTTATTTATATGGCACTTTTTACAACCAGGTTGTCACAAAGCAGCTTTACAGAATCCAGGTCTGAGCCCCCAGTGAGTGAACCAAAGGTGACAGAGGTGAGGAAAAACTCCCTCGGCTGGAGGAAGAAACCTCGAGAGGAACCAAGATTCAAAAGGAGAACCCTTCTAAAAAAGAGATTTATGGGGTTGAATAACAAGAGTAGGCCTTCATGAACAAGATTATTGACAGATAGGCCGTCTACAGCTAACAGAGTTTGAACCACTAAGTGTCCATCGAGGTAAATTTGTTGGAAGAGAAACTGAGAGTCTGTAGTCCATAAAACAACAGGATCAGGAGCAACAATCTCCACTGGAGCTTTAAACAGCAGTTGCCCCAATTGGGGGAGGAGCACGTGCGGAGTTGAGAGCTGCAGTAACCATTCGAGGGTATTTTGGCACAGGCCCCAGCGATTGCAGGCCCGGGAAGGTGGTGACCTGGGGTCCCGTGGTGATCAGTCAGGCCAGACATGTGTGCAGCAGGTCCCCTCAGACAAAGAAAACAGAGATGAGAGTTAGTTCTGTTTAAATGTGTGGAGAATTATTTACGTCTGTGCAAGGAGTGCGATTTAAAACTCCGGCGTATCTTGCTAAAGCAGCCTAGCTAGAAAGAGCAGAACCGAGAGGTATGATGCGCCCTGAGAAACCGGCACAAGAAAAATTAATTACAGAAAGCCTGACTAAACAAGTAGGTTTGCAGCCTGGACTGTGTCTGAGCCCCGAATGTTAATAGGAATAGCATTCCAGAGCTTGGGGGCTATATATGAGAACGCTCTCCCCCCTGCTGAAGCTTTCATAACTCTAGGGACAAGTAAGTAGTCAGCACCTTGACATCTGAGTGACCGCGGAGGTTTATAGTAAGAGAAAACTTCATGGAGGTAATCGAGTGTGAGGCCATTCAAGGCTTTATATGTCATTAGTACAATTTTGTAATCAATACGAAATTTGATCAGAAGCTAATGCAGTCTTGATAATATTGGGCTAATGTGGTCAGATTTCCTGGTTCTAGTGAGGACTCTTGCTGCCACATTCTGAACTAGTTGAAGCTCATTTAGATTTTTGTTGGAGCAGCCCGACAAGAGGCTGTTACAATAAACTACTCTGGAAGTAATAAAGGCGTGGACTAATTTTTCTGCATCATGGAGAGATAGTGCACTCTTAATATTTCGTAGATGAAGAAAAGCTAATTTGGTAACTGCTAATATGTCTGTCGAATGAAAGATCGGGATCCATAATGACAGAGATTCTCTACAGTTAATGTTGGAGTGGCTGAGGAACCAGCAAGATCAAACATTAGACGTCACAGTTTGTTTCTAGTAGCTTTCGGACCTGGAAGAAGGACCTCTGCTTTATCTGCATTGAGTAAGAGGCAGTTATGTGACATCCAGTTTTTATATCTTTTATGCAGTCCCCAATCTTATTTAATCTAAGTTTATCGTCTGGGTTGGCAGAGATATAAAGTTGTGTATCATCTGCGTAGCAGTGGAAGCTGATCCCATGTTTGCTGATAATGATCCAAAATGGCAGCATGTACATAGTAAATAAAAGAGGTCCTAAAACAGAACCTTGTGGGACACTATATTTTACTTTGGTGGGTACTGAGGGTTCCCCGTTAACTCTTATAAACTGATAGCAGTCGGTCAGGTATGATCTAAACCAGGATAAGGCGGTTCCAGATATTCCAACAAGGTTTTCTAGTCTGTCCAGTAAAATAGAGCGGTAAGTCGTGCCAAATGCCGCACGTAGGTCGAGCAGAACCAGCAGAGAGACAAATCCTTTGTCAGCAGACAGTAAAAGATAATTTACTATCTTTACTAAGGCTGTGTCTGTGCTACGATGGTGCCGGAACCCAGATTGAAATTTTTTATACATACACTTTTTGCGTAGTAACGAATATAACTGTTGGGCCATGACTTTCTCTAAAATCTTAGTTTTGTTGATAATTTGGGGGCTCGCACGGATCAAGATTTGTTTTTCAAACAGAGGTTTAATAACTGCTAATTTAAAGGATTTTTAGATAACCAATACTAAGTGAGGCATTTAATACTGATAGGAGAGGTCCAGTAATTACTGGTAGGACATCTTTAAGCAGCCTTGTAGGAATTGGGTCTAGTGTACAGGTAGAAGATTTCAAAGAGAGAATAGTATCTGTGTCTGCTGAGTCGGGCAGTAAATGTGGTGGAGCAGCGTTTCTAAATTGTCTAATTATTTCTACTTTATTGTTGAAAAAGTCCATAAAAATGTCACTACTATAGTTTGCAGGTACCTGTGGTTGTGCACCTCCCTGGTTCCTAGTTAGTTTAGAAATTGTACTAAACAGAAACCTAGGATTATTTTTCTTAGACTCAATGAGGAATGATAAATAGGCTGAGTGTGACATGGTAAGTGCTCTGTTGTCGTCTCTAAGGCTCTCTTTCCAGGTGGAGTGGATGGATTCCAAATTGGTAGATTGCTGTTTACGCTCTAGTCTACGTACATTTTGCTTTAAGGCACGTGTTTGATCGTTATACCAAGGGGCCAGCTTTTTACATCTTAGTAGTCTAGTGTGGATCGAAGAGAGTTCAGTTAGGTTAACTAGGTCTGCTCGACAACATGGAGTGCCAAATGGGGTTGATATTTCTGGGAGGTTTTCAATAAAACTAGCAGCTGTGGCTGATGTAATTGCACGACTAATGCGAAAGCGAGGGGACATGCTTAAATTGCGATTAAGTTGAAGTTCATATGTAGCGTCATACGCAGCGTTTCCAGGTGGTTTCTCGGTGGCAGGCCCATCTGAAAGTTTCTTCAGGATTTTCTCTCTAGTTAAGGCCCTGCCATGTGTTCTCACCCTTCTGAACCCATATCCCCCATTCTCCACAAACTTCCATGGCTACCCATATCTTACTGTATTCAATTTAAGCTACTTCTCATTACCTTTAAAGCTCTCCATGGTTCTACGCAATTGCTTCACTCACATAATCCTCCCTGATCTTTACGTTCGTCTGGAACTGGCTTGCCTAATGTCCCCAGATATCTTCAATGGGTGGTAGATCTTTTAGTGTTAACTATAAACATCCCTAGAAGTCATTGCAATGTTTCCTCTCTTGCTTCCTTCAAAACCCAACTAAAACGTATCTTTTCTTTCAGTGTTATGCCTCTTCTTCTATGCCTCTGTTAATTCTGCTGTCTATTTGTTCTTTGCTGCGAGTGTAATCTGTGTTGCTGTAATTTGCCCTGTTTAATGTTTGGTCCACTACTGTCAAACGCTTTTTTTTGTTCTATGTTTGAACCATTTGTAAAGTGATCTTGAGCTTGAGAAAGGCACTAAGTAAATAAAATTCTTCTTCTTCTTCTTCTTCTTCTTCTTCTTCTTCTTTTTCTTCTTCTTCTTCTTCTTCTTCTTCTTATTTTTATTATCATTATTATTATTGTTTAAAAAACAACAAAAAAGGTTTTAGACCAAAAGGTAAAACGATGGCTCAGTTATCAATCAGAATATTCATTACCATAATAACCTTCTGTGACAGAGTATTAAAACCCCTTCACCTCCACCATAAACAATTCAAACTTGTTAAATTTCTTTAGAATGGAATGTTTCACATCATTTCACTCTCAATGACTCGGTATACACTGTAACCACTTAATAATGCAGAAAGGTGAAGGTAAGTGAAATTCTCCTTGGAGGCATGCGTTATAATACTAATTGGTTATTGATGTTACATATTTTTGGTTTTATATATTTTGTGACACTTCAAATCTAGGAAGCCTTCTGAAAATGGGCCCTGGGCACTAGGCCTTTTTATGCTATGCTGTACTGACCTCTAGAGGACCATTACATAGACGTTCAGAATCTACTCCAAGAGTGTTTCCTTTTCAAGAAGAAGCTTTAGGGACTTTTAGAAGGTCCACACAAACTATATATAAATTTTACCTGCAGACCCCATTAGCTGATGGTCCTGAGCAAAATCATCCATGATCTGAGCAGCTTATCCCATCCAGGGTCATAGAGTTGGGCGGTGGGTGTGCCAGACCCTTTCCCAGTGCTCATAGGACAGGACAGATTGCCAGTCTATCCACAGTGCAGACACATAGACACTATCAATTTAGCCTCTCCAATTCACCTGTGTCTTTGGACTATGAGAGGAAAATGGAGTACTCAGCAAAAACCCTGCAAAACATGCAAAAGCCTACACAGAAACTGTGAATTGAACCCAGGACCGTCTTGCTGGTAGGTAATTGTGACCATTCTGTAAAGTGACCATTCTGTTACATGTGAACACACCACAGCACACACTGTGAACAGCACAAAATTCTTTCTCTGCATTTAACCCATTTATTAAATGAAGCGGCAGGCAGCCAGGAACACAGCGCCCAGGGAGCAGTGTGTGGGGACACTACCTTGTTCAAGGGCACCGCGGTGGTGCCACTAGCAGTCTTGGGATTCAAACCCACAATCACAAAGTGACTCCGAACTTGTCCATAAAGATGCAGAGCTTGGTAACAAAGGACTGCCTTTGTGTCTGGAGCATAATGAGTACAGTTTGATTGGTGCTGGCCACAGATATCGCCCCAAAGCAGCTGTTGTTTTTCAGACTAAAACTTGCTGGTTTTCTTTTGCAGGTTTTCCTGTCCTGTTCTTCAAAACTAGACATCAGTCGCCCCTTGAGTCTAGAGGCGCAGCTCTGGTGTCTAGCTAATGGTGTATACATAATCTCAGTGACTGCGCTGTACTGAAAGCGGAACATTCTCTCCAGGCCATATCAGGGAAAATGGGCCTTGAGAAGTAGGTCACACGGACCTGACACAACGTAGTCTAATTTGCTTCCGTGATGGCTCGCTACGTTTTTGCCATGCAGCAACACAGCCAGTTTTAAAGTGGTTTGACAAAAGATATGTCACGCTGGTTTTTCAAGTGGAACATTGAATTCCAGAGAAAGTGAACGGTTCGCTTGTAACGGTTCGCTTTGAGCTTTTTTGTGCGTTCGTCTGTGCCTGGAGGTGACCTTTGTCACCGGAGAAATAACAGGCCATTTAATAATGCGCTTTAAATATAGGTATTTTTACAGAAATGTAGCTTTTGTGCAATGATTTTTTTTTTTTAATGAATGACTGTATAATAATAACAGTAATAATAATAATAATATAGCTCCCAGCATCTAACAACAGCAGCAATAATAATATTAAAGAACACATCATGTATCAACAACCATAATAAAAAATGATGGAACTCAGCATCTAACTACAACAACAATAGTAATGCACCAAACGCGACAGCACTTTTACTTTGTAACCAGATATGAACTACATCCTTCTGAGAGGTTAACGAAGCAGTAGAGCACTTTTAAAGTCAGTCCTCCACCTGTAGGAGCAAATTCTGCTTACTGTACATGAGCTCATCCAAGACAATCCCTATATCCAAAGCTTCTGCAAGACTGAGTGCTTAACCAGAGACAATTGACAGATGGAAAAAAACCTCTCCCCCCCCCCCCCCGCCCCCTCGAGCGCTAATATAAATATCCCTCATCACAGCCCTAATCCTAACACTGATTTACGCCCCTCACTCCGTCTCTCTGAAGTGCCTGCTCCAGGGTATAGATAATAGGTGCTAAAAGAGGAAACTTTGGTCCCAGCTTTTCTTTGAACTCAAGTATCCCTCAGAGGTTCCATTTCAAGAGCTGTCCTATAGGCCTAATAACAATTAACAGCGCATTATCTGCAAAGCTCAGGGACCTCGTTTATTGAAGCTGCCCTATCTTACTCTCTCTTTCTCGCTTTCTCACTCTCTCTCTCTCTCTCTCTCTCCGCTGGTGGACATGGAAATACTACGATTTGCATAAGTAGCAAAGTATGGGGGTTTATGAAGTTGGTGCTTAGTAATAAATCAGGTCAGGATATCCCATACAAAAATATTAACATGATGCTGGCAAATAGATTTCAGACCAATAAATAACATTTGCATGTTAATTTATTCATAGTTTAATGGAAAGCTCTACAATCAAATTATCAGATGTGTCTGTGGCATCGTAACTACGAGGAATTCCAAACACAAGTCAAAGAACAATCAGACTGTTTTCCTCAACCATTTATCAGTTATACGTCACATAACAGCAGTTATGTGCGCCTATAGCGGTCGTAAAGACTGTAAAGCTGGCAGTAACCATATGTCTGCTTTAAAGGGCCCACATCCCACCTTTTTTCGTGGATATTAATGAGGTCTAGCTATGATGTTTATTTGGATTTATATACCAAAAACTGTGAAATGACCAATTTCCAAACTCTCTTTTGCTTTTGTTACTGCGCCCTTAACACTGATTTATGTTAATTTTCTTTCTCCTGACTGGCTGCCCTATGTTGTACCTCTGTCAGAAAACAGGTTTAGGCTGACACATCATTTAGCATGAATCAACAGAGCTGAACTCCTGTAGGCTGGACCTGTATAGTGCACTATGTAGGGAGTAGGGGGCCATTTGAGACAGTCTTGCTGTCCTCATCGGATTATCTCTCTGTATGGCATGTTGCTCAAAGTGTAGCGGATCATTTAAATGAAGTTTTATCTGGTATTCAATCCCATGAATGTGACCAGTACCAATACTGAGTATCAGACCAGCACATCCCTATTATAAACACTGTTGAACTTACACAAACAGCCCAATTCATTCTAAGGAATAAAAGGAAACTGGAAAACTGGACTGAAAACCACATGAGAAAACAATAAAGGGAAATGTAGTAAATGGGCCCATTTAAAATAAAGTGATAGTGATTTGCAGTAGTTATGTCACACCACACTTGCACTTGAAGTCATACAGCAGTATAGAATTGATCACTTTAGATTCAGCGGGTTAAAATATTTCTTAGAGTTGAGATATCAGGTTTTAAACTAGGCCTTATGTTTTAATTACTTAGCAATGATGTTCATAACGGTGTTGGTTCAAATGTCACTTTTTAGATGCGTCATCTATTTTAAAAATCATCACATCATCCTGTGAATACTTACATAAACTGTTCATTAATTCTCAACCTTTGCTGTTTTACTATGTCAGGTAATGCTTATGTATGTGTCATTAAATCTCTTTGTAGGAGGTTGTCCAAATTCACATGGCTTAATCTTGTTGGACAAGCACTAGATGGAGCTACTGACCTATACAGTCATGAACAATGGACAGAGACTCGTCCATGTCTCCTCCAGCTCTCCAACTGTTTTCAGTTAGACTTGAAATAAGCAGTGAAAAATGCCCAATTTATAATGACTGGTATTTGCAATGGTGTAGTTTTTGACTGGCCCGCACAGAGTCCTGACCTCAACCCCGTCCAGCACCTTTGGGATGAACTGGAACGGATTGTGAGCCAGACGTTCTCGTCCAACATCAGTGTCTGACCTCATAAATGTTCTACAGAATCAATGGGCACAAATTGCCAGAAACTCCAAAATCTTGTGGAAAGTCTTCAAAGAAGAGTGGGAGCTGCAAAGGGACACAAATGGCGTATTAAAATCTATGGATTTGAATGCAATTTCATTAAAGTCCCTGTTGGTGAAATGGTCAGGCATCCCAATACTTTTGTCCGTGTTGTGTGTATAGTGTTGTCTTTCGTCATATTATGCATAACATGTTATGACACATTATTATCAAAAACAAATTAAGGAAGACAATCATTTTACATGATTGTGCATAGTTTCAGCACCCCCACCTTAAAGCACATCCTCACATCCCTGAACAAATACACGGTGAGGTTCAAAAGTCTGAGACCACTAGTGAACACACCTCCATAGTTCAACATGTTCTTTTATTAGAAATGAAAAGAAAACAATGTGAGTGAAGTGTAGAATCTGTGACATGGCTCATGGAATTTCTTGATATTTACGCCTTTCAAAATAATAGGAATAAAAAAAACTGCATTAACCTGGTCTGGTTCTGGACACAGGTGCTCTGTAAAATGAAGGAGGAGACAAGAATGTGCTATTTGTCCCAGTGAGTGGAAAGTTTACTTTTAAAAAACGGACAGATGGAACAGCTAATAGGAGTCTAGTTATCTGCAATTCATGCAATAAGGAAGTTTTGTATCATCAGAGTGCATCATGTCCAAAATATCACCTCAAAGCATTTTAGAAGCTAACCTGGCAGTCTGAGCCAGCAGAGCCCCTGATACCTGCGCCAGTGGCAGCCCCTAATGTAAAGTCATTTTCTCTGATGAAGCACCTTTCTGATTGTTTGGGGCATCCGGAAAAATGATTGTCTGGAGAAGAAAAGTTGAGCACCACCATCAGTCCTGTGTCATGCCAACAATAAAGCATACCGAGACCATTCATTTGTGGGGTTGCTTCTCATCCAGGGGAGTGGGCTCTCTCACAAGAACACAGCCATGAACAAAGAATGGTACCAAAACATCCCTCTAGAGCAATTTCTCCCAACCATCCAAGAACAGTTTGATGAAGAACAAAGCCTTTTCCAGCATGATGGAGCACCAAACAAAACAATTTTGGGTCCATGGCCAGAAAACCCAATCCCATTGAGAACTTGTGGTCAATCTTTAAGAGACAAACTCCAAGCATTGATTATGCAAAAATAGATTTGCAGGATTTGGCCCAGAAGTTGATTGACAACATGCCACGGTGAATTGCATAGGTCTTGAAAATAAAGGGCCAGCACTACAAATACTGACTATTTGCATAAACATGATGTAAATCAATCTCTCAATAAAAGCCTTTGAAACTTCTGAAATGCTTGTAATCATACTTCAGGACACCATAGTAATATCTGACAAAAAACACGAAGGCAGCAAACTTAATAGCGGCAGGCGTGTTACAGGGCTCGTTAGGGAAGGAGTCACAGCTGCAATATAAAGTCACATTTATATTTATATCCATCGAATGTCGTTTTTAACATTGTTAAAATGTTGGTGTGCACCACCATTAGCATGGAGCTAACTTAACACATTCTCATAGCAGAATTTTGCATAATTGCAGGGCTGGATGAAGGAAGTGTATTTAATGTCTCTGCATTTAACATGTCATTTTGAATTTACAAAACATTTTCACTGCTCATTACCCTACGTAACATCCAAAAGTATCTTAGCTGCAATAATAAAGGGTTGCCAGTAAAAGCTAGCAGCCTAATGATAATGCTCCGGCTAATGAACAGATGTGCTCATCTATGACGACAGCCATCTGCACCAATTTCAGTGCACTGCATCATGATTTTGATAGACACGATATACACACATGATGCACCCAAATGAGAATCAGAGACTGAAGTGGCAAGGCCAAGACTATTCTGTGAAAGCAGACAGTACCCCCATTTCACAGACCGGTTGAATTCATAGCATGATGACTATGCTTCAGAAATGTCAGCAATCTCCTCCTTGATAGGCCTCACCCCAGTGTATGGCATTGGCTGCTGTAGTAAACAAAGCTAGCAGGAGGGATTAGCATGGAGAGTGGGGTCTTTACATGCACATGGCCAGCTCCCAGAATGTCAGTCGGGTACCAGTAATGTTTACAATCTTTGAGACCGTACACATGCTGTGCTGGATCATGGGGGCCATCTCGGATGCAGACAGTTGACAAGCTTATGCGGTGGAAAAAATACGAGGGGGACGTCACATGTCAGCATTAGGGGGAGTAGTTCTGGCTCAGACAGAGACAAGGGCTTGCTATTTTTAGGGAGACTGGAATGTACACAGAGGCCTCGAGGAAGAACATCGTGACAACAAACACCCCTGCACCAACCCCTATAAACATCCACCTTCTACTCTTTCAGATGGCTTCAAAGATACAAACAGAAGGCAGAAAACCTGTAAGAGAGAACAAGTGAGGGAGTCAGAGAAAGAGAGAAAGAGAATGATCCACAGTCGAGTGTGTACTTAAGCTTTGCTGATACCTGAAGAAGACACAAAATACAGAATGTGCTACAAGTCAGCTGAGACCAGGTAAGGCAAGTTGAAGCTTGGAATTGGGGTCACTAAGGGAATGGTTGAAGACGGCCATGGGATTTAGATATCTGCATGGCCACTGGAACTTCACGTTGTATGCACAGTCCTCTGAATCTGAGATGACAGTTATGGGGGCCAAATCAATGGATCATTGGATCGGAATGTTAATGTTGTTGAACAAAATTTGAGAAGGTGATGTGATATGATTGGTTGATTTTCTTAATGTCAAGTGTAACCACTCATTCAGGTGGAAAAGGGAGATCATTTGGACACATGGACTTTTTCCTTGCATTCATACAGAGTGGACTTTCTCCATATATTTTTAATTAGCGGTTGGTGTGAGTAATTCCGTTTCCGTTCACACAACGGGCTGTGGTCAGTTTTCGAAGTGTGAAATGAGTGTGAACTACTAAAAACTACTCATTAGTGGTAAATGTGTCTGTCAAAACATTGCAAATAAACAAGGAAAAAAAACACGTTTCTATTATTATGCTAATAGAGATGAGACTCCACTACGGTGTTAGTGCTTAGCTAATGGCACTAATGGAACTTCGAGATTAAAAACAGAGACTGAACTTGTTGTCTCTTCTCACTGACAGCACAGATGCACCTTTACTGGAGGTCCTGCACTATAAAGACAAAGAGCTGGTGGGAACCCTGCCCTTGCAGCTAAATAACTTAAGGAAGGAGCGAATCCTCACAGATGTTTTCCTTTGCTCAGATGGCAAAGAGATCCCCTGCCATAGGAATGTTCTGGTGTCCAGCAGCCCTTACTTCTACGTCATGTTCTGTAGCAACTTTCGGGAGAGCCGGCAGGCCCGAGTGGACATGCACGGAGTTCCCTATGGTGTCTTGAACAGCATTGTGGACTATGCTTACACTGGAAACATCAGCATCACCATGGAGCTGGTTCTCCCTCTGATGCAAGCTGCTTCAATGCTACAGTACGGAAGGCTTTTTGAGGCCTGTTCAACCTTCCTTCAGGCCCAGCTCAGCCCAGACAACTGTTTGAGCATGATTCACCTCTCACAGATCCTGCACTGTTCCAGCTTGCAGGAGAAAGCCAGAGAGGTCGCAGTGAGAAACTTCTCTGACATTGTATCCTCAGAGGATTTCTGCGAGCTCTCCCTGTGCGAGTTAGTGGGCTACCTGGAGGACGACCAGTTGTGTGCTGAGGAAGAGCAGGTGTTTGAGATCCTTCTTGCCTGGATCCATCACGACATATTTGCCCGCCGCGGTACCATCCATGATCTCTTCCGACGCGTGAGGCTGCGACACATCCATCCGTCCTACCTCTTTCAGTTTGTTGCCAGTGACCCACTGGTGCAGTCCTCCTCCTTGTGCACAGGGATCATTGAATCAGTTCAACGCCTTCTCTTTTCTGTTGGCTCCTATTGCCCGGGGGATCTGCAGCCACTGTGGGAAACTCCACGGCGCCACACCTGTAAAGAAGCTTTAGTGGTAGTGGGTGGTCGGAAGAACAACGAGCGCACATCTCGGGAGGCACTGCTTTTCAATGACCAGACACAATGCTGGCAGCAGCTAGCTAAGCTCCCTGTACGACTCTACCGCGCCTCCTATGTCTGCATGCACAGCATCCTCTACGCTCTGGGGGGCCTGGTCATGAGAGCAGGAGGAGGCAGTGGACCCAGTGCCACAGTATACACACTCTCCCTCAAAACAAACCAGTGGAGAATAGCCAAGAGCATGCTGACTCCTCGATTTGCCCATCAGAGTATCTCCTACCTGCATTTCATCTTTGTTCTAGGAGGAACTACAGGTGATGGACAAATTTCCAATGGGGTGGAGAGATACAACACCATGTTCAACCAATGGGAGCTCATGGCACCAATGCCCACTGCAGTCCAGCACCCTGCTGTAGCAGCACACGACCAGAGAATCTATGTGTTCGGTGGAGAGGATGCCATGCAAAACCCAGTACGGATGATACAGGTAAGGTGACCACGGATTCCGCACGTTGATTCCGTAGGACAGATTTTAAGTGCTGATCCAAACAGACTGGTTTCAGGGTCATTTTGATCTCCCCATAGGTCTACCACATTGGAAGGAATCTCTGGTACCAAATGGAGAATAGGATGGTGAAGAATGTGTTGGCCCCTGCTTCAGTTATTGATGGCAAAATCTACATCATAGGAGGTCAGTTGTGTCATTGAATTAGCTGAAGACAATGTTATATCAATGATGAAATCACTTGCTTATGCTTTATCAAACTCTTACATTCACAGGTTACACAAGAAGAATGGTGGCCTATGACATCAAGGAAAACAAATTCATCAGATGCAAAAATCTGAAAGAGAGAAGGATGCATCACTCGGCTACTGTCATACACAATAAGCTCTATGTGACAGGAGGCCGCTACATCGATGGCCATGATGTTATAGAGGACTCAGACAGCTTTGACTGCTACGACCCAGAGATAAATTTGTGGACATCGAAGGGGAGTCTTCCGTTCAAACTGTTTGACCATGGCATGGTTCCTATGGTGTGTGTCTCTGACAAGTCTTTTTCCACGTGAAAAGGTGATCATAGTGCTTTCATGCTGCAGGTTTTTTGGGGTTTTTTTACATTTTATTCATATAGCACTTTACATTTTACAAGAAAAGCTCAAAGTGCATACAGACAGAGAAAATAACAAAACAAAATAACAGGACGTCCACGGCAAGAACCGAGAGCGCTGGGTTGAACTCAGCTGAAGTCCTGATTAGCACACTAGCACAGTGTCTGCAAATGAAACATTTTGAATGGCTGCAGGACAAAAGTACATTGACACGACCCATTTGACAGGTTTCGATAAGCCAGTCTATGGGATTTTCTTGACAATAGAAGACTGTAGGAGTTGATGAGTAGTGAGGCATGCAGCTGTTATAGAAAGATGTGGAACCCAGTCTTGTGTTACATGATCTGGGATACACAGGCTGAGAAGCAGTGGAATTGTACGGGTTTTTGTAATACTTGACTCAAGTTCCCTGCTTACACCTATATATTACACCAAATTTGGCCCTGCTTACACCTATATATTGTCCTTATACACATATAAAAGGCAAAGATAACATGATGTGGTCAGATCATGATATTCAGTGTAAACAGGGTCTTAGAATGCTGTTCAAATTTTGCTCCTTTATTCTGTTACATTATTTGTACCTTCGTCCAAACACATTCCCTTTGTCCAAGCACAATTTGTTGACTACATATCATATTTTCTTCTGTGTGCATCAGATAATGATCAAGCTGAATAAAAGTACTATTACTGGTTACCACTCAAATTGTCCACATTCTGTAATTATGTATACTGTAATTAATTCAATATTTTATGTTTAATTTGATTGTGGGCTGTAAATTTGAATGTACACACTTTTGTAATGTTTTACAGGTGATTGTTCATGTGAAATACCAGGTTTGAAATAAAATGGGGTTTTTTTTGTTGTTGTTAATTTTGTGATTTATTTTGGGTACAAGAGTTACCACATTTTCCACAGCTCAGCCATACTGAGGAAGGTGTGATAAGCCGGGAGGATTCGCAGCCTTGCATATCTTGGCTGGGTTGCTCCAGTCTCATAGTGCAGTGGAGCATCAACATGTCCAGACATGAAGCAATAAATCACTGAGGTCGTGAACCAGCACATGCTTCTTCTATTGTTGCATATGGAGCAGGATGAAGTTCACTCATAAACAGACTTCCCAACATGACATATCATTTCTTACACTTGTTTATGAACTTGCACGTTTGTAAATCTTTTTCACTTTTTGGGAATTTCTATGCCGTTTTTTTGTGGACACCCTGTTATCTATAGTGGGTCTGCAAGGGGATTTCCAATGGTTTGCAGGACTTATCATTTCTTGCACCTATTAAAAATACACACCTGTAATTTGTAGATTCTTTGTATTTAATAAAACCACTGTGATCGTTTTCTTTGTTATCGCAGTTTTTGTTGAAAACCATCACATTGGTATCAAGATAGATGCGACCAAGCTAGGTCTCCGGGTGCTTAGAAGGCCTTATACGTTAGAGCTAAGTACAATATTGGAAACCAGTCAAGTTTAGATTTACAGTGTTGGAAGCAAAAATGTCACTTTGGACCCCCTGGAAGATGTAGATACATGACCGAATAAGAGTGTTAGCAGTCTTACAGGTTTCAGCCAGTTGCTGAAATGAAAACCAGTAGAATCTGCTGTGCCAGGGCCCTTTATTGAAAGATTCACTGTAAACCTGCAACACACAAGATCAAATATATGGAAATGTCTATTACAAGCTTCAAATGTACCAAACATCTTTCAGAAATGCAGTAAAACAAATCATGCTCAACAGTGCAAATATAATGTTAGAAATCTTGTGTTAACATACATGTGCATTATTGTTATGTGACATTTTCACCTATTTTTCAAGACAATTCCTGAAAAATGAATGGACCCACAACTCTGAGGTCTGAGGTCCTCGCCAGTAACTGGCTCTGATTGTGAAATAACGTGGAATTCCCCTTTAAGACGCAGTGGGTCCATGTGTTAGTGCCCATTACAAATCTGAACACACTCTGTGCTAAAGATTGTTCTAGCAGTCTGGATGATGCTGGAGAGTCCAGGGCTTGGGTACTATAGGTGATCCCAGGTTATTTTTGGAAACAAACAAGGGAGAACATTATACCCTCAGAATCATGTGGCTGAGCACGCTGCAGATGTGTCAGCCCAGGATGTAAACTGAAACATTTCGGTCAGCCAGCCTGGGGGAATGCTGAAATTGGTGCTGGAGGAACAGCAACAGGTGTGTGTGTGTGTGTGTGTGTGTGTGTGTGTGTATGTGTGTGTGTGTGTGTGTGTGTTTATGTTCCTTCAGCTACCCTGTGACAGTGACAATGAAAACGCTTCAAGAAAGTAAAGGAGCTGTTAATGCTGCTGAACCAGCCGACCAGCATAGGTTATGTTTTCATTTCGGTGTCGTTCCTTAGCTGGTTTACTAGCATGACTAGCTTGACCAAGCCATTTTCTCACCTTACTTAGATTAACCAGTTGACAAGCATCGGTTGTGTTTTCATTTGAGTTGGTTGGTTTCCCCGCTGCAATGACAACAAGAACTCATCAAGAAGAGAGAGAGAAAAAACATACTCAGCCTGGTTAGGCTGGTTTGAGTGATGCAATAGAGGAGGCTGTTTTGTTTCCTCAAGACCCTTTCAGCAGGGTGGTGCTTCCAAAGAGTGTGAAGAACTGAAGGTCTTTTCTTGTTAATTGGAAAGTACGCTAAGAAGGTTAAGTTGGAAAGTAACCAGTAAATTATGTGCTCCTAAAAGAGGACTAGTTTCAGAAATCTGCTGCGTAGATGTCTAGGAAATCCCCCAGATCTCTGGAAGCCAAACAGCATGCATGGGAAAAGATATTTTAGGACAACAAATGTCACGTTACTGAATGTATCTGGCTTGAGACTGAAGCTAGTGCTCTCATGATGGACCCAGCTATCAGTCTGGAACAAACAGAAAACAGCTTGGGCCTCTGAACACCAATGTCCACAACTCATAAGATACTTTCAAAATATTTAGATTGGCTCCTCGTAGCAGTGACTTGATTTACACGGAATACATACCTGTCTCAAGTCAGTCCTCAGGTTTGCTTATGTTCCCCGTACTGTCCTGATTTAACCCTGAAAAATGTAATATGGAAAGGACTACAACCAAATACATATATATATTTTGTCATAAAATTTCATTTTACATTTTAAAATGTATTAAATGGTGAAATTTGAAAAAAGGAAAAATGCATAAAATAATACATGTAAAATACATATTCTCAGCATCAAAACTTGATTATA
>JBBPCX010000006.1:3762091-3787695 GCA_037974365.1 Hydrocynus forskahlii
ACCTT
Organism: Hydrocynus forskahlii; assembly: GCA_037974365.1. Lineage (NCBI taxonomy): Eukaryota > Metazoa > Chordata > Actinopteri > Characiformes > Alestidae > Hydrocynus > Hydrocynus forskahlii. Next base: position 3,762,097 of record JBBPCX010000006.1, read on the forward strand.
CACCTTCCATACAATATATCAACTTCCATACAAAAAGTGGTTTACAAGCAAATTAAAATCAGCACTACAAAAAACTTAAAGTATGAAATAAAATGAAAAAAAAGATGAAGAAAGCCAAAGATAAAATAAAAGTCATAAGTCAAAACACTAAATCCTTGAAAATATAAAATAAAATAAAATGCTGAAACACACAATAGGGACATATATAATCGGGTAACATCTAATATCAAGTTGGCACTAGTAATTCTTTTTATTATGAATATGTTTTAGAAGGTGGGGCGTAATAAGAGCCCGTGGTATGGGTAAACATTCAATATCAATTCAAACAAACCTGTATTGCATATTACATACATTGAGAACTAAGCATTTATGGGGGACAGGGGGTGGAGGGTTGGGGGCATTTCTTGGTATTACAGATGACCCAGGGTTCTATTGAATAGTCACTTCCCAGATGAAATGTGACCCCAGCATTGAGTAAGATGTTTAAAGGTGACGGGGTGGTACAGCTGCCTCTGAGAACACGATAACACTCAGACTTTACTCACAGCCTCACATGTCAGAACATGTGGTTCCACGTATTTTATGTGCAGCGGACACAGTGACCTGTGACCTTTGCTGTTGAAGCCATAGTTTGGCTCTAAACTGAAGGTTTTGACGAACATGTAAAAAGAAGCTGCACTGTGAGTGCATGCGGAGGTAAATCAGATAACAGGACATCTGTCTGATCTAGTGTTCTGTAGAGCAGTATGTTGATTTCTTCTGTAAGCCTCATCGGTTTGAAAGAATTTATGATTTTGCATCATTTTCATGCATCGTTGCACTACAATAAAAAATGCAAATACATCATACAAGCTAGAGGCTAACTGATACAACCAAGCTGGAGTTAGTGTCACTCTTGTCTTGGTTCGGCAATTCTCTCTTTATTGAATGGACGGGTTTAAATGATCCATGCTCTCCAGAGAAGACAGTTACTACAGTTATACAGTTGCAAGAAGATAAGATAAGATAAACCTTTATTAGTCCCACAAGTGGGAACTTTGCATTGTCACAGCAGAAAGTGGACAGAAACAAAGAGCAGCAAAAATGAAAAACAATAGAATAGAATAAAGTAGAATACAATACAGTACAAATGTGCCCTATACAATCTAGTAATATAAATATAGTATAAAACAATATGTGCGTGTGTATTGTAAAAAATGTATGTATATGTACGTAATTATGTACAGAGTGGATATATAAATAAATATTAGAACACTGTTGATATACACACACACACACACACACAGGTACACAATGGAGTGACAGACATTGACAAAAAACAGTAGTAATTCAGCCAAAGAGTTGCACATTAAAATTGCTCATTTTGCCTTGTAGTAATGATACCCACAAAATTGCACATGTTGCATCAGAAAAATAAAAAGAGAAGTAACAGTAGCTATCTGGTTTCCTTCTACATTAGCCTGCCAGCAACAAAGAACAACCCACCAAGTTTTCGCCTCAAAGGACATGTGGTTTCTTCCACTTATAGGTGGGACAGCTGTAGGTTTCAAGTAACTGTGCGTGTTTTCTGTTCTTTACAGTACAGAGAAAAATGCCCATAGAAATGACCATGGTTATAGATGTGGTTGAAAAGGTTGGAAGATTCCTTTAACAGAGCTGTGGAACCTGCGTTAGGTCACAATTCACCTTAATTTACTGATGGAAATTGTGGATGACAAGGCATATTACCATTTGTTCACATTTGGAAAATGTGAACAAATGGTTTTACCGTTATAACATAGAGTATGATGTAAGAAAAACATGTGTGGTTTGCCCTGAGTTACGAATACAATAGAAACTTGTATTCAAAACTCCCACTTTTCCTCTATTCATTTACTGTTCAAATAATATAATCTTGAAAACAAGGCTATCTCATTGTTGTCTACAGCTGTTAGTTGGGATTTGACCCTGTTCAACTTCACATCCAAGCCAGGCATGATCAAACAGCTTCATGCCTAGATCAGTCTTATCTAGCTAAAAAGAGGCGCTTGATCAGTTCCAAAATCCTGCATTTCACAAAAGAACCTTGGCCTCTTGAGCACTTCATTCCTTGATAAGTGAAATATCACAGACAGGCAGCATTTTCCCCCCTACTAACTTGACCCATTTCCACTACAGTCAGGGCAACACAAATTTGGCCTTATGTAACTGGCAAAGTTCATTTGTAAAAAAAAAAAAAAAAATGCTCCCCCTTGTTTCTCCTCCTTGAACAGTGATCTTTAAAGTTCATCAGGGAGAATCCAAGGCACAGTCGTGTTAATATTTTTAATCTGTAATTAGGGGTCTTCCTTGGTCCACTGTTGCCTGGTCCAAGGACTTGGTTAAAGTGACTCTTTGGCCAACACGAAAAGGCGCGACCCTCCAACTTCAGACATACCTGTAGTGAACACACTACAGCACAGGACACAGTGTGAACACTAAATTGTTCTCTGCATTTAACCCATTCACCCAAATAAAGCAGCAGGCAGCCAGGAACACAGCACCTGGGGAGCAGAGTGTGTGTGGACAGTATCTTGCTCAAGGGTACCTCAGTGGCGCCACTAGCAGCCCTGGGGTTCAAACCCACAACCTTCCAACTGCAGGGACAACTCATTAAGACCAGTGAACTCTCTCTGTGTGTGCCTGTTGGGAAAGGGCGTCAATAGTTGATGTGAAGTATTCATGCAGTTCATGCTGGGTATTGTAGTATAAGGACACTGATGAACAAACTAAACCGAATTCCTTCAAACCCACAAGACTGAGGTAGGCAATACTGCACAGCACGAGGAATAACATAATACATGCTTTGAAAATATGGCTGGTTTGAGAATATGCACTACAGGTGGGCCTGGATCCCTCTTCGGTTCCTTTTGTAAAGTGGACTGAATAATCTCTGTGAGGAACATGAGTTACAAAATTTAACTTAACACCTTAAGGTAAGGTGGCGTTTGGCAGACGCCCTTATCATTATTATCATATCACCCTTATCATAACTGACTTACAATCATTGGTTACAGGGTCAATGCCCCTGGAGCAACTGAACATTAGTGTTTTGCTGAAGGACACAATAGTAGAAAGTGGGGTTTAAACCTTCCTCAGGTTCACAGACAAGTGTTTTACCCACGAGGCTACTACCACACCTTTGAAAACACATCGCTTTAAAGATATTTAATCTTTAATCTTAAACGACAAATCCTCTTCAGGGCCTGGCTCCTGGTACTCCAGAAGGCCCTGAGTAGAAGGTGATGGTGGTGATGATGTTTCCAGCGTGGTGTTGCAATCGTGCAGCAGATGGTAAACAAAGCCACGTGCTGGAGGGGGCGGAGCCGAGCGCGCTTCCGGCTCCTCGGCCTGAGAGTATAAATATCCCCCCGTGAGCATCTCTCAGTTTAGAGCTGCATCACAGATTAATCAGACGGCAAGAGCTTCTAGAGCTTTCTTAGGTGTTTTTTTGTTCCTTTAAAGCTTCCAGAGCTTCCCCAGAATGCCCTTTCTCGGACAGGACTGGCGATCGCCCGGCCAAAACTGGGTTAAAACCGAGGGCGGCTGGAAAAAAACTACGAAAGACGAAAACGAGACGAATAACAACTTCTCCGAACGGTCAGTCCTAACCGCCTCAGCTGTAATGTCAGTGTTAGAAGAACTTTTTTGTAATCCTCCGTGGACAGCACAACAAGGCTCAAACGCAGAATAAAGCCGAGGTTTCTTCCAATTCGTTTTTTTTCCACCTTAAATGGTGAGGCACTTCAACTGCGCCACTTAAGGTGGAACAGACGATAAACAGAGTAAAGAAGAAAGGAGAGCTGAAATGCCTTCAGCTCGCCATAGAGTTAATGTTTATTCGGACAGAATGGTAATTTTGACTCATCGACCTCTAAAAACTGAAAGAAAAAAGCCCAGTAAGAAGCGACGGGGATGCTGAGGGGGGAAAACAACTGGATGTTGTGCCAGCAGGGTCTCATATTACAGCAGTAAATAGCTGCTCTGTGCTTTTGTTGTCCTACATCCACTGCTATTAATACATGTAAGAGTAATGGGATTACTGGTCATCTGCCTTTCCACTTTACTGTTTCCACAGTCCTGCCTGAAAATATGCACAGGATCAGCATCAAGCATGACGTTCCAGCGTTTCTAACAATTTCCTGATCCCCTTTCCATGACAATTTTTTTGGCATATTGTACTTGTGTTTGCTATGCATAGGAATTACTTGCTGGTGATGCAATGACCTGATCATGTCCACTTAACTCTTAGGCATGGCATAGAAGAGGACTACTATAAAGAGAATTTACTCCTCTCCATTAACTATGATGTGGCCACCAAGAAGCGAAAGAAGGACATTCTGAACAACAACACAAAGATTCCTTGTAAGCCGTAGCACCACATAGTGTGCCTAAATATGACTTACTTTCGAGAAAATGTGTGGTATGTTCATTTTTATTGTTTTGTTCCCTAGATTTCTATAAAGACAAGTGGATTTATGTGCACAAAGGGAGCACCAAAGAGGTAATGATTCGTTATGTCTTAAGGGGCCTATCATGGAGAAACAGTGTTTTAAAGTAGTGTTTAATGTAATCATTCCCCAGCCCATACGTTCTATATATAAAAATGAAGTGGCAAAAACAACCCGTTTAAGGGCTGAATTCAGGTTGGACAATGGTCGTGTGAAACTGAACCACACAAACATTTTAAGTGTACCTTTAAATGATTTGGTAACTTGTTGCTGTTTCCATGCAGCGCCATGGCTATTGTACACTGGGAGAAGCTTTCAACCGCTTGGACTTCTGCAGCGCCATCAAGGACACCAGGCGGTTCAATTATGTTGTGAGGGTAAGTTTCCTTTTATGCTACTCTACAGCCAGGAACGACACGCTCATCACTGCGGGTTAACCAAAACAGAGTGGTCTAGCAGTGGCAGGGGCCGAGTGTTAGGCTGTGGTGTGTTTTAGTGTGTGGCTGCCCTTATCACTGCACTCCAGACAAGAGGGCCTCTGGAGGGGTTCCATCCCTGATGATTGCAGGCACTTGGTGTGTCTTGAGTGTATGTGCGTAGGTGTGTGCTTGTCATTGTCACTCCTTTGTGTTCTTCTGGGCTACAAAGAAATGGCTGTTCTAAATGGTTGCGTGTACTGGAAAAATTCAACATTATCAATTTAATATCAGAATGATTTCTGAATTGAAAACGGGCTATTTTGAAACTTTATTGTGCATCCATTATGAAGTAGCTCTTCTAATTCCATTTGTTCAAACAGGGTTTTTTTGTGTTCAGTGTATCTTTAGGAATTGTAGTAAATAAAACGAGTTAAATTCTAGTGAGCACAGAGACATACTGCCCTAGTAGCTACTAACAAATTATAAGAGCCCAGTTTCAAGCTGGAAAAGCATTTGTATTACCGGGCTTTGTGATGGACAGATTTGTCAGTTTGGCCTGATGCTGAAGGCATAGGTCAGACAGGCTCTGAGTGGACCAGTGCAGGACCAGTGTGAAGTGGAGGTCACTGTCAGACAGTGCACCCAGCTGGGCTCAGGAATGACAGCCGCAGTTTATGAAAGCAGACCGGAAAGTCAAGTGACCCAGCTCCCCTTCCAACTCCCCCCTCCCACCTCAACTCTATTGGAGGACCTTTACATTCATGCTTTATGACCCCAAATTCTGATCTGATCACATGGCTCCATTGTACTCTTGTCAGTCTGTCATCAGCTGTTGAGTGCCGATATTAGCAGTTTGAGGCTCGGTTGCTGTGATCAATGCAGCTTCTATGGTTGTCAGCTCATTCTGACATTATTTCTAGTGGTTTTCATAAATTGTTACATAGTTTGTCATAGCTTTATTGTGCCAGTTTTGCTGGTGTATTTTGTTTGTATTAATATAGAATATTTATCTTGCGTTCAAACGTAGTGGTGCTATGTTTTTGTCCTTTAGCCCACCCTTGTGGTCAAGCAGTGTTTATTTATACACCAGGAGCTCCTTGACATTCGTCTTTACTGCTAGTTTTTTCCCCTCTGCCCTAGAAACTGCGTTGACATGGCGTTCAGGTTTGTCTCACAATGTGCTCGCTGGTCATCTAAATAGTGGAGGGCGCCAAGTGTGCTGCTGTTTTGTGGAGCTCACTTACAGGGATCAAATTTAAGTGGTAATGGAAAAACAGGCCCTTGAGACAGCAGGAGGGGTTGATTTCAAAAGATTGCCCCTACGCCCACCATAAACGCACAGTCATCCTCTGGTTCACCTGACTGTTTGTTTGATGGTTGCGTGCCTCCCCCAGGGTACATGTTGGCATTTAAGATCTCTAACAGAAGCTAAATGGTACCCGCAACACATTTGGTAACTTAATATTGTCTAATCAGGTCACGTTGTGCCGGAGAGCATCAGATAACAGTTCTTTAGAGAACTGTTATGGTAAATGAGATGTGTGTAGTGTGAACAAGCCATTCAAGAACCTCTACTAAATGTAAAGGATGTGGCAAGACCCCTTAAATCGGTATGGAACCTTTAGATGACATGAAGGTTCCCTGCAAAAAAGAGGTTGCGCGCAAATAAAGTGCATCAGTGGTTTTTGTTTTGGCAAAAACTGCGTTCAGCTGACATCGGAATTGTGTACATTTAAAGCACCACTGTTCTTTAAACATTTAGAGGTTCATCACAAGGCACATTTGAAGCACCCTTTCTAGCAACATTTTTTTTTTTTTTTGCAGCTGCCCATACTTTATGACTCCCAACTGATAAGAGCTCATATAAACAAACATTTCTCACTGCTGCCCTCTGAAGATGCATATGTTAGAACCCATGACCTTTCTCACACAAACCATATTTCCAGGCGGTTTCAAATCTGGTTTGAAATTAATTTCTTGACATGAGCAATTTGATGGACAACAAAAGAGTTGTGTCCTCTTTATGTAACTTTATAGCTCCTTCATGGGAGCCTTTTTAGTTCGTATACTGTAGTTTTTACTTTCATTACGGACCAGAACAGACTTGGTCTGTCTCTGAATGATTGTCGTCTGCTAACCAGGTCGTTCCACCCTAAGATCATGCATCATTCATGGTCTAACTAAAAAGGTCAGTACTGTTGTTAAATACAACACAATCATTCTGTTAGTTATAGGGAACGGTTCATCAAGATGTTACCTTGCCTCATGGCAATATTGGGTTCTGTAACATTTTAGGTTGACCTATATTTAGAATAACATCATTTGAATAAATATGAAAATACCTTTTTGGCCAGGTTCTGTGGGTATGCCGATATGTTGTGACCGGTGGACCATGCGTGAATTTGCAGTGCCACAAGGTGAAATGTGTGTGGAAACTGGATGAACAGCCAGTTATGACATGGCACCCAAAAAGAAGGAGCTGGTGAAATTCTTTTCTTACCACGCGCCACATGAAGAGTTGATCAAATGTGCTGGAGGTGGTGGCGGTGGTAGAAAGGGAGGGGGTGAGGGGGCTGGGCTTTGGAAGAGCAGCTAAGTTCACATGCTTTCTGGTCAAGCAGGGGTTAGTGTTTGTTCCCTGGCTCTGCTATTCTTAGATGCCAGGCATGCCATCCTACTCCAGCGCGCTGCTGTTGCTCACTGGAAACAAAACAAAACTTGTTCCTCTGCTGACGTCTGGCAGTTGCTCTTCTAAAATGCTAGTGTCCACATCGCTGAGGACCATCCGCCAGTTTTATGCCCCCGTTGGCCCAAAATCGCAGGATATTTAGTTTATTCAAGAGAGTCATTAGTGTGTATTGAGACAAAGTAGACATACAAGTAACCTGGTGACTGAGTGATCGCTTTCAGTTTATAACAGCAAACCTTTCATTTGACTCATAAATGCAAAATTTGTAACCACGAACGTGCACTCGTTCGTGAGATTTTGGTGTGGGGTTTTCTTTTTTCTTTTTTTCAATGATGCACATGATAGTGCTAATAGCTCCCCTGTGGAACCTAATCAGACTGCTGAACACTTTTAACTGAGCAGACATGACTCGTCTGTTGTTTTTACTTCAGTACATTTTACCAAGCCCTTTTGTTTCTGAGCAAATAGAAAATTGGCAGATGTAGCCAACACAAACTTTCAGTCTAATCGCTGTATGCTATAGTGAGATGCTTTGATTAAAAAAAAACAGGTTTTTTTTAAACAAGGGAAGGCCCAAAGGCTCTTACTTTTGATACTTGTGTATAGATATCACCTGTTGAATTCACTGTACTTCACTGAATTTACTATAGTTTGAGTCAAATCCCTTAAAGTTATTGTTTAAAGTTTACTCAAGTATGACTTACAGATTTATTATGCAGCACTGACCAACACTGTATATACTGGTTGTTTTGATTAGTTGCATAGTTCAAAGCAGTACAGCTTAGTCAGATATAAACCAGCATGTTGCAGAGCCTTGGACGGAGAGAAAGAAGCACAACACGGCATAATGGATGTTGGAACAGAAAGTCTCGAGTCTGATGGCTGAAATTTATGGCTTGTGTTTTAGCTGCTGGAGCTGATTGCCAAGTCTCAGCTGCCATCGCTGAGCGGAGTGGCGCAGAAGAACTACATGAACATTCTGGAAAGAGTTGTGCAGAAAGGTGAGAGTGCTTACAATCTCCACACTCCCAACCCCCCCCCCCCAACACACACACACACGCTCATTGTAGTCTACCCTTCTCTTTCTCACTCTCTCTGTCACTCACTTTATCTCTTGTTCTCACTCGGTGTCTAACCAACAAACTCTTCAGCTAAATTTTGGACAGTCAGTTCCTTTTATGGAAAGGACATAATTACCTGCAATGGAAAGAATGACGAGCCTTTTCAGAGCAAACAGAAATCTCAGGGGTATTGTAAACAGTTGGGGTGGCTTTTTTTTTTTTTTTCTCCAACTAAACAAAAGTGCTCCAGATGCCTAATGAGCTAAAGACCTTTCTTTATAGACGTGGATCACATGGTTTATTTTATATGGCACCTCCCAACCCCCAACCCCCCAACAGTTCTATTCTTAGCATGACCATTTCTGCTTTACCTCCTTCAAGATCATATCTACTAGCCGCTATCAAAATATTTTCAAGCTTTTATGTAATAAACTGAAGTTGGATTTTTTTTTTTATGCAGAAAAAAACAGGATCAGATCCTGGTTTCTTATTATATTTGAGCTCCCTTTAAACACTTGTAATCTTCTGAACATTTCCTCTGTTCTTCTGCTGTGTTTTTAGTTCTGGAGGATCAACAGAATGTGAGGCCCATCAAGGAGCTGCTGCAGACTCTGTATGTGTCGCTGTGCGGTCTGGTGCAGGACATGGGCAAGTCAGTGCTGGTTGGAAACATCAATATCTGGGTGCACCGCATGGAAAACATTCTGCAGTGGCAGCAGCAGCTGGACAACATTCAAATCAACAGGGTATGTCCGTAACGTCCATTAAGGCCAGAGCACGTTGAACAAACATCAGCCAAGAATGTTTGCTTGATGTACTACACCTGTAATGGATTGGGAGTCTCCAGAAAGTTTACATGTTTGTTTGGCTTCACACATTATTAATTTTTTATAGACGAGTAACATTGAGGATATTTGGCAGATATGCATACTGGCAGAATGTTGGTATGACAGAAGGATGACTAGTTGGGTGCTTGTGAAGTGGTGCATTTAATTGCGTCTCATAATTGCACCTCTGCATTAGCATTAATGAAGCACCAAAAGCTGATTGAGTGTTAGCAGCACTGCTTTGTGGTGAATCATAAGCCTGCTAAATGTGTGTGAGAGAGTTACAAGCCAGATCCATGAAGTCCCCTAAGGTGTAATGGTGATTTAAAAATGCCATATTTAATACTGTTTTCTGTATGGGATTTGTTGATTTATCTTCACTTGGAATGTAATTTCAGCAGTTGTTGCATGCAACTGTATTTAGCACTGAGACATCAGAACAGTAACTGACAGATGAGCAAATTTGAAATAGTGATTGTGATTTTTCTTTTTTCTTTTTAAAGCCTACAAACACTGGGATGACCCTCCTAGACCTGCCAGTCAGTCTGCAACTGAACATCATGCACCGTCTGTCAGATGGACAAGACCTGGTCAGTCTGGGCCAGGTGTGTCCCGACCTTGGTGTGTTGACTGAAGACCGGCTGTTGTGGAAGAACCTCTGTCAGTACCACTTCACAGAACGACAGGTACCAGATTTTATTTTGAAAAAAATTGTCCTTTTTTTTCATAGTGAAGAATGTTACTCAAAACCCAGATGATTTAAACCTAGTCTATTATGAGATGATGACATTGTTTTCTGGTTAGTGTGGAAAATTTAAACTGATGCAATACGTTAGTTACATATTGAGGAGAAAAAAAGACTTGGTCTTTATACCAAAAGCCCTGTCTTGAGATACCACGCTAAAAAAATGAAACTCTGTTCACTTATAGATCCGCAAACGCCTCATTGCATCCGACAAGGGACACCTGGAATGGAAAAAAATGTACTTTAAGCTGTGCCGATGCTACCCACACAAAGAACAGTACAGCGACACCTTGCAGTTTTGCACACACTGCCACATCCTGTTCTGGAAGGTAATGAAGCATCCTTATTAGATCTGCGCAAAATACTGCAGCTGAGATTATATGCATGAAAACACATTTATAAAAAATTGTCTTAGTTAAGGTGAGATTTGACCTATATTTCATTTTTATTCTGTTTACGATTTTACATAGAAAAATTCGAAATAGAGATTCTTTTGTACAGTAAATAAAACAGATGGGTTATAGCCACTGAGGCTCCTGGTTCCTGTCACCACCATAGGAAAGAAATCTGGACTGACAGAATGACAACAGTCATTAAGAAATTTAGAAAACTGGTGGAAATTCATTTAAGGAAATATTGTGATCAAAATTATTTACCTTTATTAGATTACATGAATACCATTTGGATCAAAACATAATGTGGAAAGAACACTGACTGCATCTGTGGCTGCAACTGGCCTCGCTATCTCTGGGTTGGCCCTCCCCCTCCCCCATCACTCAGTGCGATGCTAGCCAGCATAGGTGTCTCCTCCAAGTGTGTTGAGTCATCCAAAGGCGTTGCATTAGCCACAGTTCAAAAAGGTACAGTGGTGCTTCACATTTCTTGGAGGAAGCACATGCTAGCCTGGTATCATGTGATTGCAGGTGAAATTGAGGAGACAACTAGAAAAATATATATTATTTTTCATTATTGCAAATGCTGTTACCATAATTTGTGTGATAGCAAATAAGCTTAACGGTTAGTGATTTTGAGTTTTATTGAATTCCAGACCCTTAATCCAACATTGTTTTTTCCTCTTGTGTACTACAGGATACAAACCACCCTTGCACGGCCAACAACCCAGAAAGTTGCACCATTTCTGTGTCCCCACAAGGTTTCATCAACCTCTTCAAGTTCTGATCTTTTTTTTTTTTTGGCTTTTACTGTATGTACATAGTGTATATAATGTCAAGAGTGCAATAGATCTCTGGATGGTTTAAAACATAATTTTGACTCCCTCTTTGGAGTTGGTAAAAGACAAGAAAAACCATTGACTTTTAATAGAAGTGAATGGGCAGTTGCTACAGCTTCTATTATGAGCGTGTCATTGGGTTTTCTACAATGAAGTATTCCTTATACACAGAGGTTTGGGAGCGTGTGTCAGGGTGGGATGTTGCATCGTGTTTGGAAGTGTTGAAAGATTGTAAACAGGGACACAAACTATGAATGCTAATGCTTGGAAAGAATCAGAATGTAACTTATCTCCAGTTCTGTATAAAAGGTATACATTTATTCTGTTGGGGAGAACCATGTTTACTGAAAGTGAAAACACGCTTGGCTTAGCACAAGCAATTAGCATTAAAAGTTGCCCTTATGCTGCATATACTCTGTGAATGTCGTTCAACTACAGTTGGTGACACATACCCTCCAGTTGGACTGTTTGTTTACGAAAGCATGCTGGTGCTGCTATGAGAATGTGTAGCGTGTGGGTTTGTTTACCAAAGCTGTTTGTTATAAGGGCTTGCAACACTTTTCAGAGTACCTTTTTTCCACTTTTATACGTTTGATATTTTCAGTTTTGTGATTAAAATCTTGGTTTGGTAAATATAAAATGAGCAACTACTTGACTGTCATGAGCTGTTACAACACTAAAGCACGGGGAAATGTGCCTTAATATTTCACCAACTGAATACCAGACTCGACTATGTATGTCATTAGCGGATTGCTAACATATTCACATGTGTATTACTGAGCGACACAGTATTGATGTTGTTGATATGGCATGCATTGCGAAATACCTTCATGGCCACCTGCATGAATTTCATACCAAAAAGCTTTTCTGTTTTTTTTTTTTTATTTTGACCAGGACATCTGACGACATAGTACGCAGTGTCCTAACACTTCTGTTCAGTCTTCCGTGGCCATGCAGACAATGTTAAGTGTGAACAGCAAGCCAAGAGTCTTGGGCCTTGATCGGTGAAAAAAATAAATAAACCAAATCATTTTAAGGCTGCCTCATGAGACTACTTTACTACCACCTGGTGGGCATGTTGATGCCATTCTAAAGTCTGGAATCAGTGTTTTCAACAAGACAAAACAAAGTTTATACATACACACACACACACACAAGAAAACAATTCAAGGTGATTTACAGAGCATGCCATGAGCAAAGCCTTCAGGAGAGTGAACGCCAGGAAGGCAACAGCACCAGATGGCATTTCAAGTCAGACCCTGAGAGCCTGACCAGCTAGCGCCGGTGTTCACACCTCTCCCTGACTCAGGCAGGGGACAGTGATGCATCAAACAGTCCATCATGATTCCTGTTCCGAAGAAATAGCCCCTGCTCTGAGCGACTGGTCAACATCACCTCTTCACTTCCTGCCACCACTTGTGTACTGGACTAGTTGTTCCACTGATGACGCCATCTCCCACCTGCTGCACACAACCCTGAGCCTCCTGGACACCAGCTAGGGGAATTTTGTCAGAATGCTGATTGTGGACTATAGTTCAGCGTTCAACACTATAATCCCCTCGAAGCTCTTAACCCAGTTGAGGGATCTAGGACTCAACTTTCTCAGACACAGTCAGTGATGGTAGGAAAATGTGTTTTTCCCTCTATCACTCTCAGCACCGTAGCCCCCCAGGGTCGTGTTTTGAGTCCTCACTGTACTCGTTGTGCACTCATGGCTGTATAGCCACGTCAGACTCCACCTCCATTGTCAGGTTTGCTGATGTGGTGGGCCTGATCTCTGATAACATCGAAAAGGCCTACCTGGAGGAGATTAGGATCCTGGAGAACTGGTGCTGGGAGAACGACTTCCTCCTGGTTGTGGACTTTAGCACGAGGCAGGTGAGGAGCTACCAGCGCCCTCACATCAGTGGAGAGAGTGGACAGCGTCCGATACCTGGGTGCACAAATCTTGCGGGACCTGTCATGGTCCTGTCACATCAACCTATCAGCGTCTCTTCAGACACTAGAGACTTCCGTCTGCCACTGAGGGTGCTGAGGAACTTCGAGAGTATCCTGACAGGGAAGATCTGCACCTGGTTTGGGAACGGAGGACAGACGGGCTCTCCAAAGAGTGGCGCGTTCAGCCGAGCGCATCGTCCACGCTGAGCTTCCTGACCTGCAGTCCACCCACACCAAGCGGTGCTGGACTAAAGCCAGGATGATAATGGAGGACCTCAGCCATCCCAACCATGGACTCTTCTCCCTGTTGAGGTCAGGGAAGTGCTTCTGCTTCCTTAAGGCCAACAAAGAGAGAATGAGGAGGAGCTTCTTCCCTCAGGTCATTCAGGACTAAGTCTAGGTCTGAATTTTGACAACCCCCCCCCCCAACGATGATCCTCTTTGATTGGTTGACATACTGCACCTGCACTTCTATTCACATTTAATTCAAAAATATTTCATCATCTTTAAACATGATCTAAATGTATTTTTTACTTCCATTCTACTGTTGAATTCTCTTTTTAATCCTTACACAGCAATAAGTGTTTCACTATATGATGTACTATGTGATTGTGTATGTGACTACATTTTATTTGAATTGATTCAGAACTGTATAACAGTAGAATATTTTATAATGTAAGTGTAGAATAATTTGGGGAAAAAAAGGCATTCCGGGTATTACTTTTATTATAATTTAGTTTTTTTTGTTATTGTGATCGATAACATCACAATTATTATTGTAAATAGACCACTCCAGTAAATTATATTTTCATTGTACTTCTTGCTCTCCAAATACTGTAGTTTTGAATATCAATATTTCATTTTGACGTCTCGCCTGTTGTCTGGGAGGGAAAACGTGGGTGGGGCCGCACGCTGCTCTCTACGTCTCAACTGTTGTCCGGGAGGAAACGAGTGATTCTGAACAGTATGGGGGACCCTGCTATAATGGTTTCGGTGCCCATGTGTATACCACACACACACATACACTATGTGGACACACGTTTTTCATGCTAGGCCCCTTACTCTCACTGAAGGGCAATGCCATGGTTCCCACTCTATGGACGCAGTTTGGGGAAGAACCTTTTCTATTCCAGCATTTCTATGCCCCAGTTCACAAAGCAAGGTCCATAAATACATGGATGGATGAGTTCAGTGTGGAAGACCTTGACTGGGCCACACAGAGTCCTGACCTCAACCCCATCCAACACCTTTGGGATGAACTGGAACAGAGATTGTGAGTCAAACCTTCTCGTCCCAACATCTGTGCCTGACCGCAAAAAGTGCTCTTCAGAATGAATGGGCACACATTATAGCTGCAAAGGGAGGATCTACTCCATATTAAAATATATGGCTTTTAATGCAATGTCATTAAAGTTCCTGTTCAGGCATCCCAGTACTTTTGTCCATATAGTGTATATGTAAATGAATGTGTATGAAATTTTTTTCACATTTTTCTAGCAGCATAATTTAATTCCATGTATTATAGCAGGACAAACAGCTATAAGACTCCTTCAAAACTGTTTAAGCACCTTGCATAGCAGGAGGGTATTATCTCATTTCCCACACAAACAGCACACTGTGGCACATCCCACAGTTGCATAAAATGTTGCACAATGAAATACATTCAAATTAAAGTTAATCTCAGAATGAATACAATTTAAAAACAACTGCTTAAAATAAAAGCGCACAGGGTTTTTCTCAACAATAAAACACATGACGGTTTAAACAAGAATCTACTTTTGTGGTTTATGATGCAGTTTTAGCACCATCAGATCAGACTGGTGCCAAAATCAGACTTACAGTCATTGCAGTTACTTCTAAGAATCTGGATATTTGAAAGCCATTTTCATCTGCTTTCACATAAGTATTGAACAAGTTAAATTTATGTTTGCTGTATATTTACACTCATTTAAAGATGACATTTAAAAGGAAATATCTGTAAGAGCACTCTGCGTTCAGATACTGGATATGCCAAAGTTCTAAAGAATCTTCTCCAATGTGAACTGGAAATATCAAGAAGAAACAAGACTTATTAATTTTCCTCCCCTGCTGGTGCACAATGTTGTATTATGAAGACATTTAAGAGGCAATCAGAAGTCATTTTTAGATTTTTCTTTAAAAAGAACTGCAGAAAAATGTACTTAATAAAACCAGGGACAAGAACTAATAAAAGATGTTCTTTTAATGTTCACAGAGCAATTTAAAAGCAGAAATGAGGCTACATCAGTGAATGGAAGAGAAATATGTTACCACAGTAAACCACAGTACAAAGTTTCTACAGATGGAAAAGGAAAGCAATTTAAAGTATGAGACATGGCGGAGGTAGTGCCAGGCTAGCTTCTGTAACAAGTTAAATCATCTTTATGACTGATCCACCTGAAGGTGAAAACTGTAATTTTATATCTAGCATTGTTAATAGCGAATTAAAAATAAATATTTATAAGAAAATGCTTCATAACAAGCAAAAACATGCAATGAATATGCAATGCCAAAATATAGCCCTAACACTAATATCTATTACGTAAATTGTTCACATGCTGAAAGATACAGCAAAAATAATTCAAATTTTACTGTTCCAGTATGGTGGCACTGTAGCACAAAAACCTACTGGATAAAATAATTATATTGTTTGTTTCCCAGGGATTTTTTTTCATGAGCATCGAAGTTTGAAAATTTGGTATTGCTTTTGAAGTAGCACTGGTAGATCATAAATGAAAATATTAACATACTGGATGTGCAGTAAGAGTACACAATAGTACACAAAAATTTTTTTCCTAATTGAATTCAGTCTCATTTCTATGTTTGCCAAACAAAGGCCTTTGTTTGGCCGTTCTATAAGAAATAATCAAATAAATAGCATACATAAATATATAAATAAATAAAATACAATAAATCAAACAGACAGATTAGGCATTTCTGCTGTGGAGAAACAAGACAAATATAACATCCATGCTTTGTCTCAAACATCTTATACCATTTGAATTTAACGGCCAGTTGTCACAACTTAATGAAGTGGGACGTCCCACTACAGACTGACGGATTGATGTGTTTCCATTCAGGAACTGAGGCCACAGACCTTAGCCTATGGTCCGTCACTGAGGAGATAAAGATGATCACAAGGTCACATTTTAGCACCAAATATAGACCCACCTTCAAGTTCAATGGGATTTGAAATGTAATATATTGCGATATAAGGGGCGAAATAACAACCACCACGTAAATACATACAGGCCATTTTATCAAATACCTACCATACCGCTTTGTCTGTTTACAGTTACTGTAGCTCATCGGTTGCTGCACAATTAATGAGCCCCCCTCTATGTGCATCAGTGAAAAGGGACCGCTACAGGACCACAATGATGGCTAGGGAGTATGAGTATGAGTATGTGGGGTCATTATTTTTGTACTATCCCTGCATGTTCCCAAACGTAAACAGACATGTTTTTGGATATGTTTTTGATAGATCACATTTTTGTATTAATAACTAAAATAGCACTCGCTGTACAAGATAGTTTGGCTGCACAGGATTGGCTCAACTAACCACATGCAATAAAACAACATAGCAAAAAAAACAAAAACAAAAACAAACCAAAATCAAAGAAAACAAACAAACAAAAGAACAACAAGATTTAAAAATAAGGGCTTATAATTATTAGGGGCGTGCTGATCCAATGCCCAATATCAGTATCAGTCCGACGCGGGCTAAATTCACTGGACTGGATATCAGAGAAAGCCTGAAGGATCGTGTAAATGCTTAACTTCACTTTGAGCAACATGCTGTAAAGAGAGGTACACAGATTGGGACCTGGGTAACACAGATGAACAGCAAGCTTTGTCTCAAATGGCTCCCTACATCGTGCACTATGTACAGTAGGAATAAACCTGCAATCAAATAATCTATAATATGTCTAACAAAGTGCCATTGATGATTCAACCAAGTGTGCAACATTCTATAATGTAGAAACTACAATTTTATAAGTTGCATAGGACACTACAAAGAAAGAAGGAAGCCATTTCCAGACAGTATTAGCAGTTTAATTGTTTAAGAGAGGGAAAAAAACAGTATCAGGTTTGGTATCAGTATGGGCACATACTTGAGGTGTTATGCCGCCCCTAGTAATTATAAGAAATACACTTATTAGAAACACCTACCTAGCTAGTAAGCTTTGTAAACATGGTTTTAAATTAGAAAACAATTAGAATTATAATGCAAATTTTAAAAATGATCCCAAAAAAACAGATATCAACAAAAATTTAAAAAAATCATTATAATCCAGTGCATTTTGTCACTCTCATAACTGCACAATGTAATGTCAAAACTTAAAAATATATACATTTGAAAAGTGTCCTTAAATTATTTTCAGTCACATCGCCCACCACTAGTGTTAAGGGAAACGTCCATGAAAAATCCGCTTACCCGAGATGTAGTCCAGCACCTAAGACACATTTGGAGTTAAATTTGTATTCTTCAAGTTAGAACTGGAGAGACTAATGTTGCCAACAAACATTATAACTCAATTGTCACCCAAATAGCCAAAACTCCTCAACCCGCCTCCGCCTCACCCAGGTCTTCATTAAAGTAGTGCGGTTGTCAATGGGGGTGCCATTGAAGGGGTTAGGTTGCAGGCTTTATTACTTTATAAAGTAAAAGTAAAAGTAAAGTGGCCCTTTATAGTGACGCCTGAACACTCCCCACCACAGCACACAGCAACAATGTGAAATTCTTTCTCTGCATTGAGCTGCCACCAACAAGGAGGGCCCGAGGAGCAGTGTGTGGGGACGGTGCCTTGCTCAAGAGTACCTCAGTGATGACACTAGCAACCTTCTGATTGTGGGACAACTCCCTAACCACCAGACCACCAGCTGCCCCAAAGGAACGCAGGGGCCTTGCGCAGGACCGTGCTAATCTTCTCTGTGTCGTTCTGTGTGCTGCCGTTATGACAGCTTTGTGAAAACGTGCTCTGCTAAAAGGTGGCTGCTTTCAGTGCTGATTTATTCCGTTTTTAGAGCTCATGGTAAGTCATACTGTGCCCTAAACCACATTCACAAGTCTGCACCCCCTTAATGACGAACCGGATTTGGGTTGACATGTTTTGGGGATGTACTACCAGAAAGGATTTGGGTGACTTCTAGTGTTTGTTGATAATATTAGCTCTGTTGTTCCATTGCTAAACTCAAAAAAGCTATACTGAGACACTAAACTTTTTTTTTGGAATGCCTAGAAAACTTATGCATTTGTTTTGTTTGTTTTTTGTTTTTCTTTTACTGCTGAACCACTCATTTTAATGGAAGCATTATACTGCAGCAACGCAGTTGCTTCTTTCTAGAGCCCACTCTAACAACCAAAGAACAACAAAAAAGAAAAGGTGATGGAACAATCAGGGTGAATAATAACTCGCTAATCAGTTCTATCCATTTTTCATTGCTTAGTCTCTTTTTTAATACATTTACGTAAAAAATACAACACAACAAACATAACTAACATTTAATCTGTCTCTTGCGAATCTTGTGTCATAAAGTAGTCCACTGGAAGTGCAACACAACCATAACCAAAGACCTTAACAGATTTCTGGAAAGGAGGTAGTCAGAACAGTGCATACTGTTGCTGTTTTGCGAGAACATTCTGTGTTTTGCCGAGGACTCTGCATTTACTTACAAAAGTGCAGTTTTATGAGGTTCATAAGAGATCTGAAATGCTTTGAATGAGCACTCGGCCACCTCAGAGGATCTGCGTGAAGACTCATAGAACAGTGGTTTTAGGGCTGGTGCTTCTGACTACGTTTCCCATCACACATGCTTTAGTACTTGGCCCTGAGGTTCAGAAGCAAAAACACAAACAGGTGTGTAGTTAGACACTGTAAATGTGCAGACATCAGGAAATGCAAGCATGTGACCACAGGTAGGGGAGAAGTGGGGATGAGGGGTGCGGAGCCCCAGCATTTTTACCCTCAAACTATATATTGTACATGCATTCTCTTGATCGGTATATATTCTATTATCCACAAAAACGTGCTTATAACACACGTCATACATTGTTTAGCAACTGTTTTTGAAATGTTTACCTGGGAAAAACAACAAATGTGGGATACCAGATCAAAGACAACGCAAGACACCATATAAAAGTGTGTAGTGAAAAAAATCCAGCCATTATGGAGGGCATCAAGAGAGCCCTGGAGATGGAAAGTGGCTTCATATTTGTTTATATTTACATCCTTTTTTGTTCATTTTCCTCATTTGTTCATTTCTGTATTCATATAAGTGTAAATACATTTGTGTGTGACGTGAATATAAGCATTGGAAATATACTGAATAACAAAAACTTGTTTTCCCTCACTGTACTTTTTGAGGCCGTTTCTTTACCGTCCCGATGGCACAGCATCTTGGATGTGTCTTTGTAGAGGGACAACATTAACATGCAAGTCGCTTTAGTGTGCATTATTTACAGAGCAGAATCAGTCCCTGCCACTCAAAATGTATGTGCCCAGGCCTGGGTATTACTACAAGAATGGGCAGTGAATAACATAAATAACATGAATTTGTTTTTCTAACTAAACATGTTAGGATGGATATTCATACATAAGAACTTATAAAAAAATGATGCGTACAATGTTTTTTTTGCAACGTTTCATACAAACTACAGCTCACCAAGATGAGAGATGTTCAGCACATATCACATTCTGAGTTTTTTATGATCCACTCAATTGCATCCCATCCCTATAGAGAAGAAAGATAAAGCAGAGAGCAATCAGCTCAAATGAGAGGACTGAGCATCAGCGAACAACTACATTGTGCCATGCCACCATCTATTCGCACTGTCTCATTTCCTGACATGTCATACCAGGGCTGCATCTTTCCGATATTTTCATTTCCAAATGTTCTACTATATACTGTCTCTAATATTCTATAAGAATAAGGGAGCTTCAGGACATGTCTAAATGGAATGATTATAATCAACACATTATTAGATGTGTTAGAACGATTAGATGTATTAGAACGATTAATATTAGTCTAAATGGAATGATTTTATAACTATAACCAATACCACTTAATTGAAATTCTTATTAATATTACAAAATGTAATTACTGTTTATAATAATAAATATATCACAACCACTATTAGTAATAATAAGAATTATTATCATGCAAAATGTATTATTACTAACTCATCAGGTACAGAAAATGAGGTACAGGAAACATGCTGAAAATGACAGCCAAAAACTTTGGAAAGCCTGGAGAACCATTCATCAAAACCACATAAAAAATGGCAAACAGCTTATATCTATATAGTGATAAAACAGGTCCACTCAATCTAGAAGGCTCTGAGAAATAGTATAATGTAATAGTATCTTTATTTTATTGGAGGTCTATTATTCTCAGTGCTTGTGTTATAATTCTGTATGAGGCATACCCAGAAATACTCCACCGTAAAACATGACGTTTTCTGCTTTGACCTCATTCCATATTTGCTGATGTAGTTTTTACCAAGTGCACTCTATTTCAACACCGTTCTATTTCTATTTCATTACCATACCGATTGTTTGAGGGAAACACATTGGAACTCCTTTAATAGCTCCACCACATTGTTTACGGAGTAAATTCCTCGTGTGAGGCAACTTTTGGATTGTGTCATCCAGGCAAATGAGAGCTAATCTGGTGCTTCCTCTTTGTCCACTGAGCAAGTCTCACATTTAAAAAAAAAAATCATCTTATCATGTGACATGTTGGAGAGGATATTCCGATGACGTAACTGGAACAACTAAAGAGTGTAGCCTGACAGAAAAGTACAAGAATGTGGTCCTCAAATGATATCGGTCATTGACCCCGAGTGCCACCACAACACTAAAACCTTATCTCTGTGAACCTCCCTCAGGCACATAAACTCAGCCCATTTAAATACCTTCTTTTAGCCATGGCCACGCAAATTCACATAAAAACACATTTGTCATAGAAGAAAATGGGCCGTTGCTAGCTTCTTTGAACCGTTTGAAATGCACGATTTGTAACAGAATATTACTGGTTTATGGTTACTCTCTACTGGGGGTCC
The DNA here is from genome assembly GCA_037974365.1 of Hydrocynus forskahlii. Classification (NCBI taxonomy): domain Eukaryota; kingdom Metazoa; phylum Chordata; class Actinopteri; order Characiformes; family Alestidae; genus Hydrocynus; species Hydrocynus forskahlii. The sequence continues at coordinate 3,783,559 of JBBPCX010000006.1, forward strand.
TCGGGTTACAACAGTCTCGACATATGACGTTTCGAGCTCACTCCTATAAAAACTTTCAAAAAATGAGACGTGAGTGTTTCCGCTTATGTCTTTAGCGGATGACGTGGGTTAGCTAGTGTTTGCGCGCGGCGGAAGAATACGCAGCAAGGCGGCGTGTGAGTGAGGGAGCTGGCGTCCCCAGTATGCTTACCCACGCCATTTTGGACTGTTAAAAGAGTGAATGTACCGTACAGTGTACAAGTACAGTATATTTATGTCCTTTTCCTTTTTCTGTGGCTTAGCTGTGTTTTTGCGTTCCAAATTATGATTTTTCAACTGTGTTAGGATCGTAAGTGACTTAGGCTAGGGTGTGTTTTGACTTACACCAAAATTCGGGTTAAGTCACTGTTGTAGGAACAGATCTGTGTCGTAACTCGAGGACCCCCTGTATTTATTTCCCTGAGGTTTCCAAAAAGGCAGAGTCTATGAAAGCTCCACCCACACATTGTGTGGGTACCAAATTACCACAAATTCTTCCCTCTGTAAAATGAGGCTCATCTCAGAAAAATTAATTACACGGATTTACAGCACCTTTGACTGAAAAAGCGTAAGAATACTTGTTTTGCATAAATATCTGTTGACAGAATTAACCAAAGGCCTAATGGCTTCTATTATAGGTTGGTTTTGAGTAAACAAGTTTTGTGATCCTTGCTAATTACAGGGAAATTACTGTCTGTGGGAACTGACAGCATGCAAGAGACACATAAGGAAGTTAGGTTGAATTCCTTTCACAAGAAATCGAAGGTAAATACCTTTCTTGCGTTAGCTGACATGCTAAGTGCCATGAGTCCCTCAAGATAGCTGCTCAGACTGACTCCTTTCACCGTGATGATGGCCTCCTGGGTTAATATTGTGCTGCTGGAAGACAGCATGTAATCAAATAATGGATTTTTGGTATATTTCACTGTGCATTTTATGTATAAATATCAATGAACTGAAAACTGCACTATGTGTTAAAGTGGTATTGAAACAGGTGGGGATCTCCATTTTAAAGGATAGATTTACATCTTATAAGAGGATTCAAACAGTATATTATCCATCAATACAGGACCAACTGCTCCACTCACACTTCTGGGTTTTCTGGATGTGGCCTGTAAACAAGTCTCTCGTCCACAGACACTAAATTTGTGAGGGTTATCTATAAAAAAAGAAAGATATTACATTCTGCATAAGCATCTCCAAATAAGTGATTTGCATGCAGTAAACATACACTAAACAGAGCATATGTATATATTTATCACATTTATTTAGAATACTCACATTTGTTGAGCAAAGCTCCATTTTCTTTTCTTGAGGATCAACAATGGAATGTTCTTTAACGTAGGTGATGGTTCTATTTGTCCCCAAAATCTACAGGAAGGCAATTCAGTTGTTTATTTTTGTATCCAACATTACTTTGCAACCTTAATCTCCTTTCAGCGCTGAACTGAGGCTTCAATATTCACTCATTTGAATTAGGAATGCATTGATTGATATCACAATCATATACATATCGAATAGAGGTTTAGATCTGACAGCTGCTATTTCAAAACAAGCTTTGATGTTACATATATTAAGGGGGGGCATGATGCCACTTTCTCATGTCCAGTTCCGATACCAATTCTGCGACCTTGAATGTGTGCCGATACCAGTCTGATACTATCTTTTAACTCTCTTTAACAACTTAACTGTAATGAAAGAAATAAACTACTATTTCCTCTATAAAGCACACTGTACATTTTATTCCAGTTTCCACACCTATTTAGAGCACAATTATCCATTATGGAATCCTGCAGTCATTGACTGAATTGCCACTGAATCTTTGTCAGACATTTTATACACTATTTGGATGCAGGAGCTTGTAATTCTTACATAGTGTGCTAGGTAGGGAGTAGGGACCCATTTGAAACATAACCTTGCTGCTCATCTGTGTATCTCTCTTTACAGCTCATAGTGTAGTTAAGCACTTACATGATGGTACGGGCTCCTTCCTATATCTGATCCAATAATTTTGGTATGTATCAGACTAATTCTGATGCAGAGCATACCAAGCACATCCATACTTATTTTAATGCTTTTGTTACCTGGTCCAGATAGGAAAATGTTTATGATCTACAAGCATGTCAGGATTGTCCCACAGTTCCTCTATTAGTGCATCCCTAAATTTGAATATACATTTACATATACAAATGTCATATGCAAAAAATCTGCAATCAAATAAGCAAACATCCTATACAAATAAACTAATATTTTCTGCAAATGTACTATTAATTGGAAAAACATAAAATCTAAAAAGTGCCACAATTTTATCACTGTCAAAGTCAGCAAAACATGTTGAGTGACTTGAGGCATCCAAACGTTTGGACACAGGGCAACACCAACATGATACTAGCCCAGCCTACTAACCGCTCTGACAACGCTGGGAAGGCCCCACTCGGTGCTGAGGAGCCGGTGGCTGTGGAGGCGCCCATTTTTGTCCAAGTTCCTGTCCAGAACGTCCACTCCTACCACGCTGGGGTTCATCGGATTAGGGTATTTTCTCATTGCTGCTTTGATAACTGTCTCCCAGGGGTAGCTATGAGGGAATATGGAAAGAATGGAGCAGATGAGGATACAGTTTTGATTGTACATTAAATGTAAAGTCACCATTTGTCATATGTGAACGCACCAAAGTACAGTGTGAACAGCACAAAACTCTTTATCTGTATTTAACCCCTTCACCAACTGAAGCAGTGGGCAGCCAGCGAGCAGTTTGTGGGGATAGTACCTTGCTTAAGGGTTTCTCAGAGGTGCCACTAGTAGTCCTGGGATGCAAACCCATGACCTTCTGATCACAGGAGCAACTTTGAAACAATGCTTAATGCACCCAAACACACATTATATAGACAAAAGTATTGGGACACCTGACCCTTACACCAAACAAGATTTTGGAATTTTTGGAATTCCTGTGGGAATTTGTGCTCAATCATTCTGCATAGCATTTATGAGGTTCCACTTCATCCAATATCTTTATGAACCTTGCTTTTTGCACTGGGGTACGGTCCTGCTAGAATAGAAAAGGTTATTCGCCAAACTGAGCAAAGTTGGAAGCAAGGCGTTGTCCAAAATGCCTTGGTCTGCTGAAGCATTAAGATTGCCCTTCACTGGAAGTAAGGGGCCTAGCCCAAACCCTGAAAAACAGGTGTGTCCCAATACCTTTGTCCATGTAGTGTATGTACAGACTCATTTAGGATTCAGACGTGTGCAGAGACCTCGGACAGGTTGATTGTGGAATATTCTAATGCAGAAGCCATACGAAACTCTTTTCTGACAGATGCAGCAGACATTTAGGGCCCCACACCGGGCCTGCAGCGCTGCGGGTGGCCTCCAAGAGTGTTGTTTTGTTTCATTGTGTACTTGAGTAGACGGCTGACATGCCAATAACAGCTTCTTGACTACACCTGCCTCACCTGGCGCACTACACAGGGTGGGTGGGTCCATTTGGGACACAGCCAGTGTACCAGAACTGCAAGGTGGCTTTTCCATAACAATTACATCCCAGTAGTAGACAGAAATGTGGCCTTATTACTTTAACTGTTTCTATTGATATAGAAGGCCGCATCAAATGAAGACAACAGAATAGCATAGTAGCTAAATGTGTTTTTATTCTGTAAACAGACCGTATACGCATGTGCTGCTACCTGAATATGTGTTCCGTGCTCCAGATTTTCATTTCTGACAATACTTTTGTCTGTTCCTCGTCCAAGAAAACGTATTAGACCACGAAAAGGAGAGAATTAACTCCAAATCGTCGTTTTCTCCCGTTGCCGGCCGGCAGCATCTTCCCGTATAGCGGAATCCTCCCTCAAGCTGCGGCGCCAGCCAATGGCGACTCAGCTACGAGCCAATGACGCACCCATACCTGTGATGAGGATCAGTTGTCCGTTAAAACTGCGCAGTGACACTGCAGTTAAGACAATACAACTTTTTTCGACATTTGCATTATTACAGCAGCAAAGTGAACAGTACAAAAGAGAAGCAGCATGAAGTGTATATATGTAGAAGCAGCATGAAGTGTATATATTTAGAGGCCGAATATATGTTTACATATGCTAAATGACCTCTCTCTCTCTCTCTCTC
>JBBPCX010000006.1:3787795-3805511 GCA_037974365.1 Hydrocynus forskahlii
CGGTATCGGCAAGTACACAAATGAAAATACTCGTACTCGTATCGGTTTGTAAAAAAGTGGTATCGGTGCAACCCTAGAACATTTCCTGCAAGCTTCAGACAGGCCCCCGCTCAAAACAGCCTTCCCTCAACCCTGCTCAAGTTGAGAATTTTCACGCTGGTTCCATTCTTATCCAGAATCAATGAAAGGGCGGTCTTCAAACAGGTCTCAGAATTCATCTCTCAGAACGACTTCCTTGATCCAAACCAGTCTGATTTCAAGAGTGGCCACTCCACTGAAGCAGGTCTGCTATCAGTGTCTGAAGCTTTTAAATTGGCCAGAGTAGCTGCTCAGTCCTTGGTTCTTATCCTTTGGATCTATCAGCGGCTTTCAGTGCAGTTGATCACAAAATCCCCTATCTATACTCTCGAAATGGGCATCTCAGGAAGAGCTCATTCATGTTTCAGATCTGACCTCTCTCTGCTTTACCTCTATCCGCTGTCATGGCTTCTCTTATCACTGCTATGCCTGTCCTGTATTTTAGTCATGTCACTTTGCCTTACACAACATCAGAATAGTCAGGCCCTACCTACTCCTGGTACAAGCCATGGTTATCTCCCTGCTTAATTACTGCAATATCCTCCTTGTGGGTGTCCCAGCCTGTATTATAAGACCCTTACCGCTGGTTCAGAACACAGCAGCCTGGCTGGTGTTCAACCAACCCAAAAGGTCGCATGTCCCCCAACTGCTGATTGACCTACATAGGCTACCCATGGCTGCTCGATTGAAATTCAAGTCACTAACGCTTGCTTACAGAGTGATATCTGGGTCTGCCCCCAGCTACCTGAATCCTATCATTCAGGCTCACGTTCCTACTCGCTCCCTCCAGGAACATCGTCTGGCTCTGCGATCCCTACACACAAGGCAAACCCTGTCCAGACTCTTCTCTTTCATGGTTCCCAAATGGTGGAATGAGCTGCCAAAGGAGACCAGAGCAGCAGAATCCCTCACTGTCTTGAAAATCCTCCTGAAGACTCTGTTCAGAGAGCATCTCCTCTCCTGATGGTCTATCTATCACCTTGCAGCACTCCCTACTTAAAAGATTTAGCACTTAGAACCCTCCTCTGGTTCTCACACTGTCTTGAAACTTTGTTAGTTGCTTTGGAAAAAAGCGCCTGCTAAATTGATGTAAATACTTTTCTTTTAGATCCTGGGTGTTTTGAGCCAGGATGGCATCATGCGCTTCATCAACATCCAAACATGCAAGCACCTTTTTGACATTGGGTCCCACGATGACCCCATCACCTCGGCAGCCATTTGTCCTAAAGGCCGCCACATTGTGGCTGTGATGGACAATGGTGCTTTGAGGATCTACAGTGTCCAGGCTCTCACTCAAGAGACCAACAAGGTATTTGAAAGGATAACGTGGCATAAACTGTTTAGATTTGGTTTTGTCTTTACTCCAGATGTGGCTGATCAGCCAAGACAAGTTTGGTGTCTGAAGTTTGCTTCTTTAGTTCTGCACTGTAGTGGCTGTCTGTGATGGGCTCTCTGCCTGTCGCCCTATGACCCCTGGGATATGCTCCAGCACCCCACACAACCCTGGTTAAGGATAAGTGATTCAGGTAATCGATAGTTGGGGTTGGATATACCCAACCGGTTAGAATAGTGCTGAAAGAGTAGGTCAGTCTCCAGGCTTTCTTCTTGTAAGTCAGTCTTCAGCAGGTTTCTTTTACTGCATGAAATTCTTAAAATAGGGTAAATCATCATATATGGTTTAGAGGCTAATTTCTTGAGTAGCTCAGTGGCAATTATTACCACACAGACTAGCTAGATTGGGCAAGATCCCAGAACTTTCTACCTTGTTTTATTTGTGCGACAGCTCAGAAAATGAGCAATAACAATTAGTAGTAGTATTAGTAAGTATTCTTATTATAAGCTAAAGTAAGAATAAAATGTTTTTTTTCTTTTTCAGTCAACCCGGTAAATATATTTGAGATTACTTAACAACTTCATGAATCCATGATTTATGTCTGCAGTTTGCACAGTGTTGAACTGGTGTCTATGAGCTCCCATAACTTGTGGGCCTTGTATCTCCAGTGCAAAACTAAAGAAGAACACCTACAGCATCTTAGCTAACTGAGAGTTGGGATAAATTGTGCAAACTCAATAATTTGCTGAAAAAAAACCCAATGGAAGTATGGCCTGTGCTTGGTGTCTCGTTATTTGAGCCTCACTCTCTGTTGCTTAGCCTCCTCAGCCCTTGGTGAAAGTGGTGTCCAAAGACAAGCAAGGCGATCGTTCCTGCTTGAAGATGAAGGTACATGCAGGAGCAGTGCAGCGTCCGGCCAGAACATCCGGGCGAAGAACCCAGGCTAAACTTTGGCGACCCCCAGCTGTTTCTGTGCTGGAGGACAAAGAGGTTCTCATCTTCTTCTAATGTATTTCAGGTGCCCGTGGGCTGGTTGGCACAGCCTATAAGAGAATGCTGTGCTGATTACCACAGATGATATTTTTGACATTTTGCCCTGTAGAAAAGAGTTGACAAGGAATTCAGCACAAATTATAGTTTTTATATATCATTTATTCTTCAGGAACAGTTTTGCCTTACATGTACCTTTCAGCAATGAATGGATTCATTAAAATCTGTTTTAGGTTCAGAACTATCGTAAAGTTGTCTTTAAGAATCTTTTCATGTAAGAACTTCACGCGAAGTGGCATTTATCACTTCAGGCACTCAGTTCCCATCTCCACCACTGTGAACAATTGGATAGCTTCTCTAGAATGGAGCATTTGACATCAAACAATTCTGGATAACCTTGGATTTTAATTAATTAAGTAATTATTCCAGAATAAAAAAACATTCTTTTGCTGCACAGGGAAAAGGATCAAAGTTATTCTTTGTGGTAATTAACCACACAAAGAAAAAATGACAGGTTGAAAATGTAATAGCTGGTTGATATTAGCATAGATATATTGTCTGTGTCAGTGTTTTCCCAAACCAGTCCACATCCCAGCTCCCAAAACAGCTGTACCGTGTATTCATTGTTCTTGATTCCCTGGTTCAAATGTGTAGGGAACTGGGATAGAGCTAGTGTAGACCAGTTGTGGTCACAGGGCACTGGATAAAGAAACATTGGTCTGCGCAATAATGTTCACAGCCCGAGGCTTTTAACTATTAGACGAATCGTGAAAGTACCTTTGTACCGACCAGTAGATTGTTAATAGACTGTCTGTCCCCTTTGCCATGTAGAATGATTTGCCAGATGCGCTTAGTAAAAAGCGACTACGGACTTTGCTGAGAACATTTGGAGAATACCCCGATAAATACAGGTAACCTTGTATGAAAGAGCTCAGTAATCTTTTTGTGTGCTGGTCCTCCACTGATTGTTGTGTGTTCGGGTTTGCAGGATGTTCATTTGGCGCACTCTGCTGCGTCTGCCCGAGAACCATGCTGCTTTCGGTAGTCTGACCGATAAAGGTGTTCACTCGGCTTACGTTTCCCTGCACGAGCGCTGCCCCATCAAGAGTCACAGACTGCAGAGAGGACTGCAGAGGTAGGTTCTGCAGCGTTAACTCTGCCGAAACGTAATACATTTATTAATAATGTTTGCCAGTGGTGCTCTGGGTTGACACTCAGTCAGCTACTTTTTACTCTGCACTCTACAGGTACACGGTTTTCCCTTTTAGGTCCACTTATAATGTTGGTGTGGTTTTATGCAGCAAAAGAACCATAATTCATTGTGACGTTACTTTTCTCCGACCGCTCTTTGTCTTTTAGATTAAAAAAAGGCTCTCTTTGTTACTGTGTCTTCAAGACTGATATATAGAAATTAACCTCTGTTCTGATTGATTGCCCTGTATTGTGTCTCATATAAAAGCACAAAAATTCCTTACAACTTCATTAGGAGTGGTATATGCACATAACAGTATTGGGTTTTGTGACATCATGTGAATGCATATGGCGTGAAACACCTGTGTAAATTAGATTTTACTCTGAACTACTCGTCAATCTTGTTCGCTGATCATTGTGATGTAATTTATCTGTAAATATGGGATAATAAATACTCCTTTTCTTCCCAGGATTCTCTCTGCTCTGGCTCACTGGTCAGCCATTTTTGGCGAGACCGAATATCTTCCGTTAGTGGCATTTCCATTTGTCAAGCTCTTTCAGAACAACCCCCTCATCTGCTTCGAGGTAGTGGCCACTGTCATAGGTATGTACAAGCTCTGTGTGCTGATGGTATGTTTTGTGTGTCGACACTTTGTTCAGTTTTAAATCACACACAGTTAAAGTCGATCAAACTATTAATTTTTTTTTTTGCAAACTATACATAACCTTTAAAGCAAATGGACAGTTCCTCAGATGAGTTCAGATATCGCTGTATTCTAACAACCGGGACCTCTAGTTCTTAGAGAGTGTTTTCTAACTGTTTTCAGTGAACTGGTGCCAGCATTGGTTTGAATACTTCCCAAACCCTCCTCTAAATATACTGAGCATGGTGGAGAACGTGTTGGCATATCATGACAAGGAGCTGCTGCAACACTTTGTCAACTGTGGTGTCACTTCCCAGGTTTGTAAGCTACTTCAAATGTATTCATGGGGTTGATGCGTGATTGGGTAAAGCTGAAAATGATACATTTATTCCTACATATTTTCTCATGTGATTCAACATTATATGAACTATTATATGTAACAGTAGCCATATATGTTCTCTACTGGTCAGTTTTAATTGGATCATTTGTATTAAGGCTTAAATTCAGCATTTTCTGTGAATTTTGGTGCCGAGTTTTTGTTTATTTCCTGTTGACCGAGCTGAAGCTTGGTTTTGAATTGTCCTTCGTGTTCTCTGCAGTTGTATGCGTGGCCTCTGCTGGAAACCCTGTTCTCTGAGGTGCTGACCCGCGAGGAGTGGTTGAAGCTGTTTGATAATGTTTTCACCAGCCACCCCTCTTTCCTCTTAATGGCTGTGGTGGCCTATGTGATCTGCAGCAGAGCGCCGTTACTCCTCTGCACTCGCAGGGAGGACTTTGAGGTAGAACCTTTGGCCTTGCTATGTAGTCCATCAGCCGCAACATTCTTATTTTAAGTTTGCTTTTGTTTTGCACCGGGGCTGGAAGACTAATGTAGCTAACAAGAAATTGTATCTGACTAATATCTGACAAATTAGCCACATGCCTAAATGATCACACACTTGCCTCAAACTGTGACGAGATGTTAAGTAATCTCAGGTAGTGGTTTCTCACTCTGTATGACGCTGTTATCTATAAAAAGTAAAAAGTATCATAGTCCTTTTTGTACTTTTGTCCATTACTTGTTAGCACAATTAGCATCTCATAGTTCTAGTACAAAGCCAAAGAAGCAAACTGCAAATGTGTTTTGGCTGATAAACATGGTGTACACTTGCCAAACCGTCGCTTAAAAACGGCCAAGGCTCTCGAATATACTTGATCACTGAAATTCTTTTGGTCATAGACTCATAGAATTATGTGTTCTCCTTCAAAAACGCCTCCTCCGTAGTACTTTTTCCATCATCGGAACAACCTGGACATGAGTGCCATGCTGAAGGAGGCATACCGGTTGATGCAGACTACCCCGACAGACCTGCACCCGAATTCTATGCTGAGTGACTTTGAGCCTCTGACACGCGGACAGTACCCTGTTTTCAACAAGTACCCTACTTTCATAGTGGAGTACCAGAGTCAGGAGAGGGAGCGCATCCGCCAGCAAGAGGTGGAATACCTGAAAGAGAGGTGGGAACTAGGATGGGGTGCACTGGAGCAAGGGTAGCACTAGAAACAATTGTTTATTAACAGACTACTTTTAATAGTATTTTTAAATACTTTTTTAAATTTCTGAATGGATCATATTAGAGAAACTTGCTTATCAGGATTGTTCACAGCGGTGGTGATTGGAGGCAGATGTCTAGAGCAAATTTTAAGCACAAAATAGTTATGAATAGCTTGATCCCTGAGACTTTTTGTGATACATATCTGTTTAATAAAACATATGCATTATGCCTGTGATGGAGTGTTAAATGGTACATTTGTTCAGATTGGCCAGCTTTTTTACCATGATCAGCATTACATTCAGCATAACTCAAAAGATGGGTATTATTACTATTGTTTCTGGGTTCTAAATGAAAATTAATTGTTTTTAAATGTTTTTTTTCATCTATTTAACATCAAAGCACTTGACTATGAATGTCACTCTGAATGATGTCAACAAATAGAATGGAACTTTGGAATTCCTTATTAATGCCTAGGTACTCCATCTTCTTCTCTTTCTTTGTTTCATGAACTGAGCCAGGTGTGCCCAATTATGCACTGCATGACTGCATGATGTTTCAATGGATAAACATCTGGGCACCGTGTCCCTTAAAAAGCAAGAGAATGTACATTTACTGTTAGTGTATTCACACCATCTGCTAAATCTGGTCCAGTTACTTTGAGAATGAAAGACTGATATGTTTGTCTGTACAAACTGATGTGTGTGTGTGTGCATGCAGACAGGCACTTCAGGATCTGCGGGCGGAGGCTGTGAGGCAGCAGGCTGAGGATGAGGCCTGGTACACACAGCAAGAACTGCTGCAGCAGGCTGAGAAACAGTGCAGGAAGACCTTAGAGCAAGAGGAGAACAAACTCACTGAGCAAAGAGCCAGGTATGTCTCCTCATTTCTTTAGTTTTTCTCAGGGATGCATCTGTACCATTTTTTTGCCTTTCCGTTATGATACTGATACTGATGTTAGCTCTGACTAACCTAGACTCTAGATAGGTGTATATGAATCCTTTTATTGATACCTTTCCACCTGTTTAAAGAAAATTATCCAAAAAGCAATATGCTCTTACATTTTTATGTGTATGTACATACGCACAACATACGCTATATTGAGTTCAGGTGTTTAAGCTATACAAATTGCTAACAGATGTATAAAATAAAGTACACAGACATACAGCCTCCACAAACACTGGCAGTAGAATGGGTTGTACTGAAGAGCTCAGTCATGTGTGTGTGTGTGTGTGTGTGTGTGTGTGCATGTTTCTCATACCCCCTATGCAATCATCAGAAGCTGCTGTAGGAATAAGGTAATAGCGCCTTTTACAGGTTTATCATAAGTTTTTTGTGCCTTGCTCAGGTTGGCTGCTATGAAAAGGGAGATGAAAGTGAAGGAGCTCACACTGCTTGATGCTGCCAGGAGAAGGTTCCTCAAGCACCAGCAGAACCAGTGCAGGATAGAGCTCAACCGACTGGACGATGAAATTCAAAGAAAGGTCACCTCCTTTTTGTATCTCCTTTTTTTTTTTTCTTTTTTTAAATTTTATTTTACCACAATCAGACTGGCACAATACCCTTATTTTGTCTGTGCTAAGAGTGAGAGTGTGTGTTTTGTGTTCAGATGGCACTGCGAGCGCAAGAAACAGCAGTGGCTGTGAAGGATATGGAATTGAGGCAAATAGAGCTGAATTCTCAAAGAAGATTGATTGAGCAGGTCAGTTTCTGTCATAGTCAGGTTGGGCTGACTGAACATCATCTCTTAGCGGTTGAGTACCGTCTGAAAGTGGGCTTGGAAATACAGGGATCTCATTATTGCTGTATTCAGCAGCTTTATGACTAAAATAAGCACTAATCTAAATACAAACAAGGGGAATAAAATGTGTCCATCTAGTGTTCTATATTTTGAATTTTTGCAATAAGAAAAAACATTCATCCTGACGAGCTATACTTTCACACGATACAAAGGACAGCTGGGGGGTTTCAAATAATACTAAATAAATAAATATTTTAAACTATGCTTCCTTAATGCCTCATTATTTTGTGAATATAATTGTCCCAGATGCCTGAAAATATTCTGTTTCTTCCTAGCAACTGGCAAAAGAGCAGGAGCACGTCAGCCAGGAGGTGAGAGCTGAGGTGGATGTCTGGCGGCGAAGGGCAGAGATGGAGTACTCTGCTTTCCAGAACCTCCCTCAGACAGACAGTGAGATCCAGGAAACCAAAAAGGTAGTCTCCCTCACCATCAACAACAGTCCAAACCCAGATAAACAACGAAAGATTTGAGTTCCTTATTAGAGTTCTTATTAGGAATTAGGCTAAACTGTAGGGTTTGGCATGAAGCATAGTTTTTCTTCAAATGAGTAGTATTTAAGTACTGCAAAAAGAAAATGTTTTATATTAGTAAGGATGCAAGATTTAACATTAATGTATTAAGTGCAGAAAGCATCAATATTTTCATATACAGTGATATGTGACATAGTAACAGCTATTTGTTTCCACATTCTCTGTGGTTCTGGACTGCATGCTCAGTCAAAAACTTACATTACATTACATTCATTTGGCAGACGCTGTTTAAAATATGAGGCGTACAGTACGAGGACACATTCAAGTTCCAGGACAGCATGAGAACCAGGGGAGAATTCTAAGATCTAAAATCTTTGTGTTGCAAGAAAAGCATCAGGAGACGAGATGCTCTCTGAACAGATGAGTCTTCAGGAGGTGTTTGAAGCTAGAGAGGGATTCTGCTGCTCTTGTCGGCTTAGGCAGCTCATTCCACCAGCGTGGAACTGTTCCAGCAGGCAGATAGTGAAACCAATTCAATAATGGTCAGAGATGTGTAGAGGCGTAACAGTATGCGATTAGCTGCACAGTTCCTAGTGAGGATGAGCTCCGGTGTCTTGCCAGCTTTGTGTGTTGGACAAACCAGGCTGAGGTCAAAAGAGTAGTTTGGGGACATAAAGTCAACTGAGCTGGGATTGTGAATATTCAAATCAACTAGGATGAGTAATCGACAGTCATAGCCAGGGATGGCAGACAGTAGTGTTTCTAGTTCATCCACAGAGTTGCCCAAAAGTCGGCAGATGGCCGTTTCAGAGAGTTTCACAGGAGCAAACGCCAGGACAGTATTGTATTTGAAAGAGGCATAATTAGTTGGAGGCAGTAGCGATGAAAATTTCCAATTAGTGGAAATGAGAAAGCCCGTTCCACCTCTTCGTCCAGACAAACGTGAGATGTGAGAGAGTGCGTGGTTGGTAGAGAGTGCAGCTGGGGTCGCTGTGTTTTCTGGTCGGATTCAGGTTTCAGTGAGAGCAAGTAGACCAAGGGATAGCTGGTTGGCATGTGCCGAGTCATGAAGTCAGCTTTGTTGACTGCGGACGCTCAGCTCCACAGCCTCACAGACAATAGAGCATGAGGAGGAGCTGAATATGGTAGTGACCTCAGATTGATTGGGTTTCTTTGTCTTTTTGGATAGCAATACCATGTGCGGATACCAATAATGACAGGAACATAGTGGAAACTCATAGCTTATCTAGAGTAATGGAAGTATCTTCAGGTGAGTAGAGCTGATAGCTGCGTCCTTGCTCGGTGAATTCGCACAGGCAGACTCGCGGGTCTTCACACGAGGAGGGCTTCACACGAGGGCTGACGCTTCAGCGGCAGCACTCTTTGATACGCAGTGAGCTTAAATTGGACACAGCTGTGACCTTAACGTAATTCATATCGTAATTCGTTTTTCATTCTGAACTGCACAGGTTTTATCAATCCCCTTTTGAACTGAACACATGAAAGGATCTCTGTGTTTAAATAACCACAGCCATCACTTTCAGATGCTACAGGAGTCCTTGGCAGAGGCAGGGCAGTCGGGAGTAGATACTGACTGGCAGACAGAAGTTATTCGGCGACTGGAGAAGGCAGATGAGGAGCGCGAGAGGCAGAGACAACAGCTGGCTGAGCTCAGCAGGGAGACGGAGGCCAAAGAGGAGGAGTTTGTACAGCTAATGAAGGAGGTACAGGACAAGCATGTAAATGATATCTCTTTGGCATCTTCATCACTTAATTGCATCTGCAGGTGTTTTAAGAACAGTGTGTTGTACGTAAAATCCCATCCTACATAATATTATTCAGTTATATGGAATCATTGAGAGAATGATGCAGACTGATTGAGCTATGTTATGGAAAACCACTGAAAAATGGCCATGTTATGATTAATTAGGACCGTTATCTTATTTAAAGCACAGAAACCTCAGAAGCAGACCTCAGGGCTAAACCAATAAAATGCGTTCCAGACTAATATTAGAATTTACCATCATATTTGTCATATTATGCAGTGTTCTGTAGCACAGGCTTGCATCCCTCAGCCACATCAACTTGGCAGAACATCATACAATCCCTCATACACCCACTCATACATCATACAATCACTCCTACATCATGCAGCTGTTGAGAATCTCTGGTGTCACCCAGTTCAGACTAGCCTGGCCAGATCTATTGGATAATACAAACAATGAAGCCAGCATTACTGTAACCCTTACCTCAGTCATCAAAAACGTAAAGGAAATGGGTAGTCAAGAAAACATCCCCATCTGTGTGCAATAAGATATTTGGCTCACTAGCAGTAATGTTAGCTTCTGAATTCTCAAGCGAACTAAAAAAGAACATTTAAAAACAATCAGCTTACCAAAAAATCTGTGCCAGAGCTGTAGAACTTTTCGTTCCTCTCACCTTTAAGATACATCATCAGAAGGGATTTCCCTTTTCTGTAAACCAGAAAATCTCATTTTGACGAGTGCTTTGTCGCTATGAGGACGTGAGCTGACATGTTCAATTGATGTAGTGATTGTTACGGTTTTGGCTCAAGTGTCTGATATGTCCTGAATGCACTTAAGGCTTTAGAAGCATTCATTTTGACAGTTTTTAAACAAGTAATACAGTTATATTGATGACTGCTTGTTCTTCCACAAGAATCTAATAATACAAATCAGGTACAACTGCAAAACATGCTGTCTGTGTACACAGACTAATCTAATTTGATGAAAAAAAGAAAAATGCATGCTTTCATCCATGCTTTTCTCAGTGGAATGACATGGCAGCCAGGCGAGACCAGCAGGAGGAGGAGGAGCAGATGGCCACTGTTGCAGAAGTCCAGTGGAGGTCACGTCCCTCCCAGCGCACAGTCGACATCCCACAGCACCAGGAGCGACTGAGGAGGAGCCAAGAGAAGTCCATCAGTGAGTTCAACTAAAAAACTGTATCTAAACTCATTCAAGTTGCTTACAGTCAAATGTGACTGTGTAATTGAACCCAAATTTTACTAAGAGCTTTGTTGTTCATCAGTTTCATCTTTGGCATATTTATACAATCTGAATTTATTTAAAAGTAGATGCTTAGAAAATGCAAAGTGTGATTGTGTAGTAGCTATAAAAGCAGTGTTTGGACCCCAAAACATTGTTTTTTCATCCGCATAAAAAGTTTTTCGGCTCTTACCAATCCATTCATGGTTCAGGGCGGATGAACGTGTAGCCGCATTCACAGGCTGATTATTTTTAATGAAACCGCAACGGTGACACGTGTGTTTCTCCTCGTGTGTTTCTCAGTGTTTTGTCCCTTTCCAGCTGCCTTAGCTGTGATGTCACAGACTTGCTCTCCCACACATATTTTGAAGGCGACTTGACTGTCCGCTCTCTCTCCCAGTACATTACGGACCCGACTCGGCCACAAAAATTGTTTTATACATGAACAATACTCGGCAACAATACCTTGATCAGTCGATCAAAAACCATGCCGATGTTTCAAATACTGTAATAGGAGAAGAGGTGGCAAATTCCAGCTGCAAAAAGAATGATGATAATACAAATAAAACTTCAGGAGAAAAGTAGTGTGATTGCTGAACTATCTAATATTGCATGGGTTCGTTTGCAAAAAAATACCATAGCACGCGTTTAGAAAACTTGGTTAAACTATAGTTTGTGTATTAAGAAAACTATGCACCAAAACAAATAACTGTCCTTTGGTGGGGGGTCCTCCTGTATTTATGTCATATTTACTGAGTAATTGAGGGTCTGCAGGCTGCCAGAGTGACACTGAGTGTATTCTGTAGATCAGCTAGTGGAGAAGCAGCTCCACGCTCCCTGCTCAACAAGACGGCTTTGGCTGGATGGTCCGCAGGTCAGCAGCGTCAATATCTGTCTGAACAACCAGCTGTCCTCTGATGACTCCACCTGCTGTGAGTGAATATCTACCCCTTTCACACCAGTTTCACATGAAAGCAATAAGACACGAGCGGGCATGCGTTTCAGTGATTACGTAAGAATGTTCCTATGAGCTTTATACATACAGCATGATTTGATGTTACGTTTTTTTCGTGCACCAATATTTTTTTTCATATGACTGTCCAATGACTGGGCACTGCCACAAGACAAATGTTTGTGTGCAAGAAAGCAACGTTTAGTAAGGTTTCAACGCCCTCTTGTGGGGAATCAGAATCATTGTGGAAAAATCATTTCGTTTTAATATTGAAACGTTTTATTTCATTTGAGTTTTAGCTCATTTTAACATTTTGGTTATGCTAAAATGGCACATTGTGCAACTTAGTAGGATTTATAGGTAGTTTTATCTTATTGCTACAATACCTAGAACTTTCCAAGCACCTGAGCCACTTGCTCAAAAAGTACAGCTCTGCACTGGCCTGGTAGTGGAGTTGCTCAGGTGGGGATATTTTTAAAGATCTCTTCAAAAATGGGTGTCCAAACCATGGCCAGTAACTTTCAAAATCCAGCATTACAGCTGTGCTTGAAACACTACTACCAGCAACACACACGTTACTATGCCACTACCATGTCAGTGTCACTGCTGCACCTAGTTTATCAGACACATAAATATTTGATGTTTCTGAGAAAGTGACATGTGTGTCTGTAAATTGTTGGTATGCTTGATAAACTGACCAGTGGGTGTGAGTAGAAGGTAGTACTTAAATACCCATACGCTGCCTGTATGTTGTGGTGTGACTGCAGTTTCTCTGGACCACGGCCGAGATAAACTGGACCGTGAGGAGAGGGAGCTGCTGCAGGAGGTGAGGGAGCTCCGGAAGAAACTGGTCGCAAGAGCTGCAGACTGGACCTCTCAACCGGTTCACGACACTCCCAGTAACCACAGTACACTGTGACCAAGGGGACCAAGCATGAAGGGTCCAAATGAGGACGTCCTGTCTGCTGGTGAATTTGTCCACCGTGGGAAACTCTTGGAACCTACTGCACAGTTTGAGAGCTGAAATATTGTTTTGGTTTGTTTTTATACCTGTCCTGAATTAGTTATTTATTTTTTAACTTATTTTTGTATATTTTTGTACATGTTGGACCTCTTAGACTAGTTTAATTGTGGACTGTAATTAACTTTCTTGGAAATGTATTGTATGGAATTTTGTCACAATAACTGTGCAGAAGTGTCAGAACCTGGTCTTTGATTTTTAACCAACGTCTATGATTCTTTTGGATCATACCTGGACAACCCTCATGGCCATTTTCCGGGTTGGGGAAGTAATAAAACAGTATTCTGGAAATACAAAGTCATGGTCATGATTTCAATGCGACATGTGTCAGTTCAGTAATCTGTAATGATTTTTTTTTTCTGATTAGTATTTCTAAAATCTACAAAATGCTCCCTCACAAAAAGTTATCAGATAGTTACAGATGCTTTAACTGATGCCTGAAACATTGGTTTACAGTAGTGATTTTGGCCTGATCTGGGACAAGAAGAGTGGAAGCTGTTACGGCTGCAAAGGGGGACCATTTCCACATTAAAGACTATAGATTTGAATGCAGTATCATTAAAGTCCCTATTGGTGTAATGGTCAGGTGTTCCAATACATATAGTGTACATGCATGCAGTAACCATCATTAACAGCATTATGTGTGGTAAAAGAAATCACCTCCACCACTGTCTTAAGTAAGCGAGACAATCTCAGACCTCAATAAATGTGTTTTTAGTATTTTCCCTTATTTAACCCCCGTTTTAAAAATGGTGCCCTGAATCAAGAAAACACTGAACACTGCACTGCTGTGAACATTACTAGCACTGCCTGCTCTTCTTACAGCCTTTATGGAAACTCACTAGGTTCCTTTGTTCCTGCCTTACTATGAGTTTCTCTGTGATTAATCATTTCACATCAAACCACTCCATCTATACTGTGCGAGTTTAAACACAACCTTTATTATCTTGTCTTGTATCTTGTATTTTCGCTGACTTCTGGGCGAGAGCTCATACTAACCTTTAGCTTTCTATCAAAGATATAGTTTTTCACATACTGGTCAAAGAAAGAAATTACAGAGAGAAGTGAAAGTGAGGAATGAGGGATGGAACATACATTGGATCCTCATACAGTCATTGAGTGTTTATTCTATGGACTTGTGGTTTGACAAATCAAAACAATTGAAACTATTAATATTTTCTGTACATATGAGAAAATTCTAAAGAGCACAGTGGCAACAGTAGATGTGACAGCTTTTCGAATTTGTAGTTTTTCTATTTCTGGTCAGTTCGATGAGGCCGACGACGTGATTTGCAGCGGAAATCTTCGAACTTGGAGCGGCTATCTGCCTCTAGTGGTCAGTCCATGCAGTCTGGATGGGTTTAATTTGATATATTAATGGTTTCTGCACTCACTGTCTTGTAAGTCTTGATTTTTCAAACCCATTTTAGATTCTGGATTGAGTATAATAATGGTTTCTAGTCAGTGCGAGCACATTTGGAGAATACCACATATGACCCAGTCTTCAGCTCACCAAAACTTAAAACTCTAATTACGACTCAAACACACAGTATTTTAGGTTGATCATATTTTAATTATGTTTTCAATAAACAGTCTGAGTAAAAGCCTACTATATCCTGCAACTCTCCAAGCAGTCTTGACTGTAATCCAGTTTTCCAACAGAGGGGACTGACAGATATATGCAAGTATGGAATAAAACAGGATATCCAGATATTATCCAGTCCTCTGATACGGATGGACCAGGCTGATGAGTTATAATTACCCTTTAAACTCTGGTTAACCGGTCATTTTAACCTTCAGACAAACATTCCGGTAAGGTTTTAGCGCTAAATGCTTGAGTTTATCAACAACAGGGCAAAATATAGTCCAGTTACAGAGAATGTACAGCTGTTAGGAGCTGTTTACGTTTCTTGACTGTTTCTACGTGTAGTTTTCTATACAGTAACACTTTTACGCGGATTGGCAGTCGCGAGTTCAGTCCAACGCAAATTTGTTTCTGAGAACCGAACTAATAATTGTTCGCTGAAACCCGTTTTCTCTACCGCTCTGGTGTGGGTGTGTGGCAGAGGGAGGAGTCAGAGTCTGATGGGTGGGTGTGTGACAGGGGGACGAGTTATAGGGTGTTGGGTGGGTGTGTGACAGGGGGAGGAGTTATAGAGTGATGGGTGAGTGTGACAGGGGGAGGTGTGACGGGGGAGGATTTATAGAGTGATGGGTGGGTGGGTGACAGGGGGCGGAGTTATAGAGTCTGCTGGTGATGGGGAGAAAGTATTTTCTGTGGTGTTCAGTAGAGCACTTTATGCTGGTAAGTCTGGGTCAAATTGCTTTTCAGAAGTAGAAGAAGCAGCTTCATTTATGTAGCACCTTTCATATATAAGATGCAATTTAAAGTGCTTTACAACAAATGGTAGAAATATAAATATAAAGTAATTCATTCATTCATTCACTTATTAATTTCTGTAACACCTTATTCCTTACTAGGGTTGCGGGTACCCAGGGCCTATCTCGGGGTCAGTGCGCACGAGGAAGGGACTCACCCTGGGCGGGGCAGCAGCCCACCGCTGTATACAAGCAATACAAAATAACACAAGTGATAATAATAATAAAAACAGAATATGAGGAACAGAAATAGATCTAAAAAGCCTTGGTAAAAAGATGGAAGCGATTCTGCTTCTCTGACTGCTACAGGTAACGTACTCCAGAGAGTTGGAGCATAATAGCTAAAGGCTTCTCAATATTTCTTTTCTCAAGTGAAGTACAGATACTCAAAATCTGTATTTAAGTACAGTACTCAAGTAAACGTACTTCGTTACTGTCCACCTCTGTCCATGTCTGGAAGTCTGGCAGACCAGCCCTGAATGATTTATGCAGATTTTATTCTTAATTCAGCCATCAGAATGGCCACATTTGTGTTAGGTCATTCGTGTAATGTTCCTGTGGTGATGGCTCTAGCCCAAATGTCTACAGTTCCTATAATGTTAACTTAAGTGAACCCAGGAAGACGGGCTACTCTTGGCTTTACTTACTCAAGATTTTGGGCTTACTGGGGACTCATTTGCCCACAGAGGGGTCACAATTGCCCTTAAAAGTGAGATGATAATCATAATAATTATAATGGACCACAGTGGCCTTAAAAGATTTACCTCGAATATTTAGCGCTTCATCCAAAAATTGAATGTAATTTTTAGAATCAGAATCAGAAAACTTTATTGCTTATGTAATGGCTGCAGACACAGTGACAAGAACAATAGAAAATATAAAGTCTAAATAAAACCTAAATAAAAAATCCGTAAAAACGGAGACTCTATTAAAATGCAATATACAGAAATTCTGGATATAAACCCTGTAGTTAAGTAACACAGCCGAGTGAAACCTACCACACATTATTTTTTAATTGCCCGTTTGCTAGTTCTTCCTGTTCGTTTGATGGAATAAGACCAGTCCTTGACCACCCCCACAATGATGTCAGAACAGTGATGACAAAAGCAGAATGATAAACTCTCCTGGCTCCTGTCACTCTAAAAGTAGCACAGTGTGAGGCTTACTGACTCACTTCTGGCTGAACTCACTCATAATCACTCTTTCTGTTGATCAGAAACGACTTTGATGGCCTCATAAGAGAATGCATGAAATGTTCTGGACAGACATTCATGGTTTCAGTACTGTTAAGATTTTAGATCAACACTGTGGCCTAAACTGTTCATATTACTGTTCTTACTGACACTACGGTCCTAAACCTGCCTGTTATTCATTTATGTGTGAAGTGAATTGTTCATTTAAGCTATTGATCTATTAGTCAACACAATGTTGACTGACTAACTTCTCTTTACCAGGAGTGAAAATGAGAAATGAGAGTCAGACCAAGGAACTGAATTCCTCAATATTTTATTGAATACTTTAAATATGCTGTCAAACTTACTGAAAAGGAACATATTTATTATGAAAGGAATAAATAGTCCCTGAATATGTACAAAACACTAAATGACTCTGGACTATCTGGTCCATCAGGATTTGCCATGGTGGGGAAAGGACTGACCGGTCAGCATGGAGTTCGCTGCTGTTGTCCAGGGGGCGCCGGACGAACAGAGCTCAGTCCATACGTCACTCGGGGAGGCTGCTTTCGTGCACCCCACTAAATTAATAAGTTAGTTAAATATAGTATAAATAAGTTAATAAATAAGTTAACGAGTTAAACGGGATGTTTTAGACGAGCTGTAATAGTTGGACTACTGTTATGGTTTAGATACAATAGGATGTTGCTCATTAATATGTAATATCTGTAAACAAACAAAGGTGAACTATTGTTTTATCTCACTTTTCAGGTATTTTATATATTATTTTTTTTATATGTTTACCTTTATATATATATATATACTTATATATGAATGTTTATTTATTACATTATTATATTGAATGTTTTTATACACATAATTCTTTATTTTATTTTTTAAAAGATATTATATAAATGTATTAAATGTATTATTACTACTATTACTAGTATTATTATTGTTGTTATCATTATTGTTATTATTACTATTTAAAAATGAATAATTCTGATTTATTATATGTTAGAGTCCAAGGGCCTCATTTCTCCTGGACTAATGTGTGAATTTTATGAGTGAATTATTGGAGATGGCGGTTTTATGTTTGTCTCAAACTTGACTTATGTTTTGATGAGTGTCATTTACAGTGTTAC
>JBBPCX010000006.1:3805611-3826251 GCA_037974365.1 Hydrocynus forskahlii
AAGTCGGATGTGTTCAGGGTGAAGAGGAACGGTGACAGAACAGTTCCCTGAGGAGCTCCAGTGCTACACAACACCGTTGTCAGACTTACATCCCTGTAGTCGCACGTACTGGGGCCTATCAGTCAGGTAGTCCAGAATCCATGGAACTAGAGGAGCATGCACCTGCATAGCAGACAGTTTGCTCTCAAAGCCATGAGATTTTGAAACAACTTAATCATTAGTGGACTGATGAACCAGCTCCAGTGGCTGTACAGGCCAACAGGTGTGCATCTCTACATTCAGCAGTGTTTTCTTCAGGCGTCACCTGCTTTCTATTAAAGATACAGTCCGTCACCTAGTGGTCAAACACAGGCATTACAGAGAGAAGTGAAAGTGAGGAATGAGGGATGGAACGTTTTTCTACAATGAGTTGAGAAGGATTTTCACTCACAAATTAATTTACAAACAAAATCACACATGATCAGTGAATCCAGACATCAGACAATTTAAACTGTAAACAAGCTCAGTATAAATGCAGAAAGTCCTAAACAGCACTATGGCAACAAGCCAAGAAGAACATTCCAATAATGACATTACAGTTAATAAGTGTGATGTCGCATCATCGAGAGGTCCAAATTCTGCCATTTCTGATCAGTTTAATGAGATGAACACACATAAAAACACGCATTTTACATAAGCAGTAACCTAGCTTGTTAGCAGATTTAGCTTGCTAGCTACTTTAGTAGGTCTAACAGATTTTTACCTCATTAAACCTGAAGCTCCTACATCTAAAGGGACACCTCTTTTTCTGTGTATGTGTAACTATTGTTGCCATATCTGGATTTTGTCAGAGAGCCCAGTTTTGAGCTCTGTTTTCCAGTGCCTGATTGGTACTGCCAGATTAACATTAAGATGTCCACTTGAGTCTCAAAGTGTCGTTCTAGCCTTGTCTGGCCAAGTAATAAGAAGACAGTTGTAGCGTCATATCTGCCTTAGCTGTAAATGGTTCTGGATGAGGGGAGACTGATACTTCAGAGTGTGTGTGTAAATATAGTTATAGTATTGAACGGAATTGAATGGTTTTACAGAACATTCCTAATGTAACATCCTTAATGGTAAATACAGTGAACCACTGACACGCACGAATTGTGAACTCTGAACCACAAATAACTGTATATTATATATGGGGTTTACTGTATATAGATATAATAATATTCTGAAAATTGTTTTCATCCTTTATCTTTCACTGTAGAGTATTGGTAGTTTTGTATGTATTTAAATGTTTGGGTTTTGTAATAAACATAATGCAATATTTGCTTAGTTAGTTCATATTTTGGGGAAAGGTTTTAAGTTACTTTGTATGCTTCTATATCAATGTGTAACTAAGATTGCTAGATTTATAGGGAAATAAAAGAAAATGAGGGAAAGAAACTGTGATAGCATTGCTATGGAATGGAGTTCCAAAGGGAACTAAAAGCACCTGCTCTTACTGTTAGGCTCACTGAGAAGAGCCAGAATGCCCATAACTACTGGACACGACCAGTTGATATAAATGTGTCTATAATTGACCATATCTAAGCAGAGCTATATGAAAATATTTCACACAAAAATATGGTACAGTATGACTTAGCATAAGACAAACCTCTAGATCAAATGATCTGTGAGGAATTTCATCTTTCAAGGTAACTGCTCTTCCACTGTTAGATTCCAAGTACCTGGCCTGTGGCTTACTCACAGGGGGGAGCTCTTTTGTGTGGCTCACTGACTCATCCACAAAATCTCCTCGGGCATTTCTCTGTACTTGCGTTCTCATAGAGATCAAATACCCGCATAAGTGGGTTTTGTCAGGACACATCAAAAGGTCACTTGTATGGATTTGGGTAGTCAAGTTTCCCAGAATGCATTTTATACTAAGACAATGGTGGCAGAGAGACAACCACTGTCGACCACTGCCTGATCCACTCTACACGTTTTCTTTGGTTGTATTTGACGTTTTTGTACTTCTCACTCAAACTTAAAACTATTTCCATTCGAACTTCAAACTCCCACATTTATTCCCCACTGTTGTCCCTTTTACTAGGCACACACACACACACACACACATACATGTAGAAAATATATATTTTTTATTTATATCTTAATGTACAGATGTATTTTTAAAAGAACAGTTTGGTGCATAATATTTTATTGTATGTATCTTTTAGGTAAAAATGCAGTAATCTCTTCCAAGATGATCTGTGACTTCAGCACAAACGCTGTTGTTCTAAAAATCTGGACTACCTGAGCTGAATTTAAGTAGAATGGGGTCCATAATTCCACACTTCATGCTGAGAAACACCCATGAACTCTGTTCACATTTAGTTTTTAACTGGAGTACTCCCTGCATACACAATAAAGAGTATGATTAATGGTTTAATGTATTGCAAATGAGACACTGAGTGCAGAGAGAGAGAGAGAGAGAGAGAAAGAGAGAGAGAGAGAAATTTCAAAAACTTCAAATTCCAATCCACTGTTTCTAGGATTTAACCTCATCACGACCTCACGATCTCTTCTTGTCTTCATGAACACTGCTCAGACACTGTGTACCCTCAGCCACCCAGGCCATTTGCAGATAAGGTCAATAATCTACAACCACATATGGAATACATTTTTTGACATTTTTGGGGCCCACTAAGAATTTGTCCCGAAGTCTATCCAAAGCATGGTACTTTCTGAAATATAAAAATTAAACCTGGATTAAAAGCCAACTGTAAATTAGATCATTGCAATTGCAAATTTTGCAGTATAGCTCCACATGAGCCTGCCTTTTGTTGCTAGGCGTCGAACATGACGTAGCAAAACTGCTACTTCCGCCCTTGGCCAAGGGTGCGTGATGTTTTCTTTCCCAACCCGTTTTCGGGCAAATCCCGCCTTCCTACGCTTGGATTGGCTACACGGTTCGCCTCTTCTGTGCTAGAATTGGCTAAAACTTCAGACTTGCGCACATTTTGCTGGCTAATAGCCAATCATAGCCCAAATGGGCGGGACTTGTATGTATAGGGATGGGAAATAAAACCTAAATCGGTCGGGATGCTGCTGTTGAGGTTGATGATGAAAATATGGAAGTGAATCCCTACAGTCGTCACTGAATCTTTTGGCCGTTTCTTTAAACGCTTGTGTAACGAACTTCAAGTCAGTAAAGACAAAGAAACTACGGTACTGTGCTTTTACATGTTATCATGTTTCAGAAACGTTTTTTTTTCGTGTTTGCATGTCGTTGAGCATTAATGGTTCTCACCCAAAATCAGATTCTCGCAGATGGCGAAATACACAAAGCCGGTGACGAACATGTAATGTGAACTGTGATTCTCAATGAAAAATAGTCTAAAAATAGACAGCTGTGTTGTTAGACCGGGTTTCCTATTCTAGCATGTTTTGGTACATTAATATTCCTTTTCATACGTGCTTTGTCGGTGTCACTTTTCCCTCTCTCTCTTTGTTCACCGTCAGTTTGTACAAAGTGACGTTTTTCTCTCATACACTGTTGCGTTTATTTTTCGGTCCTCTTCTATCTTCTTGAAATTATATTTCTATTTTTGTTTGCTTAGAGATGTATCTGTTCATCTGCAATAATAACACTTCTATGAAATTGTGAGAATTAGGTAAATTCCCTCGTCTTTAAAAACATTAACCGTTATTGTAAAGCTAAACGTGTGTGTGTGAGGTTAGGATCTACACGATGATGAAGCATAATCCGACAGGGAGTGCACTGAAACAGACATTTATTTTGATGTTGTATCACAGAAATTCCTCCTCTTGCCCTACTGTTGGGATAGGAAGACCCCTCTAGCAGAGGTGTATATTTTTAAGATGAAATTGAGGTCTCTGTCAATTATGTCTAAAATTAATTCACTTGATTTTTAATAAATTGTGTCAAAAACAATTAAAAATAAAATAGAAACACTTAAAATGCCATTGGTGTTCATACGCATAATTATATGCACATTAATTCTATGATAATTTTATGACTATCATTATGGCATCAATGCTAGCTATAGAATTCAAAGCAACTAAAAAGTTAAATCTAATGCCCTAATTGAACAGTACTGTAAAGGGGGGTATTTGCCCCCTATCTAGAGGAACATGTTGCCCTCTCTCTTCACAACCCCCTATTTACAGATAAGTCACTCTCATCCATTGACAAAGAATACTCTAACGGACCCTTTCAAGGGGAACAAACTCCCAGCAACAAACTGATGGAGATTTTATAATTAACTATACTGTCAGATTGGATTTGCCAAAAACATTTAGTTGGAATAGAACATAAGAGGAGTGGGAACCTAAGGGGGCTTCTTCACCTCATCTTATTTGTATTTGTTCAGTGTTGGCTACATAAAGGCAAATAAATACTGTACTACTCACTGAAGTGGAGATAAGAGTTATGAAGTGCAATTCCACATTGCACTCCTAAAATCATAGTATATTTAGGATTTTTTAAAAGTTCCAACAGAAAATTGTAACATGACATGCTCACAAATGCATTGCTTGAATCCTAAGACATTGTTTTATAATAGGATTTTGCTATTAAAGTTTTGGCCTTTAACATGGTACATGAAAGGTGTTATAAGGCAAAAAAAGTATATTTCTGAATAATCTTCACTACTTTATTATCATTAACATGGCATGTAAAATCTCAGAGGACACTTGCTGGATTTGGATAGTGAATGAAATGGCTTTGTTTGAGTTTTAGACATTGTCTGATTGTGATTACAAACATTGTAAAGAAAGTCAGCAAGATATCTCTTAATGAACCAACAAAACACTCTGAAGGATTTTGTTTACATCTAAGCATAGTTTTAAAATTAATTTTATGCTTTAGAAAATGTGAATGGTTTAATACTTAATCTTATGATACAGTGCACTATGTACATAATAAAAATATACAGAATCTTAACAACTAAGTTGTTAATGATACATTGGTCTGGATGCACTTTGAATATGAAATAACACACTACTTTCTCTATAGTGTGATATAATATTATAAAGTACATCATAATGTAATTTGCAAGACTTCAGTTTCTACCCCCATATATTGTGCCATTTGGCCATTATGGAGTTCTGCATTTGTGGCTGAATTGTCAGTGCCTCTTTGTCAGAGAAATTATACACTATTTGGGCACATATGTCTTTATTTTAATTCCTATGTAGTGCACTATGTAGGGAGTAGGCAGCCATTTGAGACACAGCCTTACTGCTCATCTGTGTTACTTTTGTTCTTATCTGTGTACCTGTTTATGACATGGTGATCAAAGATTGGTTAAGCGTTTACATGATAGTTCAGCCTGTTCCTGATGTCCAATCCAGTGATTTCTGCCGTTAGAGGATCTATACTGATACTGAGTACCAGATCGACACACCCCTAATTAGTTTAGTTCACGAGTGTTTACACCAATACTGCATGATTTATCAAGAAAAAATAATCTACTATTCCTTTTTTCCTTCTATTTCAGGGGCCATGAGCAATTAAGTCACTGTACGAAGTGACTGTTAGATTTGTTTGCCAGCAGCTGTTAATGGTCCATTGACATCATAACTGCCCCGTGCACATTCTGTGTGAACAGCTTGGAAGATGTCTGACAGATCTGAACTAAAAGCTGAACTTGAGCGCAAAAAACAGCGTCTCGCCCAGATCCGAGAGGAAAAGAAGAGGAAGGAGGAGGAGAGAAAAAAGAAAGAGGTAACATAATTTTGGCATCCCGTGCAAAAGTTTGGGATCCCCTGCTCAAATTGCGTTTTTTTTTTCAAAGTGAAAATAAGTACACATATTCCCATAGAACATACTTCTTTTAAAATCAGCCCCAAAGTTTGCATTTCTGTAGAGGAATTTGTTCAACAAAGCATGTCATTACATCTGGCATGTTCAAATGTTTGCATATGTCTATATTGTGGAGGTACATGACACATGAACTCACAGAATGATAAGAAAATCACATAATGGACTAGGGTAAGGCCAAATAAGTAATGTGGAACCTCCACTTTTGTCATACCGTCATGCTGTCTTAGTATACCGTCAAGAATTGTCTTAGTATAAGGTATTACTAAGGAGCTTGAATAGAAGCATTCATCCCATCCTGCATTATTTCACAAACAATTACATGGCTTACATAAGGGAGGTCGCTATATATGTGCAGTCGTGGCCAAAAGTTTTGAGAATGATACAAATGTTGATTTTCAAAACGTTTGCTGCTTCAGGGTTTTTAGATCTTTTTTTCATCAGATGTTTCTATGATGTACTGAAGTATAATTACAAGCACTTTATAGGTTTCAAAGGCTTTTATTGCCAATTACAGCAAGTTTATGCAAAGAGTCAATATTTGCAGTGCTGGCCCTTCTTTTTCAAGAACTCTGCACTTCACCCTGGCATGCTGTCAATCAAATTCTGGGCCAAATCCTGACTGATGGCAACCTATTCTTGCAGTTTGTCAGAATGTGTGGGTTTTTGTTTGTCCACCAGCCTCTTGAGGATTGACCACAAGCTCTCAATGGAATTAAGGTCTGGGGAGTTTCCTGGCCCTGGACTCGAAATTGCGATTTGTTTCACAAGCCACTTTTGCCTTATGGTGTTCCATCAAGATGGAAAAGGCATTGTTCTTCACCAAACTGGCCTTGGATGGTTGGGAGAAGTTGCTTTCGGATGATGTTTTGGTACAGTTTATTATTTATGGCTGTGTTCTTATGTAAAATTGTGAGTGAGCCCACTGAGAAGCAACCCCACACATGAATGGTCTCAGGATGCTTTACTGTTGGCATCACACAGGACTCATGGTAGTGCTCACCTTTTCTTCTCCAGACAATAATTTTTCCAGATGCCCCAAACAACCGGAAAGGGGTTTCATCAGAATATCAGTCTGTCCTTGATGTTTTTCTTGGAGAGAAGTGGCTTCTTTGCTGCCCTTCTTGACACCAGTTCATCCTCCAAAAGTCTTTGCCTCACTGTGCGTGCAGATGCACTCACACCTGCCTGCTGCCATTCCTGAGCAAGCACTGCACTGGTGGTGGCCCAATCCCACAGCTGAATCACCTTTAGAATGTGGTCCTAGCACTTGCTGGACTTTTTTTGGTGCCCTGAGGCCTTCTTCACAACAGCTGTCCTTGGTGATCTGACAAATGTTTGATTTAGGTGCAATCTTACTAGTAGCAATATCCTTGCCTGTGAAGCCCTTTTTATGCCAAGTCATGACTGCATGTGTTCCCTTGCTGGATATCATGGTTAACAGAGGAAGAACAATGATTTCAAGCTCCATCCTCCTTTTAAAGTATCCAGTGTGCTATTCTAACTCCAGCCTTGTCCTGGACAACACTCTCACCTGTGCTAAGGAGAGGATCACGTAGATAATGTCAGCAAGTCCTTTTCCGGCAGGGCTGAAAAGCAGTTCAGATGGGTTTTTTGTGATTTTGTAAGTTCATTTTCATGGCAAAGAGTGAATTTGCAATTAATTGCTATCCGTCTGATAACATTCTGCATATATGCAAATTAGCGTCACAAAAACTGAAGCAGCAAACTTTGTAAAACTTAATATTTGCGTCATTCTCAAAACTTTGGGCCATAAATATGCCCCCAAATATGCTCCCAAAACACTTTAATTTCATTTTAACTCATTAGCCTTAAAGAAAATGTAAAGGTAAACACGTATTTGTACTGTACAGTTTACACCAAACTCCTGCAGTGCTAGAATGTAAAATATCGATGTCACCCCTGTATAGACTGCACTGTAATTCATGTGCAGGCTTTTCTTCCGCATGAGGCCCAGATGTCACAGTCAGCAGTACTCAGAGGCGGGAGGTTCGAAAATCCACCAGGTTCTTTAAAAAACCTAAAACCTAGCGCCGTGCCGGGGAACCAGTACAAAACATTCATACAGTTATATTTTGAATGGAAATGTAGCTGAATTTACGTTCATATTTATGTTACAAAATAATTCAGAAGTAAAAGGCGTATATAAAAAATATTGCCACGAAAAAAGCAAAAAAAATGCAGAGAATATTTGCAGGTTACGCGTTATTGTGGAGATTTCCACATAAAACAATCAGTTAGGTTCTCAGAAAAAATCCGCGAGTGTCTGAAACCGCCACTCCTGATCCACGTAAAACTGGGGCGTTACTGTATTTATATAATATATAATTGTTTGCGGAAACCGCCACAAATTTGCAGAAACTGCAAATATCCTCTGCATTTTTTTGTGCTTTTTTCATGGCAATATATAATTTTTCATGCATTTTAGTGCTAAACTATTAAGAAAAATATCATTTACTAATTTTATAACATAAATATTAATGCAAATTCAGCCAAATTTCCATATTAAAGATAACTATAAGTTTTTTAGTAGTGTCGAGAGAACACAGAGCAACCGTATATTGGCTGCTGCCCTGTGACGCATCTCTGGCAGATGCAGTCCAGCATTCCCACATCAGAACGCTGAGTGTTCTTGTTTTTTTGTTTTGTTTTTCTTTAAGCCCTGTATTTTTATTACTGTAAATTTTATTTTATTACTGTATTTACTCTGCTTATACCAAAGAAAACGACAGCGCATACCAAAGAAAACACACTTGCATGAATTACAGTGTGGTATATTTAGGGCTAACATCTAGCACATTCTAGCACTGCGGGAGACAGCAGTTCAGTGTACAGTATGGATACGGGTATACTTTTACATTTTTTGAGGGTCATGTATTAAACTTAAAATTAAAAATTTTAAATTTGGGTGCATATTTGATGGTATATTTATGGTTTAGACTATAAACATAAGCATGTTTAGGCTTTTTTTTACCACATCACAAATCCGTATTTTTCACAATTTGCCGGTGCTCTTGGAACACGAATTTCGGGGGTTTACTGTGTGGTTTTCCTCTATGTTTTGTGTCTTGTATTGTTCTTGTGTAGCTCTAGGGGTCTAATTGTCTTAGATTTCTGACAACCTGCTATTTGGTGTGGTAATAATTATTATTTATTGAATTTAATTTAAAATTCTTATGGATTTTTAGTATTGATTTTGACCTTCATGTCCATGGCCATTCTGTCTCTTTTTAAGTACCGTGCCATTCATTTTTATAGCTATTCTGCTTGATTTTGCTATATATTCATTGCAGACTGAGGTACAACAAAGGGCAGAAAATGCATCAGAAGACTCAGACTTGGACCGAAAGAGAAGAGAGACAGAAGCTCTCCTGCAGAGCATTGGTATCTCGCCTGAACCACCCTTAGGTATTTGACCTCTTGCATCTAATGTATTTAACATTATGATACTTTTGATCAACATCATGTTTCATAACAGCGCATGTATTTACCTATATACTTGCACACTCTTGGTCGAATAGCAGTAACGCCTGGAGGGCAGGTGCCCCTTCCTGAAACACACTCACTTAACCTGGCAATTAACAAGAAAGATGAACCATGTGTGTTTGAGCAGGGAAATCACCAAACAGGGATTTGCCGGGGATTTGCCATTTAACATTTTGGAAAGAAATAGAAACATAAAATAGTAATTGTGTCTTTGCTTAGACCTCATTAATGAATTAATGAATTAATTTTTGTAATGTTGAAATTCAGCAGTTTGCAGAAGTATGTTCTCTGTATGTGTGTGTTTTTACTTTGAAAGTCCACAAAGCAAGTAATTTGTCCATGATCATGCTGCATGCTCAGATAAAATAAAAAGTGAACCACTGAAATGCACTAAAGTAAAACACTGAAGACTGATGCTTTCTTGTGCTGTGATGCATTGACCTCAGAAAAAAGGGGGCTCCTGAGTTTTGCAACTGTAATGACATTTACTGATATACCATGATACTGGAAAAGGCATGAGATTGCTTTAAGCAATTGTTTTATCAGTATTTATAGAGAAATATTTACAGTTACAATCATAAAATAGCAGTGCCTGTGTTGGCAATGTAAAAATCATTCCAGACACAGAGTAGGACACCTGATGCACTTTCATATCCTCCATGGCTGGGCTATAGACCATTTCAATAAGGGCTTAACTTGCAAAAGTCAAGATTTATTATTTATTTTCTTTATTTTGTGAAATTTCCAAAATGACACATTTTGCTTATTTTGTGAAAAGATGTGGCATATGCATAAGTTTGGGCACCTTTCAGATTGAAATCCCAGCCTCCACACTTTTCTAGCTGTCTCTCTCTTTTTAATTTATACTTTATTCATTAGCTGTATTGCATGCACAGTGTGTTTTATGTGTGTCTCAATGTCAAAAATGTTCAAGTTTGGTGCCACAGTCATATGTTGCCAGGAGTTCAAGAGTTGTAGATGCATTACCGCCACATTTTGGTAATAGTAGGGTGTTACATATAACAATATGCCAAAATGTGGCTAAAATGTTTTTAGACAATAATATAAATATATTTTTAGACAGGAGTCACAAACTATTCACTGTTTAATAATTCAGTGACTATTCGAATATTCAAAAATCATGAGGCTCTCAGATGCATGGTCAGTGACCACTAGAAGCCGCTCTTTCTGTTTTAGTTTAAGAGGACTTTTAAGTTGACATCTGTTTGTTTTACACCGAATTTGAGTTTAGTTCATCATGAGTTACAGCTGTCCTGTGTTTATGTTTAAGTAATGTCCTGTTTGTATTAATTGGTGTTTCATGTGTATTTAGTTCAGTTCCGTTTAGTTTGGACCTTTGTGTCGGTCCACTGGCTTCTTACTTAGTTCCAGTTTACTCCTGTCCTGTCGCTAGTGTTTTGGTTTTTGTCTGTGTTAGGCCCTCTTGCCTAATTTGGTTTTGAAAATAAAAGAAAATAAAAGCAAGATATGGAAGCCTGCGTCTGCACCTCCCTTTGCCGCCTGGAGACAGGCTGCTTGCTGACAGATGCCTCTCTCCTAAAGATGCTTCTGGTGACCTTTCAGTCGAATGCTGTTTTACTGTTGATTTCCACAGAAAATAATTTTCCATACATCAGACAATTAGATTAATTTACAGCTTTCAGTGTTCCACAGAAAAGCATGTTTCTCATAAACATTTAGGGACAGAATTCAGCTATTGACCTCTAGGATGCACACAGACATGTGCAAAGACCCTTGGTCAAATTAAATGTTTTGGATATGGTCTCTAGTGAGTGCAAACTTAAACTTGGCATTTGTCTTCAAATTTTAGTCAATAAGTTCTGTTTATTTGCTAGATTTAACATATTGGGAAAAAACAGAACATGTTACATGTGCCAAAATGTTGAATTAAAATGTGCAGAAGTATATTCTCTGAAGAGGATGTATATATTTTTACTTCCTACAAAACATGTAATTTGACAACAGGTGCCTGAACTGTAAGTGTTTTTGTCCTTTTCGAAACACAA
The DNA here is from genome assembly GCA_037974365.1 of Hydrocynus forskahlii. Taxonomy (NCBI): domain Eukaryota; kingdom Metazoa; phylum Chordata; class Actinopteri; order Characiformes; family Alestidae; genus Hydrocynus; species Hydrocynus forskahlii. Next base: position 3,816,937 of record JBBPCX010000006.1, read on the forward strand.
AGAAAAACACAGTGTTATTGAAATTATTGTCAATGGCAATCAACTATACACTACAGTTGCAGCAGATAGAGAATAAACTGAAAATTCTTGGAATAATGTTAGAAGTCAATGCAGTGTTTTTTAATGTTGTCAAAAAATATGTCATGGTCAGTGTGGCTGCACTTGGATTAGCCTCCAGGGTGGTGAAACCAAATGGCTTAATTATCAGCGCTTAGCAATTCTGTAAATCCAAAGATCACCAAAAATGATGTTGTTTGATGTACGTAGTTGAATGTAACACATTCTCAGAATGTATCAGTAAAACAACAAAGCCATTGCTTGACAATTTCTCCTGTTGTTTTTTCTTTTTGATTTTTTCCTTTCCTCTTTGTTTTAACCATTTCAATCCATCATGTTAATTTTCATTTGGCTCTTTCTTCTGCCTCTGCTGGCCCCCAGTGCAGCCGCTGCAGCTTTTAACATGGGATACCTGTTATTTTCATTATTTAGTCCCAACCCCTATGTCTCACTCTTCGCAATCAGTGAGCACACCCAGTGAGGCCGGGAGCCAGGAGTCTGTGGATGGTGGGACAACAACCAGGTACAAACCCTACGGTGCCGTGAGCAAGTCTTCCATCAGCTATTTAGCCTTTTACTGCATGGATTATGAAACATATTGCAAATTGGCATGATTTATAGAAATATATTTGGATACTTTTGGTGGGAGTGTCATATAACAACTGCATGTGACAGTGGAACTGTAAACTACAATGCGGACAGTGGAAGTAAACTAATACAGTGCTATAAGCCAAACATTAAATATTGCATCACTTCTAAATATGCATTAGATGCTTTAAGAATAAAGAAAGGAGTATGAAAATAATTATAGCAAATAATATATTATGATTATATTGATCAATTGAGAATGTAAAAATGAAATGTGTCCAATGGAATATATATGTATATTATATATTAATTTGCTCCCTATTTATGCACTGCAGATTGCAGTTTCCACATGGCAACAGTCAGTAGCTTCATATGAAACTGCTTTCATTCATGAAAGAAAGCTTGTAACCTCTCACCTTGTGGTTTGTTGTGTGTGAAAACTGAATTATGCACACACTTTGAGAGGGCTTCAGAGGACTAGTCTCATTGTGTGATGTGTCTTTGTAATGTTAGTGCAAGTACAGACTACATGTGATCAGAAAACCATTGGTTTTCTAAAGGAAAAGGGAAAAGTTATTTTATATTGTCAGGAAAAACAGTTGGGCAACACTCTTAAGCCCGATTCTCACACTTGTCATGAGACAAGGCAAAACAATGGTGCTAGAATGTTGGCTAAAAAATGTTGTTTTTTTTCTTCCATCTTTTAATGGGGGCAGCAGATATAGGTAAGGAGGAATGTAGGTGTTGACTTTTTTGTAAATACCCAGTCAAATACTTGTCAAATGATTCAGTGTACAGTATTTGTGCCTTCATCGTATGTGACAGTGTGGTACATCATGAAATCATGCATGAAATGTGCTGCTAGTGCTGCTCTGGAGGCTAATCATGCATGTTCTCTCCTGTCCATTTATGCCACGTGGTGCGGGTATTTCCAGGACACTGCAATGGGACACAGACCCCTCAGCTCTTCAGCTTCTCGCAGACTCTGAGCATGGGTGAGCGTTTCATTACCTGTGGACCCAGGTTACCATTTGTTCTGTATCCTCTAGTGCCTGTGATAGTGATGCACTGAAATAAAAATTCTTGACTAAAACCAAAATTGGAAATTGGGCTGCAGACCAAAACAGAAACGTGATCAAAGCTGTCAATACATAAAAACAGTTCATGTAACTCTGTACATCTATTACAGTGTGTGCCTACAAAATCAAAGCGACAACTCGCTTATGCTGGACATTAAAGTCATGGCCTGACATTCATATTGTATGGATTCGAAACTAAACACTTGTTTTCATAACTTTCTTTTCTTTTGGGGACGCATGGATGTCTAGTAAAGAAAAGACTGCTCTGATAGGAATAGCTAATCCATGAGGAATGCTTTTACCAGTCTCTTAAGAGCCTGCTAAGCTAACAGTAAGCAAATCCTCACCTTTACAGTAGCAATACCAGTTGAAATAGTACACTTGAGCACAAAATATCACCTCGCTTAAATTAAAAACAAACATGAGTTTAAAATGTTTGACAGCTGAGAACTAACAATCAATCAGTAAAGAAAGATTGGTCTTCTAAAGTACTACCAAATTATTGGAATTATTGGAATACTTGATCAATTTAAATTATATTTGTTAATATAAACAACAAGGCTGGGATTGTAAACATTTTTAAAAAATGGATTTTTCAAAAATTGAACATTTACAAGTATTGATATTCAAGTAGTGGTGGGCTGGCAGCATAGTAGTGGTCGAGTAGCGCCCAGTGTGAGTCCCTGCCTCGTGCCCATTGACCCCCATGTACATGGGACCCTAGTGAGGAATAAGAAAATGAGTGAGAGAGAATGATTGATATTTTAATATTTTACAGTGACATTCAGTTAATCTTAAGTTTTAGTGCAATATAGAAAAATGGTAACTTTGCTCCTGTTACTTCTTAGTAAGTCCATTCTTTCTTCTTTGTCATATTTGTCAGTATTTGAAGAAAAATGCATCAAAGCAGATGTTTCAGAGTGGTTAATCCTCTACAAATATTAACTTGCTATGAAAAGACCTCAATACACTGATAATTAAACTATAATTAAAAACAGCTGCAGCACACCAGTGTGGTACTCACAGTGCCCGCTCACAGATGTCTGTGTACATGTAAAACCTGGACTGAAGTGTAAGGGAATGCTCATGCATACAAAGAAAGAATAAATGTTTCCCTGACCAATATTAGTAAATTGAATAATATTAATAATATTTGAATTAATTTTTTAGCACCTGAATGCTTCTTTTAAGTAGGACCACAGTAATTGCTGTGAAATTACTTACATGTTTGTAACACACTGATTCCAAGACAGAGGAAAGTCTATCTCTGTCTTTATGTTTACTGTATTGATTAAAATATATGGTCTTACTCTTTGTTCTCAGGTGCAGAATGCAGAGACTTGGAGCATCCAAGATTGTTCAGATTAACTTCATGCCCAAAGAACTGGTGACATACTCCAAAGAGACCCAGACTCCTACAGCCCCAAATATGTCTGATGGTAAACTCAGGAAGTGCCATGGCCAGTATTTTTAAACATCCTGGAGAGAAAATTCATACGTAACTTTTTAAATCTTATGAGAGAAACTGTGTTAACATTTATATAGCTACAAATGTGTCTTCCCACAAGTGGGAAATTTGCTTTGTCATGGCAGAGAGTGGAGAGTACAAAGTTAAGAGCAGCAAAATACCCCAAACAATAATAGAATAGAAGAAAATACTATACCAACAGTACAGTATAAAAATGTACACAATACAAATTAGAAATATAAAATATAGACATCTGTATTGTAAAATATATACATATATTTATATATAAACTATATGTAGACTTAGGCAAATTATGAATGTACACAATGAGTATAGGTATATTTATACAGAGTGGATTTTTAAGTAAATATAAGAACACTGTAGATACACACACACACACACACACACACAAGTACACAGTGGAGTGACAGGCATTGACAATAACGGTAGAAATGCACGAGCAAAATTGCACATTTTAAATTGCACATTTTGCGCATTAGTAATAGTTCCACCCAAAAAATTGCATGTGTTGCATCAGAAAAATTGCACTCAAGTAATACTGCACATAAGAGAAACTACCATGGTGTATTGGATGTGTGTGTTTGTCTGTGCATGTGTGGTCATCTGCAAGGTCTTTGTTGTAGAATCTGACAGCAGTTGGAAGGAAAGCCCTGCGGAATCTCTCCTTCCCACATTGTGGGTGCAGTTGCTTGCCACTGAAGGAGCTGCTCAGAGTCTCCTGCATGGGCTGGGAGATGTTATCCAACAGGGATGACAGCTTAGCCACCATTCTCCTGTCAGCCTGCTCTGCCCTTTTTTGTCGAGAGCATTTGAGTTTTGAGTCCAGTCCAGTTTATTGTTCTGCTGGCACCAGTCCACAAAGTTCCAGGTCAGTTCTTTGTACTCCTTGTCCCCATCAGTGATAAGGCCGACTATTCCAGAGTCATCTGAGAACGTCTTCAGGAAGCAGTTGGTGGAGTTGTGAGAGAAGTCTGCAGTATAAATAGTGAAGAGGAAGGGTGCCAGAACCGTTCCCTGGGGGGCCCCAGTACTACAGAGGACCCTGTCTGACACACAGCCCTGAGTTCTCACATACTGTGGTCGATTAGTGAGGTAGTCCAGTATCCATGTGACGTACTCCAGCTTGTCCCTCAGGGTTGTTGGAAGGATGGTGTTAAAGGCACTGGAGAAATCAAAGAACATGATTCTCACAGTGCGCCCAGGAGTCTCCAGGTGAGAGAGGGAACGATGTAGGAGATGGATGACAGCATCATCCACTCCAATGCCAGACCGGTTGGCAAACTGAAATGAGTGTAGTGATGAGCTCACCAGGGGCCGAAGTTGAGCAAGGACCAGCCGCTCCAGGGTCTTCGTCAGATGGGCTGTCAGAGCCACCGGCCTGTAGCTGTTGAGGTCCTTGGGATGTGGAGTCTTCGCCACACAAGAGGTTTTCCAAAGCAGTGGTACTCTAACCAGGTTGAAGAGGCGCTCCATCACCCCACACAGTTGATCTGCGTAGGACCTGACAACCTTTGAGCTGATGCCATCTGGACCCGCTGCCTTCCTGATTTTGATCCTCCTCAGTTCCCTCCTTACCTGGATGGTTGAAAGAGACAGGCTGGAGCCATGTGCTGGATGTGTACTGGATGCTGTGGTTGGGGGGGGGGAGGTGCAGTGAGCAGAGTGTGTGGAGGAGGTGTGAAGTGACTGAGATGTCTGAGGTGGAACAGAGGTGAGGGTGGGGGTATCTATAGCAGATGTTAGAGACTGCATCCAAGATTAATCAAAACTGTTGAAGTGATTTGCCCACCTCACATCCCCCACCGGTAGACAATTTTGCTCTCTGTGGCCTGAGATGGTTCTGCGGCCTCTCCAGACTTGGCTAACATACCCGATCAGTCCCTTCAGCTGTCTTTGCACCCTTTTCAGCTCCTCCTTGTCTCCTGATTTGAAGGTCCTCCTCCTCTGCTTGAGGATTTTTGGAGTAATCCAAGGTTTGTTGTTGAGAAAGCACTGCACAGTCCTGGTGGGTACGGTGTTATCCACACAAAAATTGATGTAGTCCGTAACACAGGTCACAAGGCTGTCAGTGTCCTCCCCGTGGTTGTCACAAAGCCCCTCCCACACAGTAGACTCAAAACAGTCCTTTAGAGCCTCCTCGATCTTCTCCAACCATGTCTGCACTGTGTGGGCGACTGCTGGCTCCCTGCACACGTAAGGCTCATACACAGGGACAAGGTGCACCAGGTTGTGATCTGATCTTCCCAGGGGAGGGAGAGGTGATGAACTGTATGCCTCTTTTGTGTTGGTATACACTAAATCCAGTGTTTTGTTGTCTCATGTCACATACTGGGTGAAAGTGGGCAGTGTGGAGTCCAGACATGCATGGTTGAAATCACCCGATATTATGATCATGGCTTGGGAATGCTGTGTTTGCAACTTTGTCATAGACTGCATCTTCCTTTCATTGTAGACTCTTCATTCAGAATACTGTGTAATACAGGACTTTTTATTTCTGTCGAATCTGACCCACAATGTCATAAAGGACGGATTCTAATAGGGCTGCCCCAAGATTATTAACTAGAGTATTTGTTATATTGGTATCGGTTCCTTATTTAGGAAAGCTTTTATTAATCCTTTAGAACCACCGTAGAACACTCTTGTGGATTCCTGTCAATATTAGAGGCTTGTTTATTTTGAAGAACCAAGCTAAATTACAGCAAGATGTTTAAACTCCAAGTGCATATTCATTTGATTGGCTCTGCTTTTGACTGATGAATAAGCTAACCTTAAACAACCTTAGTCAGTTGTTTTGCAGATCTGAGAGACAGACGAAAGAGATGGCTGGCTAACAAATAGGTTTAGCTGGACATAAATCTGTATGAACAAGATTTAGTTTCATTTGATTAAGATGTTTCACACAACAGAATGAACTTAGATCACTTTACTGTCCTTCAGTAAACCAGCAAAATGATACAATTGGTGTCATTTTTACTTAAAGAATCCTTTATGTTCCATTACCAAATGAGCATAAATAGTCCAATTTAATTGTCTTTGATAGTATGTTTAACATAACATAGGTATTATTAATGTCACTACAGGTTCCTTTTTGACAGCTCTCAATTATCAACCCCCCAAAAAACTAAAACTAGTAAGCAGTGAAAAATAGAATATGTCAATAAAGAAAGAAATATATATAATGGTGTTATATTTTACTTATTGCCCTCCCCGTCCTTGTTCCCCGTGTTAGTTTTGTGGAATGGATAAAGACCTTCGTAATCACGTGTGTCCAGTAAACATCAGACGTTCTCAAGTCTTTTGCCATTCGTTAACCTTTTTTAAATTAAAGAAAAAAAAGTAAACCTGGCACGGTAATGTCCCATTTCCAGAACAAAAACATTTTAAGAGATCACGTGAACTGTCTAAACTAAACAAGCTATACATGTTTTTTTTACATATTACCAGAGTAATGCCTTTTTGAAGGCATTTGCTGATTAAATATGTTGTTATTTAGACTTTGGAACTTAAAGAAAGCCAGTGTCTGAATACTAAGTATAGACCTACCGTACAGAATTTTGCTGGGAGAATTATGTAATCGCAATCATTTGTAATTTCAGTTAGAAATAGTCTGTCCGTTGGAGTATTAACCAAAATACACAAATCATTCACAAATCACTGTCATTTTGGGGTCTTCTAAAATACTTTTTTCCATCTCCACAGTAGAAGAAGAGGATGAAGAGCTAACAGTGGCCAAACCCAAAGCTGATTCTGTTGAACAGGAGGAGGAAAATCCACAGGACACCAAACAAGGTGAGAAGGATCTCAGATCAAACAACTTCCAACAACAAACAACTCAATATTACTTTCAAATGTTACATCTGTTATATCCAAAATAAGGAGCCTATTATTTTTTCTGCACCAATTTTGACATTAGTGCATGTCCTAAGTCCATGATTTTCTTGTGATTCTACAATATTTACTTGAACATTTTATAGTTAGAACTGCTGACAGTATGTACTAATTATAATTAATGCAATTAAAAAGGTACATAATATTTTGCCAGAAGAAAAGAGGGAGAAGAGTCTGTGTATATGGTGTGTGGGGTCATCCATAATGCTAGTGGCTTTGCAGATGCAATATAAATGTCCTGGACAGAGGGAAGAGAGACCCTGATGATGTCAGGAAACTGGCCAGCACGTGTCCAGCTGGAGTCAAGTTGAGTTGGGCATTGAACTCAATGACTGAGCACCATGTGTAACCATTTCCTTGTTTATATAAGACATGATGCGTGTCACTTCTAGGACCCCGTGCGCGTCATGTGACCAGTGTGTATGACAGTACCATCCAGGACCATCACCAGACGGAGCCAGCTGAGAGGATACCCGACGATGGTAGTCCTGGATGAGAGAAGGGTCCAAAATGAACGGTCCAAGACCGTTCTTCTGGACCGCAGCCTTCCCAGTCCACGAGGTGAACTGGGTGCCCTGACCATGGCATCATGAGTCAAGGATCCGCCAGATGGTGTGGGCAGGACAATCGTCAATGATCCTGGGAGGTGGAAGAGGAGGGTCTTGAGGTACCAGGTGTGAGAAGAACATGGGCTTGAGAGATGTGGAAGACCAGGTGAACAGGGAGGGAGGCAGGCACCTGGAGCCTGTAGGTGACAGGGCTAATCCTGTGGGTGATTTTGTAGGGTCTGACGAACCGAGGGGTGAGTTTCTTTGATTCGGTGTGGAGACATAGGTTCCTGGTGAAAAGTCAAACCCTGTCACCGATATGGAACAATCGTCCTGGTGGGTAGAGACGGAGATGTTACCGGTCGTTGACCCACTGGATGCCAGTGCGCGCCTGGCTCCAAATACATTGGCACCAGCGGATCAACCGTTGGGCCGACAGTACATCAACCTCCGCTTCTTGGTGTTCAAACAGCGGAGGTGGTAGCTCAGTGGGTAGGATACTTGCCTCTGGACCAAGACGTCATGGGTTCGAATCCTACCTTCAGCATACCACCACTGGGTTCCTGAACAAGACCCTTAATCCCAAGTTGCTCCAGGGAGACTGCCCCCTGTAGTTAGGGAATGGCAGTCTATTTGAATAAAAGCATGTGCTAAATGCCGTAAATGTAGCATACCTCGAACAGGTGAGGTATGTGGGCCCAGGAGCGCTGTGGGGAGTCTGGTGAGAGCCACCAGGCAGACAGCCTTGGAGAACGGGTCACTGAGGGTCAGGATGGTGTCCTTCCCATCTGAGGCCGGTGACGAAGTCCAAGGCGATGTGCGACCAGGGACGACGAGGGACCAAGAGACATTGGAGGTCTCCGGGAGTGGGTTGGTTGGGTGACTTGGCCCTGGTACACACCGCACACACTGAACGAACTCCTTGGTATCTTTGGCCATACTATGCCACCAGAAGGGAGAGAGTCCTTTCGATTCCGGGCTGACCTGCCAGGACCAAGGAGCGTAGAACAGGCCTTGTACTGATGGGAGAGGATGGCCGCCTTGGTGTTTTTCGACCCTGGACGGGATAGAGATGGAAATTAAACTGTTCAAAGAATGGTGCCTGCCTGGGGTTGAGCTGCTTGGTTTGTTGGATGGGGATGAGCTTCAGACCTCAAATGGGTCACCGTCCTGGAGCCAGTAACGCCATTCTCCCAGCGCCCACTTGATGGCCAACAGCTCACGGTCCCCTACCCCGTATCGCTGTTGAGTGGGATTAAACTTTCTGGAGAAGAAACTGCATGGGTGCAGTTTCTTTTCTAGACCTCGCTGGGAGAGGACGGCTCCTACACCCACATGACTCTCCACAACTAATGGCTGGGATGGATCCAGGTGGAGCAGGATGGGAGATGTGGTGAAGAGGTGACAGAGTTGGTGGAAGGCTTGGGTGGCTTCAGGGATAAAGTTGAAGTGATTCTTGGCTGGTTTGTTGAGGGCAGTAAGAGATGTCGCAAGTGAACTGAAGCCTCGGATAAAGCGGAGGGCCTGATGATAGCATGGCCGAGCCCCTCAGCAACGCACTCCTCCATGGCCTTTTGCTCTCCTGTATAGAGAGAGAACAAATGACCGTGGGGCGGTACCGTGCCGGGCTGGAGGTCAGTAGCAAGGTCACAAGGCCAGTGAGGGG
>JBBPCX010000006.1:3840160-3850162 GCA_037974365.1 Hydrocynus forskahlii
CTTCAATTCAGTGGTTGCAACCCGGCACACATCATTGGGATTTAAATATCAGGAGTCTGGTCATGAGAAGAGTGTGGAGGTGTCTTCTCATGCCAGGTCTCTGTGTCATTCTGTGGCACACATTTAATCGATTCATCAACACAAATCAATGGATGGTTACACCCCTAGTGCTCAGTGTGGTCTCCAGTCAGAAAGTCCAGGATCCAGTTCAAGAGGGGGTGTTCTGGCCCAGCAGTCTCAGTGTCCCTATCAGATGCTGAGGAATGATGGTGTTGAAGGCTATGAACAGCATTCTCACATAAGTGTCCTTTTAGACCATGTGAAGGGTGGTGATGATGGCATCATCCATTGAATGGTTGGGACAATACGTGAAGTACGGGGGTTCATTTTTTGGGACTTATGACAAGTCTCTCGAAGCACTTTATGATGACTGGTTTGAGTGCGATGGGAAGATAGTCTTTGAGGCACAACACTGTTGACTTCTTTGGCATGAGGATGTTGGTGGTGGCTCCAAACTAGACTTTTGCATTGAAGTGTTGGACCTAGAGAGGCTGCTGGCCATCTTGTGTCAGGGACTTTGAAGCCTGTTACAGTAAAACATTTGTTCCCACTTCTTTAATCTACTCAATAAGCCAAAGATAAGACAGCACGGCAGACAGAAAGCAGTATTTTTGTACCAACAGGGTGGTTCAAAGCAAAATCTAAATCTAAGTGGCTCAGGACTTTTGCACATTACTGTGTCTTGTAAATAAAGTAAAAGATATTATTATAATCAATTAACCAAGTTAATTTAGTAATTTAGAATACATTTTGTCAAGATTTGATCATTCTTTTACAAACATGAGGCTTTCTGGATTCTAATTTAATTATTCCTTTGATCCCTTTATTATTTCTTGATTATTATAAATTTACAACTTTAAAACATTTAAACAACATAAATATGCTTATTTTATATATTTACAACTTTTTAATCTCCAGCATCAGCTGCTAGTCCACCCAGAGATTTATTTCAGTGACAGTGAACCCAAACTTTTGAATGGTGTCTACGTCGCGGTGGGCTGCTCCACGCGCCACCAGAGCCCGGTTTCGTGAACGCGCACGAGGCGGGATCGCGTTGCCATGACGATTACGTCAGCGTTGGCGTCGAGTGCGGGCGGGTAACTAAAGGTCAAACTAAAAGACGGGGAGAGAGAGAGACGGAAGGAGGCGGCGCTCAGAATGGCGGAGAGCTCGGCGGCGTTTGGCAGGGAGAGCCGGAGGAGATGACAGTGGTAAAGCTGCGCCGTGACCACGGTTGAAGTGGTTTGAAGAAGTGGACGGGACGCTCCTGTGTGCCGCGGTGCTCCGGAATAGGGGGCAACTGGAAGGACACGGTCCGGGGTGGCTCGGGCAGCCGGAGCGTAGCTACCGTTAGCCGTAGCCACACATCGGGCTATCATCTGTTTGGGTCACAGCAGGACGACTTTGACCCCTCCGCCGGTCCCCAGACACTCACTCACACTTTGGTCGTTGTCATTTCGAGCGAAAAGGCGAGTCAAAAGCTGCATTTTCGAGCGCCGAAGTGAACAAACAGCTAAATAAACAACAACAACAAACTAACGCACCTCGTCCACCGTGCTCTCCTAACAACTTTGTAAGAACTGGAAACTATCCCGCACGGTCTCGACCGCTTTGACTCTTCTTTAAGACTCGCCGGGTTTGTGTCCTCTTTAAAAAAGTGTCTTTTCTCACTTCTGTGCCGTCGAAAAGGCAGTTTCTCGCGGCAACACCCCTTTTTCGGCAATTATGCCAGCATTTGCCTTTCTCCTGAGGCCGCTCTCTTAAACAAGAAGATGGTTTTGCAAAGTGTTCCGTTTCCACAGCGGTGATTTTCGAATCGGAAAGTGCGAAACAAGTAGTTCCCCGAGGCTAAATGTTGAAAAGTAACGTTAGCAGATTAAAACAAACGACCACCTCGAGTAAAGCAGTCTGAATAATGAACCAGGGACAGGTTTGCAAAGGTGACATTAGCATCGCGTCCCTGACCTGGCGAGAAAAGGCTTTTAACTTTCAGCTCTCTTTGCTGTTTTGATTTTGTAATATGAACTGTAGAGGGCAGCCAACACACCATCGTGGTCTTCCCCTTTTTCCCGAGCTTGACTTTTCTCTTTTGCTTGACCTGTGTGAACTGGACTGGTTGTTTGTGACTGTAAACATCCCCGACTGGAAGCTGTGTGAGAATAGGTGAGCTTTCAGTTGGATGTTTGCTGCTGCTGACCACTTCTGACCCCATTATCTGGCATCAGATGCACAATCTTTACACTGCATTTTAAATAATGCATTTTGTATGTCATACAAGTTCTGAAAAACTAAGTACATATCATGTACATATCATCGCGCAGCATCATCTACACAGAGAACTGCCTGCACTTTCCGAAAAACTTTCAAGTTGCAAGCCTGGGCCATTTCCAGCCGCAGTCCCTGTAAACATCCTACACTCAGCTTTAGTCAGTCAGAAAGGCTGAGAGGAGGGTGTTTGCTTTGACTGTCTGGAGAAGCGCCGAGACGCTGGACAAAAATGTGGAAAATCAGAATGCTTTCAGGCGGAGGACTGTCACATTTTGCAGGATTTATGCATATATGACCTTTCCTGTAAGGTATATTTGTTGTAAAATCTCAATAAATTGCTTGACAGCATAAAAAACAGCTCATCACTCTTTTATTTATAAAATGACACAAAAAGATGCATGGCTGTTTACTACATTGAAAAAAAACATGATTTATTAGTGCTTAATTACTAAACACAAATCATGACTGCTTAATTTATAAAGCCACAAGAAGATTGTTATGAATCATGACTGCATAATTAATAAAAATGCATAAAAAGCATGACTACCTGATTAATAAAAGTAAATAGAAATATTAATTACTGAATACATTTTTAAAAAATCATGATGGCTTCATTTACAAAATACTTACGAAAATACTGAAATATAAACGACTAATAAAATCACAAAAATTATGACTGCTTGATAATAGAATGATTAATTACTGCTTAATTAACAAAGTCACATTCACATGTTGAAATGAAGAGTACTAAGCACAGGTCAGTAAAATGAGGTTAATCATTTTTATTGTATAAATTGTTTTTCATAATTCCATTGTACAGATTTCAGTGATATATTACTAAAAGGATATACTTCTAGCTTAATAGCATATGATTTCAAGTAAATTATGTGTAATTCTAAGTATATTGGAACAAGTAATATGTTAAACATAGCATCTTATTAGAAATCTTGTCCAAGGTCAGTTTTTTCCTTTTATTTTACTTTGGAAGAAAGACCAAAACTTAAGTACACCAACACTGGATCATACGATTCTAAAATACATTACTTTTACTCTTTCCAACTTATACAATAACCTCACCACAAATTGTTGAGCATAACTGGATTGGTGAAGAATAAGACCCTGGTAAGATCAAGAAATACATCTCTGCGATTATTATGATATACATAATACAATGAACACACACATATACCACTGTTCAAAAATTTGGAGTCACTTTACATGCTGTCATAATGTCAACTGTGGATTTGAATACCAAACACCAAAAGGTACTTTTCATATAAGTGCATGTATTTTAATATACTGCATATGCATGTTTGATTTATGATATTTTGGCAACTTTATATTCCTTGAGACATAATAACCCCTAATAACATCCTAAAGTAAATTGAATGTTGCTAATGTTACTTCGCCTATAGTATAGAAGTATGTACCAAAATAATCAGGCTGTGGTGAATGAAACCAGCCGGAAAATTTCACTGCTTGTAAATAAACATGCTTGAGTTACCTCTATATATTCTTGAGGAGGACAAAAGATCAGGGGATTCCTGTCTGCACAGGAACACAAACTACCATTTTGTCACTGTCGGAACACTGCCTTAGCCCTGTCCCCTTGTTATTCTATTTACCTGTGTCTTGTTCTTATTTCCTTTCCTCTTGTTCTCATTGTGTTTCAGTGCTGTGTTTACTCTTACTGTTGTTTTTACTCTTACTGAGAGCCTAATAATGACTGTTAACATTACTGTGAGTATCCTTAGTTATCGTGCCTTTGTATTTACCATTTGGATTATATTGTGCTATGTGTTAAACTAGAACCCTTGTTGGTGTTTGTGCTGTTTCGTGTTTGTTTATTAAATTCAGGATTAGGGGCTCGGGTTTGGGCCAGGAAGCTGCTGAGGGCCAGGAGTAGTGTGGTGAGACCAAGAACCCCGAGAGCTGCATTGAAGGGGAGGGACTGGATTTAAGCACCAAGCAGCAGGCCTTAAGCCCTCTGGAAGCTGCCATGCAAGTGCTTGGTCCTACAGCGTGGCCAGTCTTGCCAGCCTCCCAGTCTCCTGGTTTCTCCCCTCTGTTCCATATCGAGTCTAGTCCTGCTTTGATTAATGTCCTCATTCCTGTTTCTGTCTCTGTCCCTGTCCTAGTTACAGTGTTGGTACCTGTTCCAACATCCCATGTTTTGTCTGTCCCTGTCCCTGTCCCTGTTGTGTCCATTGTTGTCTTTGTCCCTGTCCCAGTGCTTGTGCCTGTCCAGCCATGTGTCCTGTCCCTTGTTCAGCCCTGTGTTCAGTTGTTTTTCCAGTCTCCTGTTCGGCTCTTATGTCAATCGTCTTACCAGTTTCCTGTTGTGCCCTTTATCCAGTCTGCTGTCAAGCCGCATGTTCAGTTTTCATGTCCTGTCTCTGGACTGTCCTCTAGGCCCGGGCTTCTCAAGCAGTGGGCCGCGGACCACTGATGGCCCGCAAAAGCTTTTGATTGGGCCGCAAATCTAAAATCAAGACAGGCCATTGGTTCACAATTGGTTATTTAATATCATCTAATGTGGCCAAGTGGGCCTTGGCAACATGCTGTGATAAATAGGTGGGCCTTAATGTTGAAAAAGTTGAGAACCATTGCTCTAGGCTGACTCCCATGGCATATTATTGTTTGCACCTCAGGAAATGGGCTCTAGAGGGGGAGTTCTGTATCTGTGCCTCTGCCATGTTCCATTTTTTTTTACCTTACATGTGAGTTTGCTGTTATTTTGGTCTTAACCTGCCTTAGCCCTGCCCCCTTGTTACTTAGTTCACCTGTGTCTTGTTCTTATCTCATCCAGTGTCCAGATGTTCTCATTGTCTTATTAGTATGTATGCCTCTGAGTGTGGATTGTCTGTGACTGTTGTGGTTACCCTTTCTGTGAACCTTACCATGAATCTTACTGTTATTGTTAACTTTGCTATGGGCATCCTTAGAGATCATGCCCTTCCTGTCTTTGTATTTACCCCTTGTGTTTTGTGTTACTCTTGAACCCTTTGTTAGTGTTTTTGTTGATTAATTGTTTGACTGTTAAATGTAGGACTGCAAACATACATCCTGCCTCCAGGTCTCAATTATAACTATTTGATTCATTTTACAATGAATAGACCTATAGAAATGGGCAAAAATTGGTCTAAAAACGGTCCAAAATGGCAAGGCCTACCTAAACACTTATGAAGGTTTATTTCAACAGGTGTCACTTGTCTACATTTTCTAAGGCAAAATGGCATTTGTTGGAACAAGCCTTTATTAGTGTTTATGTAAAATTAAGTTTATAAAGGTGTCACAAAGCTGAATGAATGCTGCTGAAGTGTTCCCAGGTCTTATACTATAAGACTGTTTGTTTATTTATATCAGAGTTTGACAGCAACGACTTTATATTATTGGTGAGGTTTTCCAGTATTCTGTAAAGCACCATCAAGAAGTTCCATACATGTTTTTACTACAATACCCATAATGAATTTTTTCCACCACACTCTTAAAAACTATAAATCTGAGGCTTGAGACTACTGTGGCACCAATGCAGATGTAACGATGGTTGTTATTATTATTATTATTATTATATTTTTAGCCATAAATGTGTTGAAAGTGGCCCTGAGCCGGGTCGGAAGGTTGTGGTGCTGCAGTGAAGCCCCCAGACCGCGGGGGGGCGCGATGTCACTCTGAGACCTACTGCTGCTTAGAGCTCCTAGAAGGAGATTCAACCCGCCATATGCGATGTCGCAGATTCGCCATAAACGGCCGTGAAAGTAAAATTAATATAATGAAAATCCCTTCAAATGCGCTTTAGAAACAAAAACAAAGCTTAGGAACATTTTTACGAAGCCTCTGGAGCAGGGATTTATTTGAGAACGATGGACCCTACGCGAGCAGGTAGGCGAGAGCGAAAAAAACAACAACAACATCCCGTTTACAGGAACGCACAGAAACAGCCAATTCCGATGAAGTGATGAGGACCGGGCTGCGCTGGGGAGAGGGATGCACTAAACAGACACAGACTCTCCAATTCAGCAATTAAACGCAGCTTCTGCACGCTTTAGGCACACTTTGCGGCGATTCGAAGAAGTTTAAAGATGCTCTTCAGTCTGCTTCTCGGCCCCAGGGCTTAACTTAATGTAGTCTGGTAGTAGCCTAGTGGGTAAAACACTTGCCTGTGGATCCAATGACCACAAAGTTGCAGGTTCAACCCCACTTTCTACCATTGTGTTCTTGAGCAAGACTTTTAACCCTCAGTTGCTTAGTGGGGGGCTGTTCCTGTAACTAATGATCGTAAATCTCTCTGGATAAAGGCGTCTGCCAAGTGCCACTTTACCTTTAGTCTTCAGCACACCTGGGTCTGGACACCCAAAACTGCCCCCAGGGATTTATTCCTCAGTACACAGCAATTAACGTCACAGTACAGCCCATCCTCATGCTCTCAGCTTGCACAAGAACATTACCTCGCAGCTGGAAACGGATGTCTTTTTCATAACACTTAATATAAAGTCTGAATCCCCTGTCCCTATAATTTCAGTTTTTGTTCGAAAATCAAAACATATGGCGTGTGTAAAATCTGAAGTGGAATTATAACCAAACCAAAGTTCTTGAATTCTTGATTCACGGTAGATTTCCAGATCCAGAGGGCTTGGAATGTGTAATATGTTGATGTGGGAGGCAGATCACTTTAGCTAGGGTGATGGGGGGGAAAAACAGTGAAATAAACCCTTTTGTAGGAGCAGTAGTTATTACAGTCTCAGTAACTTTACTGTCAGCTGTGGCCATTAGATTAGCTTTTGTGTTCCATCATTGGGTGAGAGGTACTCTTAACTTTCCAGAGTATTTCATCAGCATGGTAATGGAAAGTGGCTGTGATTAACTAAGAGTCTGTATCAGTCAATGTATTCTCAAGGGCTGGAAGTATACCAGTTTTTCTACTGATACTGCAGCTTAGATTTGTCTGGATACACAATTTCCGTACTTCCTCTGTAGTGCTCTATGTAATTTCTAAAAGTTCGGTTACGACACTCATATAGTGCCCAGGGAGCCCTTTATGCAATTCTGCTTCCATAATTAATCGCCAGTGTCTGTCTTTTAGACATATACACTGTTTGGGTCCAGGAGCCTGTGTGCATAGATAGTGAGTAGGTAGCCATTAGAGACACAGCCTTGCTGCTCATCTGTGTATGTCTCTTAATTGCATGTTGCTCAAAGTTTACTTAAGCGTTTAGGGTTCAGTTGAGGCATTTTCTGATATTCTATCCAGTAATTTTGGCCAGGATTGGACTGATCCCGACACTGAGTGTTGAATTAGTACACCCCTAGAACTCATATGCTGTCATCCTTCCCTTGTCATTCAGAGTTCTGTATGCATTTCCTTGTTTTATGGTTTAACCAAATATTATTGTTTTGGTGAGCTGCAATCTGTTGGAATGATTATATGTGTCGGATGAACACATCAATATTTCTTAATTTTTTCAACTTTGTTGACTAATCATTGGAGCTGTACCAAGCATGATTAGCTGCTCTATAGCAATGTGGATAAAACCTCAAATATATGTATCATCAAAATATGTATCATGCTTTTCTAAAGTATTAAATGTATTGTCAGGCCTAAAATGTATATAAAACAAGCCTGTTTTATGCTGGAAATTAACCCTTCTGCTGTATGTATTTGCAGAGGCTTCGTCGGTTTTTATGTGCAA
Organism: Hydrocynus forskahlii; assembly: GCA_037974365.1. Lineage (NCBI taxonomy): Eukaryota > Metazoa > Chordata > Actinopteri > Characiformes > Alestidae > Hydrocynus > Hydrocynus forskahlii. Next base: position 3,848,179 of record JBBPCX010000006.1, read on the forward strand.
AATATGCAACCTTTTCTCGCCCAGTAAGACACTGCTTCTGTCTCATGTCCTTGAGACACACACCAAGGAGGGGGCCAGTGCTGATGACGTCATTATCCCTCTCAAGCCTTTACAGTCTCCACAGACACAGTCTACAGGTAGGCTATTATAAAGCAGTGAAATCAAAGAACCAAAAGGGCTTTCTGTAAAAGGGGGGACTTTGCAGAGGTCTGTAAGCCTGCGTTTAGCTTGTAGTTAATGTTACCTGGATATGAAGCAATTTTTAAAAGCGTAGTATGATTTCCACTGTTAAGAGCCACAAAGTTGAACAAGAATTCTCGTAGGATCTGAACACTAAATAAGGAAATGCATGTTAACATAAATGAATACTCAAGCATTCAGATGTTTCAAGACAGTCCTATTTATTCACTGAATATTCCATTAGCACAAAGTTCTATTAATACGGAAACCTATTTGTTCTTGTAGAGGCTGTTGCCAAAAGAAAACGTGGCAGACCAAAGGGCTCCACTAAAAAGGTCCAAGCAGACAAAACAAGGTCTAGCAAAGTGTCCAGTCTGCCAAAGAAAGAGACATCGAATGTGCCGCCAGAGTCTGTGACTGAGCAACAAAGTGAAGATGACACTGGTTTGGAGTGCAAGAAATGTCAACGCAAGTTCAGCAACAAACGGCAAATTTCCAAGCACATCTGTTTCCCAGGACTCAAGGAAACTGCGGATGAGGATGAGAACCATGGTACGTGCATCCACACAAACGTAGTCAATACATCTGCTACACATATTACCAACAGTACTGTAACTGTGTAGACACTCAGGCTCCCAAACCTTTGCTTTTCAGGCAATAATCCTGATACTGCTAAGACAGTGGATGAAGTAGAAGACATAGAATGCACACCAAAGAAGGCACGAATAATGAGGACAGATAAGATCTCTAGCATAAAGGACTCAGAGTCAAGAAGCTGCACCAAAAATCCCATCGTCAGTGTGGTCCTTGCCGCCCATGAAGCCATTCCTGGTGAGATATCACTGCAACAGTCGTCCGTTAATAAGTGTATAGCTTTACTTTAACTGAAGGTGCTGCTTTGCTATAGGTGCTACAAAAATAGTTCCAATTGAGGCCGCCCCAGCTGAGGCAGTTATCCCACCAGATGCCACTGCAGAATCCCAAGATCCGGTACTGAAGAAGGGTTATCAAGAATATGCCATACAGCAGGCTGCTTACGAGGTGCCACTCAAATCTAACAGGTGCACATTTTAAGTTGTAACAAGATTTGGATGACTCGGCACAATTATTTATAACAATTATTGCCGACAGCTACGTGATAGAATTTACCAAAATGGGATTTTGATGACTTCAGTTGCATACACAATATACTATAAATATTTATTTTTAAAAATGTAATAATAAAATTAGTTATTCTAAATGAAAAACTACAATAAATTGAGTGACACTTCACTACTGCACTGCTACAGATTATATTAATTCCACTGTTGCACAATGTTGCTTATGGGCAACAAAAATAATTAAGCAATTTCTCAAACATTAAAATAATTGATAAGATTATCATAAAATTGTTACAAAATGAGCCTCTTACACCAACAGTTGTGGATCAAATTTTTGAATGGACGATAAAAGTTGATAATAATATAATTACATTTATATTTACGGCATTTAGCTGACGCTCTTATCCAGAGTGATGTACATCAGTGCTCAAGTAATCCACGTCTGTATCTTTGGCCATGTAAACTAAACTTAAGTCAATGATCCACAATTCAACCACGATACTGCATGCTCAGTACACCTAAATAACACCTGTCAAAAAATACTTAAACAACACCTGTCAAAGGAAAGTCGAGAGTCAGTGGTAAGAGTTAGGAAGAGGTTTTTTATTTTATTTTATTTTATTTTTATTTAAATGGTAGTAGTATGCAAGTGCAGTGAGAGAAGTGGGAGACATCATTAGTCACCAAGGTGCTCCTTGAAGAGG
>JBBPCX010000006.1:3879393-3889951 GCA_037974365.1 Hydrocynus forskahlii
TGATAGCTACTGAAGTGACCTGCAGTGGTTTGGTGATGGCCTTAACTAATTTAGGGATTTTATCCTATGTCAAACATTAGGAAGATATAGAAATAAAGGGATCCCTTAAACAGCGTATGTCTTCTAATGGACACCGTATGCCTTCTAAAATATGTGCATAATTTTTTAAAGCGTGGCAGGCTTCACCGCAGTGTGACCACGGGGTGCAGTGTAGTGGTAGCTGTAGCGTTTCGAATTAGTTGGGAAGGCCTGTCTCTCCAAATATAATGGTTCCAGCGCCCATGAGCCACACATATGGTCATTGGTTTTAATGACTTACTTCTTTTTGGCGATTATCTTCATCAGCAGGTCACGACTCTGAGCCGGAGAGGAATGGAACTCGGCTGATCCCAGTTCAGACGGAGTTTTTAGCAAATTCTGCTGTCGCAGAAAAGTCTCCAGTCTTACTTTATTCATCACTGCGGCTATACCGCTGACACATCGATGTAACGAGCTTTTCTGAATATAAACATAACTGTTTAGAGCCAACATTACCGCAACCACCTGCCCCCGTTACCTTCTGCGGCTAACAGCTAACGCGGGCAGACCCAATCTACAAGGCAGACTGAGCTGCAGGGCAACGCAACCGACACCAGATCGCATCGATCTGTCTGTCTTCACACTAAAATAAACCAGCATTAGTGTTCTACCGAGTCAAGATTTTACTTAACACCAGATTTCTCTTTTCTTGTGACTTAATATTACTTCAAAACTTTTATCACAAAACAAATCATAAGAAATGTATTTAATAAGAAATGTTCTATTAATATTTATTATTATTCCTTCTCTGCCAGATCTAATTGTTTCAGTGTGCTTGCATGCAAAATTTTGACCCCCTCTGACATCACGATAATTCAAAATCACCAGAGCACTCCATCCATTGTCATTGCATCCTCTTAATCACCTAGCAACCTGAAGCGACCACCGAGAAACACCCAAGCAACAGGGATACACGGGCTGCACCTCCCTAGAAACCACCTAAGATACCATGGCAACCTGTGAACTGCTTAAGCTGCACGACCACTTTCTTCTTACATGCATAACTGTAAAGCAAAATATTACCCAATAAAACTCGTTTGTACAGGTGTAATACCCATTTACCATCTCAGCATTACATGTAAAACTCTAAAGATGTGTAGGTTTAGTGATCATTTTGGACAGCAAATGAAATGTCAGTACATTTCTCTACAATGAACCATTTCACATTAAAACAATCTGAATAACTATTTTCATCCTATCAAATTATATATCTTCATTTTAAACTTTAGTATATAAATTGAAATCACCAGCTGACCTTTACATTGTGTCAAAATTTCATAATCGTAATCACAATTGACAAAAACACAAATATTCCAAAATTACTTTGAGAGATTTTTTTACTACTGATTCATAGTTTGAAATTTACTTGCCCTGAGATGGTGCAGACTAAATTTTGAGTTTAGCTCCAATTAGGGATGGGTATGTTTTCGATTTTACTGATGGATACATATCAATACAAAAACTAGACATCAAATGCAAAGACGTGAAAACACCCAACTGTTCTAGCTCATTTTAAAATACCTAAGTTGTTTCCTTAGCTTCCTGTATATATAATTAGGGAAGAGTAATCTTTTGCTGGTGTGCAGTTGCCCCGTCCCTCCCACTGATCCAGACCAGCATCAACCACTAGAAAACTCCTGTTAACACTGCATAAATACAGAGCAGCATCATTTGTCCAGGAGCTTATGCACATTTCGGTAGTGACCAGTTTTTGGGTTTTTTTTGTTTTCATGCTACTAAATGTTTTTTTATTTTATTTTATTGTATTCATATTTTAACAATGATTGTACAGTGTCCTTGGGTGACCTGAAAGGTGTCATAAATAAAATGCATTATTATCATTATTATTATTATTATTAGGACCTGGTTCTCGATACCCAGCCCTAGCTATAAGTTTACAGTATTTGTAGTTACACGTTTTTTGTTTGGACATTCCAGGTCATGAGTCTTTTACTGATTTAGAATGAGGACACTGCCCCAATATTAGCCATACATAAAGGTCAGTGTAGTCACACATACCTTCAAATCACCAAATTCTACAGAATACACACACTTTTGCAAAATTAGGCCCGTCATCCACGCAGAGCAAGGAAGCTGTGTCTTCTGACTCAGTATCAAGCTGGAGACACAACCATCAAGCTGGACATCAACACTGTAGAGCACATCTTAAGATGTTTTTGTACTCTTCTAAATTAATTGCAATATCAAAAACAACTCAATCACATTTTCCATATAAAGAAGCCCATCATGGATCCTTAAGGCTCCAGTGTGTTTAAACCGATAGGCTGCCATTTGAAAAGGAGTTGTGGAGAATGACGTGTTGGCTTGATACTGTTACATCTCGAACAAAACTGATGCTTTCAAAGCATGCCATCCCACCACAGTATATGACAACTAAGGTCTCTTGAGTACTTATATACCCCCCTAAAGAAACTTTATTGCATAGTTTGTATACATTTGCTGAACATATGGGGAAAAACAAAATGTACCATGGCCTTTACACAGGCCACATTTTATGTTTTATTTTTTTTCTCCAATATGTTAATTCCAGCAAACAGTATCTGTTAATTAACATTTGCAGAAGTGTGTTCCCTGTAGAGCAGTGGCCACCAACCTTCATCCTGGAACTCCACTTTTCCGTGCTCAACTTCAGTCTGCATCTAACATGCAGTAGCCCAAATTTCCAAAACAAAACTAAAGACTTAAACATCTGTGATTTATGGGGATGCAAATTAAAATTTGGGGTTTTTTTTGGTAATCCATTTCTTTAGGATGGCCTAAAGAACCATACTTAAGTTGCTCAAATACTACCATCCTGAATGCAAAGCCAACATGACAACTTGGACATACAAAAAAAAAATGTGCAAAGCTGAAGTATGTAAAATAAAGACAACTTAATTTTAGTAATCTGTAGCTAGCAGTTAGTTAACATTACACAAAATGTGATCTTTCCTTTGTTGTGCAATAAGATTTGTTCATTTTACTCGAGCAGATTCAGCATTTTCTGGGTATCGGATTTGTGCCGCCTCTGGTATACAATAGACAATAACTGGCACAGAGTGTTTAACAAGGTAACCATGTAATTACTCATCACATTGAAGCCAAAAGCATTGAAATGAACCACTTTAGTAGATAAATATTTCATATGAAATAAAATACATAATGTCATGTTTATAATACACTTTTCAATAACATTGATTATTCCAAGAATATTAATTGTGCCTTACCCTCGTCTTTATCCCAACTAAGATTGGTTCCTGCCTTGCTCATCAACAAGAACCCTTATGCATACATACACAAAATAAGAAAACAAAAATTGTTGCTTTAACAGAACATTAACTGTGTTAAAATCCTAACTCACTTGCTAATTAGTATACCGTTCCGTACACCAGACTCAAAAAAGTACTCAAAAGTAAACTTATTCTCTCATATAGAACTTTCACCGCAGACTTGCCAAAATGCATACAAGCCCTCAAAAAATTCAACTGACATAAAAATGTACAAAAAAGAATCCATACAGTAGGTTTTTTTTTAAGGAATAGCTATCTATGTAAAAAATTACTTTACCATCAGAGATGCAAACTATTTACAAACAGGCTTAAGGAACATCATAAAAGGTACCCAAACAATGACTTCTGTAATTCCTTACCATCCTCTCAAAGACACAAATGCAAAGACTCAGGGTTACTTTGTCAACAGGTAAATCAGGGGTATACTTGTAAATTCCAGTTCAAGGGGGTCCATGTCCTTGTAGTTAAGCATTCCCCCCCCCATTTAGTTAATCAGCAGAGATGCTTGGGCCGAAGTGGCTTAACACCCCAAGGTGAGCATTATGTGAACATCTGGCAATGGTTTAGAGCTAGTTTCAACATGCTTACAGAAATACAATTGAAATTTCTTCACTAATTGACTTCAGATTTGATAACTGGCACCACCTCTGGAATGAGAAGGCTGTGTTTAACCTTATTCACCTCAGTCATGTTGAAGCCAAGTAGTACCATGGTCCTCTTCTTATCCATTGCTTTCATACATCTGGTACGCCTGGAACTAAAGTGAAAGAGAACATCAGCTCTATTCAACCACAAACGTTTAGCGAGTGTTTGTGTTTCGATCCTTGTGGGGTAGGGCTTGTGGTGAAAGTATTTTGTGAGAAATTCTTTCCTCTCGTCAAAAGATCGCATGTCCATTCCTGTTGGGTCCAACACAAGACTGACAGAGGCATTTGAGACACTTCCTCTTCTGCCATTTTTCTCCGTAGTGGCCTCCATCTTTGGCTTTCCGGCTTCTTTCTCCCCCCTCTGTGGTTGGAAGATCCCTTTCTGCTGCATGGAATTCTCAAAATTTCCATTCAAGTAGACAGTCGGGTCGGGATTCAGCTGCCTCTCAGCTTCCTTGACGTTCTTGGGAGCACAGCGGCAACGCTGTACATGAATGGAAATCGTCTTGGGGGTTGACTTTTCAGAATACACCCCAAAACAGTAGATGCACTTGAAGGCAGGAGATTTCAGTATAGCGTGGATTGTGGGCACAATGTGATGCATAGTTTTCAAATGTGCCTCATAGTCTTCAGCGCTTCGGAGCTTCACCTGGCAAAACGGACAGTCAGTGGGCGTGGTTTTCTGTGTAGGTGGGTATACTGCCTTTGCAGAGTGTGGATACATCTTTATGTAGATTTTTTCTTGAGTGCTGGTGATCAGTACAAGGTTGAGTTCCCGGTTGTCCAGCAGATCTTTGGGCACATCTGTGTTCAAGTTAAAAGTGGAAAACACAAGATTGCCTTCATCGTCACAGTTAAGCTTGAACTGCTCTTTGATGAAATCTCTGTTCTTCTTCATTTTCAAACTGTGTTCTTTGTTGGTGTGGTCCATGATCTGCTTGAAGGAGTAGAACATCATAGGACAGAACAGACACTTCAAGCCATGCAGCAAATGCTGAAAAATCCACTGCTCGGTCAGCAAAACGTTGCACCTTAGGCATTTGACAGTATGGTTGCTCTGAATCTTGAGAAATGGAGCAAGAACAGCCAACTCATTTGGTTTAACAGTTTTCCGAAAGGATTGCTTTTGGCTTGAAAATGCTACTTTGGCAGACACTACTGATGTGTTTGGTCGAGAGGTCTCACGAGAATTTCCAACTGAAGGTCCATTATGACTCAAAACTAATGGCGTATTGTTGACTACTTGAACTGTGTTTGGCTGGACTGGTGCAACTGGAACAGGTGCAAGAGTGTAAGTTGGGACTCCATTCACTTTGTTTCCTGTGGGAATGAGTCTAACTGACTGGGGGGCCATGACAGATGATCTAGGATTAGGATGATTAAGATGTAATCTTGGAGTCACAAGCATAGGGGGACGCACACCAATTTTCCCTGGGAGGTTGACCTGAACCCCTGGTGGCAGAAGAACTTGCTGTGCTGCCTGAGCTTGTGGGAGGCTGGGTACTGCCACAGACATGGGTACCTGTTTAGAAGTGTCCTGTGATATACTTGGAACCATCATATTTAGGGGGTTGACGACTGGGGAAGTAGCCAAAGTAGACAAGGCAGGATTAATCCCCGTGGAGTATGGCTGCCGCTGCGTGCTCTCAAGGGTACTCACACTTGTACCAGGTACTAAAGCTGAAGCCTGTTGGGACATGAATATTGGTCTTGCTGCAGGGCACAGAAGAGCAGTGTTGTTGGCTGCCCCTGCAAGAAGCATGGTGCCATTAGATTTAGACTGTGCCAACGTTCCTTTCATTGTCTGGGTCTGCTGTACAAAATTAGGTCTTGCAACCATTAGTGGGTGCGGCATCACTTTCGGTGCCAGGCTCTGGTATTTCTGCTGATCACCAAATTTCTGATTCGGGGCCTTTTCCCGGATGAATGGCATTATATGCCAAAGCAGATCAATATGCTTTTCTGAGCTCAAAATATGATATAGTAGATGCTCTATGGTCTCTGCAGGCAATTTACACTCCTTGCAATAATACTTAGGAGCTGTGAGGAAGGCTTTCTTGTTAGAACCAAGGGCCTTCTTTGCATTTTCTATCTTGTGGCCAAAGTAACGATTCAGCAGTGTAGTATAGTGGTTGACCAAAACATGTTTCTTCATCACATAAAGTAGAGAGTCATGGTACCCACAGTTCAGACATGTATACCTATCATCACCTGTGTCAGAGGGTGTGACAGAGGGTGTGACAGAGGCTGCAACAGAGGCAGCTACAGAGGGTGCAACATCAACAGTTTTTAACAGGCAACTGACAGACTCTGTGAGCTCGTTGGCAGTGGGTGTGTAGGATGGGATGGGGGCAGGGGATGGTGTGCCTTGGATTTTTGTAGTAGTAGTGTGGAAAATTCTGATGTGCTGCTCTGTGACTTCAGGGCGACTGATGAAAGTGCATCTGGGGCAGGCGGAGAGGCAGGCAAGATCAGTCTCCTCCCCATGACACCGCTGAACATGACTTCTGAAGGTGTAGAAGGACCGTGTAGAAAACCAACACAAGCTGCAGCACAGTGCCTCAGTGCGATAATGCCACTGAAGGAAAACCAAGAAAAAAAGAAAAGAAAAGAAAAAACACTTATTACCTAAATGTCTGCATTTCAGTGATGCACAGAGGAGCTGAATCCTTCTGTATTAATCAAATTTCAGTTTAGCCAGTTCTGAATGATTCTCTAGGACTAGGACTCACAAACATTTCCTTTAGTATTATTCATTTCATTTGGTAAATTAAAATAACCACATGGTCTCAGTGAACTTGATTCCAATCCTTCCAAGGAAAGAAGTTATTTATAAATGATAGACAGCTAATCTTTACTGAAAGGGGAAACTGAATAAGAGACAATCTAGATTATCTAAGTGTTCAGCATTACATAAAGAGATATGGAAAGATCCTTATGACCAATTAACCTTACCTTTTTTCTCCTTTTGCCAACACTACCATCTGTGAAGTCAATCCATTCTGTGTTGTTGAAGCTATGCTCACCAGCATCATAAGGTTTGTATCTCTGTTCAAAAAAAATAAATAAAAACAAAGCTCCAGTGGAATGTTTGTTCACACAAAACTTAATTCATTTTTCTACCGCACATTTGCAAGCATGAGTGCTTACCTCTACCAAGTTTCGACAGTCCTCTAATGCGATGTCACACAGAATACTTTTCACCCTTTTCCTTGATCTTCTGAGTTTTGCCACATCTTTCACTGGTACTTGATACATTTTCTTGGTCCTGCAACATATGAAATAGTCAACCTTGATACATTAGGGCAAGCAGAAATGTCAACACATCATTCCAAACAATGACAATTTTACTTTCACAACTTTCCACTAACCACAGATGGTCAATAAGCTATGAAAATGTGTCCAAATATTGCTTCTTTAGTTTTGAACTGGAGCTACACTGCTTAAAAAAAATACTAGAAGCAAAAACCCACTTTTTATAAATATATGCCCAAAACACTTCCCTCAAACCAACTACTCTGATGTGGTTTAGGACACATTGACATGGCTTAATGTTTGGGCTGGTAGTTTCAGACAACAGGAGTGTATTGCCGAAATACAGAATCCAACAGACGTCATGCAGGTATATGGACAGAAAATCTGTAGAGAGGAAAACTGCCACGTTTCACAATTCATCATTTACCCCATTCATCAAGGATGCACTCTGGCATTTTGTTATGTTTTTTTCCATAATGGGAGGAATAGAAAGTACCCAGCTCGTCACTAAACTGTATTACACATCTGATATTTTCTTTTATAAATATTTTGTATTCTTTTCACTGAGGTGTGTGGTGTTAAACATATTGGGAAGGCAATCTACCATCCACATTTGAACAACATCCACATAAAGGGGAGTTGGATTCTGCAGGGAAAGTTTAAATAGTCCCAACTCATGCTGTCTAACAACGGCTGACTTATATGTAACTATACTAACAATACACTTCTAATCCTGCTGTACTCTGCGCCATCTCGATACCATAGACACAACATATGGTATCGAGATGGCGCAATACCACCTGTACCCCTCCGATACTGATACTGAAACATCTGGTCATCACCCAAGACTAATATTGATCCTTAAACACTAAGCTTTGATTCTTTAGTACCATGCTTTTCTTTGCATGCACCAAAACGGTAATTGTGATAAATTACTGGTAAGAAAAGACCAATATCAGAAAATCATTCACTTTAAAAAACCTCTACAAGACAGGTCTATGTAACAACATTTTATTCTAAGCCATTTTGGAGCACAACTAATGCTCAGTTCGTCAGGAAAAGTTTTGATACTGCAGCAATGGCTTATTTCTAGGAGGTCACAAACCAAGTATTATTGTGCAACACCACTATTTTTAACTGAAGCACTTCACTGAAGCATCTAAAAGTAGGCCATCATGCTCAAACTGCTGAAATGCCACATCTCTAACAGGACTGGCACCAGGTCCCAGTCCAACACCTTCTGCTGCCATCACCCTCAGACAGATGATTTGGATATGCCAGCCCTAGAAGGGTATTATACAGTTTTGGGTTCAGCCTGTCAATGAGGAAGACAGCAAGCCACCTGGGTTCCTCCAATCAGAGTAAAGAGAAGGACAAGGGGAGGAGCTTATGCCAGACACTCAAACGATTGGGCCTTCTTTCTGAAGTTGAGGGGGTTGATACTATTTATTTCTGGGGGCCTAATTAATCTACTATTAAATTAAAATAGTGTTAGACTGGAATAATTATAAAACATGAACAAAGTCAAAATCATTTCCCTCTTCTGATTCAATAGTCAAACCTATAATTATGGACATTAAACATTAAATATGTGATAAACAACTCAGGGTACTGTCCTCCCATTTTCCAAACTCCTTCCGAGCCGTTAGCTCGTCGTACAGTGGGCAGATAGTACGAGCGAAAATGTGTCAATTGCGTGTTTGATGTCTTGTAAACAGTGTCTGTGTTTTAATGCAGCAGGTATAACCTCGTTATGACACCCCCGGCCCGCAGGGCTTCTCCAACAAGAGTCTGGCGCGGCCGAAGCAGGAGCCGAGCTCGTAGAAAAACAGGGCTTTCTGGAAGTTTTGGAGCCGACAGATGAGGCACTGAGCCGGTATGTGGACTCCTGGAGGAGGAATGATAGCTCTACCTGTGGCTCTTGGAGGAGGGAGGGTATCGCTCCCTGCGGCTCCTGGAAGAGGAAGGGTAGCTGTACCTGCGGCTCCTGGAGGAGGGGTATCTCTCCTTACGCCTCCTGGAGGAGGGGTATCTCTCCCTGCGGAGCCCGGGCAGAGGGCGTTCTGAGGCGGCTGCGGCTCTTGTTTTCTTCCGGCCTCACTGGAAGGCGCGCGGGCTGGACGAGTGAAGGCGCATCTCCGGCACGAACACCCCACAGCTCTCCCTCGCTCTCCTCGCTCGACCCTGCCGTGCAGGGTGTCTGACTGCCGCGAGAGGTGAAGGAAATCTCGCCCTCTTTTGTCTGCGCCTCAGAGAAACATCGCCTCACTCCTGCTGGAAAACATGGCGGACAGGAAGAAAGGAAGTGACGTCGGTAATTTGCATGCAATACGGCGAGGATTGGCCAATGAGGGGCAGGGGGCGGGGCCCGACTAAGTTGAATAATTGGGGCGTCACCGATCCCTCTTGGTGGGTCAGCATTCTAGCCCTTACCTGTGACCCTCAGGGTCACACCTGGGATCAGAGCATGTGGGTGGGGTGGGGTGGGTGGGGTGTGACTCTCTTCACTGGATGATTGGATTCATTTATTCACTCATTCATTTTCTGTAATCCTTGCTAGGGTCGCGGGTACCCAGAGCCTATCCTGGGGCTTACGGGCACAAGGCAGGGACTCACCCTGGGTGGGGCATCAGCCCACCGCAGGGCACACACACAGTGATTGGATTAATTACTGTGTTAAATGGACACTGATGATCAACCAGTGCATTAGATTATTAACAGTCATAGCTAACAAATCAAATGTGTGACTTTTTTAATGAGTAGTTACTCATTAAAAAAGTCACACATTAGGTTTGTTGTCTTTGACAGTTAATACTATAATGTTGTTGGTGGTAGAATATCACATTCTTGAACACCACTGATCTAGTAACAAGAGTAGCCCCATAGTTATCATAATGACCATAATAATAGCCTTACTCAAGAGCCACGGTCCAGAAAAGCATGCTTTTAAAGGGGAATTCTATTGATTTTTAAAACCCCTGTTGTTTAGTGCTCTGGTGGGAAATGGTGCATTGTAGAGAATTGTACCGTGCTGAGAATTCAAATTACTCAAAACATTTTATTGACAGTATAGCACACACATATACATATATATATGTATATATAGGGAAAGGTTGTGCACGCAAGCGTGTGAGTGTTTCCTCTGTGTGGACACTACAGACCAAAATAAAAAGTATAGAAGAAAGCAGTAAAAATCTTTTTCAACTGTCCTATTTAAGCTCCACCCACTAATGCATTGCTAGGTTGTACAGTACAAGCTTTACAAGAATGCTAGTCAAAATCCCTACA
>JBBPCX010000006.1:3897361-3907789 GCA_037974365.1 Hydrocynus forskahlii
ATATATATAGAGATATATATATATATACATATATATATGTGTATATATATATATATATATATATATATATATATATATATATATATCCACATGAATAACAGGACCCAGGGTTTCCCTGCAGAAGACTGCCCAGAGCATCACATTCCCTCTGCCAGGTTGTTTTCCTCCCATAGCGTATCCTGGTGTCATCTCTTCCCCAGGTAAGCAATACATTTGCATGAGGCCATACGCATGATGTAAAATAAAATGTGATTCATCAGACCAGGCCACTTTCTTCCATTCCTCTGTGTTCCAGTTCTGATGCTCATGTGACTATTGTTGGTACTTTTGGTGGTGGACAGCAAGGGCATCAAAGTCACTCAGATCCTTATACTTGCCCATTTTTCCTACTTCCAACACATCAATATCAAGAACTAACTGTTCACTTGCTGCCTATTACATCCTGCCCCTTGACAGGTGCCAAAGTAATCAGTCTTATTCATTTAACCTGTCAGTGGTTTTATTGTTGTGGCTGATCAGAGTACATATACTTCTATATATGTATATATTTATGTATATTTATATATATATATTTATGTAAATTTGAATGTATCCTGGAGTATTGTTGCAAACTTTTGATCCTGCCCTCTACTGCTACCATAAATTATTCCGCCCTCTACTTACACCTCTACATGCCACCATAAATGACAATGGGCAGTGACTTTTATATCGTTTGAAATAGACAAATTTTGTTTCATACTTAAAGGGAGCATATATAACCCTTTACCGACAAGATTTAGGGCTTCAAACAGTTTTCAAGGCAGCCTAGGACTGTAGATAGCACGTATGATGAGGATAATGTTACCATCATTCAACGCTATGCTAGCCAGTGTGCATGTCTGTTAGCTGAGGTAACGTAACTAACTAGAACTGAAACTTAAAATTTTCTCCCAAGCTTTTTACCCCTCAAATAATTGTATTAGTAGTAGTTTGAAAAGATGTGGTGGCACTTCACAAGAGTAGTCTTCATCGCCCCAGTGTTGGTGGTACCATGTGACAGGGGAGGGCTAGCCAGTAACTGAAACTGGAAATGACTAAACTGGGAAAAATGCAATAAATGGACAAAAAGATAGTTAAAAAAAACAAACATTCTGGCACAAATTTGCAATGTTTATCCACACAAATATCATAAAACATGACATTTGTGGGCAGGGCATGTGTAGGTAATTTGTGTCAATTTAAATGAAGTAGTTTGATATGTGCATCACAAAGTAATAACAATTCCATCCTCCTCCATTGCCCCCTGAGGCACCATGAGGCTTCGCCGTATATCTGGGCTCAACATGTTCATGATATCACTGGTGCTGGAGGTGATCTGCCTGAATGCAGGGCTGCTTCCGTAGTGAGGCTTGTGGGCCATTTCTCGGTGCAGGGGGGAGCTGGGCTCAGGAAGGGCCATAAGATTTAGGCAGGGCTGTGAGCGACAGTAAGCTGGAGAGCAGTGCTGTCCAAGGCACTGGTAGCGATCATGAGCACTGTGGCCAGAAGACTTCGATGCACCTGAAGTGTTGGAGCGCTGGGATGAATGTTTGACGGCTCTCTCAACAACCACATCAGAATCCTCATCACTTTCATAGCCATTGCTTGTCCTGTACTTCTTATGGGCTCCCATAATCATAGGTAATCCTGGGAAACTTACAGCCCCATTACCTTCAAGAAGATGTCTCGGGTTAGGGGAAGTACAGTTGTAACTCTTTACATTATTGCGTTGGTTTGCTGGTTTCACTGTGATGATCAGGTTGTGGCTGTTAGCAATCATCATGTCTGTCACTTGATCCAAAGACTTGCCCATCACATCAATGCCATTAACCTCCAAGACCTGGTCATTAATGGCCAGAAGTCCGGTACAGGCAGCCAATCCTCCACGAATCATCCTCGAGATGAAGATGCCTGGAACCTTCTCCAGACCATGGGAAGTGACCCTGACCGTAATTCCATCACGGATGTAGAGGCCTAGAGGTCTATCCGAGCCCTGGCTGTACAGACGAACTCTTCGGTGGGATTCTGGCAAGATGTCCACATCGATTATGGATGAGATTGGGCGAAAATTCTGCGGCAGGCCAATTTGAATGTGTGGTCTTCTGCGGCTGAAGCCAGCACGTGCTGCTGCTGTGGATTTCTTTCGCCTTGTCACGCCGTCTGTGCTGTCAATGGACTGGTCAGTTTCCTCTGTAAAACACCAAAGTTTAAAAAGAACCAAGCCATCCTTTACTTAGTGCGATTAGAATTACTTATTAACACATTAATATACATTAACAAGCCACTTAGGTGCACCTACTATATATCTACACTCATTGTCCATTTTATCAGCTCCACTGACCATTTAGATGCATTTTCTAGTTTACAATTACAGGCTGTAGTTCATATGTTTCTCTGCAACACTTGTTAGCATTCTTTACCCCATTCCTTAACGGATAGTAGTCACACAGCAGGTATTATTTGCCCATTCTCAGCACAGCAGTGACAATGACATGGTGTGTGTATGTCCTGCAGCACAGAGAGGATCACACAAAGCAGCACTACTGGAGTTTAAAAACACTGTTCACTTGCTGTACACATCTAACCTGTTGGTCCAATGTGTAAAGTTATTGGAGATTTAATGATTCAGCTATACACTGTAGACAGGCAGCCACTTTTTGCCTATAAAACTGTAGCACTTTGAGATGGAGCTAGGGAGGGTTTTTTCTTTCTTACACCAGTAAAAAGTCAGTTTCAATGGTTTAATGGAACACTGGTGGGGATGGGCCCATCTCCACTTCCTACTCCACCATCTTCCGTAGTCACACACTACATCCTGCCTCGGTTTAGGCTGAAAGGTTCAATAGCTTTATTTGGGATTTTTTTTGTTTTAATTTTCCCAATTTTCTCCCCCAATTTACACATGTCCATTCATGCCTACAATCACATGATACCATAAAGTGAAGGCTAGCATATGTGGCAACACATTTTTCAAGCTGATACTAATACAGCTCAACATAGTTAGAGATCACAAACTGCCAAGTGTGTTACGTTAGCAAGCACTGCCAGCTAGCTTTGCACTGATTTATGGGGGGAGAGGAACCACCCTCTTACCCACCCAGAAAGGGCCAACTGCACTCTCTTGGACTCCTGGACACTGATGTCTGCGGCATTACCGTGGATCGACTATGTGACCTTCCAATGATAGGGTCAACACAATTACACCTCTCAGGAGCTGCGTGCTTTTCATTATTATAAATCTAATAATGCAATTAACACAATCTGGCATGCAAGCCATGTTGAGCATTGAAGCCTCAAGTCTGAAACGAATAGATGGCAAAAATGAGCTATACAGCTAAGATATATATGAAGTACAGAATTGCAATTCTGATCAGAAAAGTGGCAAATCACTCTGCCCTAGCATCTCCACACATTTGCATGTTCACCCCCATAATGAGCATTTTTTAATGTGCTGAGAGCTGGAGAAAGCAGCATACACACAATACCCAGCAAAACGTGTCGACGTGTAACAATCTCATGACCTTTTGAGCTAAACGTAAAAATATCTGAAATCAATAACATCAATCAATGCCCTTTCTTATAATGAGTAATGAGGAGATTTCAAATGCAAGGGTGGAGTGAAGACATCTCCACGTGTGCTTCTCATATAAACCACAATTTACAAAGATAACTGTAGTGGATCATTCACCAATAAATTGATGCTCATTTAACATTGTCTTTATAGGAAATTCAGTATGATAAACATGCAGGACAAGTGTTTCAAACCACACTAAGTCCTAAACCACACTAACAAATCTGCACCTCCTTAATGAACAGCTGGATATGGTTTGAGAGGATGTCTGGTAGTGGATTTTTATGGAAACTATTTGGGTGACTACCGAATTGCCTTTTAGCTCCAGACCCAAACTTTACAAGCCAAACCTGGCTTACATTTGAGATTTATAGAAATATGATGTTTTTTTTTTTTGCTTTTACACTTCAATGAGGCACTATTGAAACAACACCACAAGGCCAGTACAACATGGCTAGAAAACTTTGCCATGCAAATAAACCCACCCCAAAGAACCAAGAAGCAATTATACTGAAGTACACATAATTCCTTACTAGATAAATTGCTTCCTATTCCGGACAGAAAAGCAGAGAGCAAAAACAACCTGATGGACAAGCTGATAAGCCGTAACACACAGCAGTAAACAGAGTAAGTTAGGGTCATACTTTCATTTCTAGTAGCATTCTAATATGTATTTTACTTTGACTACAAGAATTATAACTACAAGACTACAAGAATTATTATATTTTTAAGATATAAATTATTATTTGCATGTTAGAAAAAGGAAACTTTTACTGTCCAGTTAAACAGTTTTTAACTATAGCTTTAGTGTGACTTTTTCACTGTATGTACATCCTTAATCCTTAGTTCCTAGTTTGTCTTGTTATGAAAAGCCGTATATAGTTTGTTTTTATCCTATAAATTCGATTTTTATTCAGTATTTTTTAATCCTGATAAATCACCAGAATTGGTCAGTTCCTAATGTAACCAACAACAGCACTAAATGCATTAAACTGAAGTGTGTGTGCCTAAAAGCATAAAAACCCTGATTAGTTGACAAAGTAATTGCTCAGTTACCACTAGAATCGACAGCGGCACACTGACTGAGCTGCTTGATACCTTACTTAAGTTCAACTCATGTTCATATTGCCAGCAGAATTAAACGTCTTTGCATTCCATGTTATTGTGTTTTCAGAGACTTTTGTTCTGAACGGTTGAATTCTGTCAGAGAAAACCTTGTATGTCCAAAACTTTGCATGGGGACAAAAACCTTCTAAACTTTCCATTTAAGTTTTTGTAAAAAGATTATTATAATTTGTTATTTTAGATCATGTCTGTTGTTCCATTCACAATAAACTTTGACACAATGTAAAGGGCAACTGATATCTTCAGAGTATGAAATAAAATACATTTTAATGTTATGAAAAGCCGTATATAGTTTGTTTTTATCCTATGAAGCCGATTTTTATTCAGTATTTTTAAAATCCTGATAAATCACCAGAATTGGTCAGTAATTAATATAACTAACAACAGCACTAAATGCATTAAACTGAAGTGTGTGTGTGTCTAAAAGCATAAAAACCATGATTAGTTGAAAAATTAACTGCTCAGTTACCACTTGAATCGACAGCGGCAGACTGAGCAAGCTGCTTGATACCTTGCTGCTGAATGAAGATGCGCAGTAGCAGATGCACTGTAGACACAGCCTTGCAGAAGTTTTCATCATTATTGATGGGCAGGAGTTCTCCATGGACGTCGGCATAGCTGATGAAAACGTCTGTATGACACAAGTGGTGTAAGCACTGGAGAAGCTGGAGGAAGTCCTTAAACGTCCCGGGCTCACAGCGACTGAGCGAAAACCTCCTAAATTCTGCGCCAAACTTTGGGAGAAGCAGTGAAGGTGAACAGATGTTGCAATAGGATCTGAATGCTAGAACTCTTAGAAGCCACTGATTTAAAACATACTCGTTGGCCTAAATGCCAAATGCTCTGCGTGGTACGGAGGCATATCACAGATATATCAGAAAGACATAAGACTGAAAAGGGTCTTATCATGTAAACTTACCTTGCTTTTGACCTCCACCACTGTGCAGTAGGGCAAAGACATGGATTTGCTGCAACTCTGGATCATGTCCTTTGGTTATCAGACTTTACTGTGAGTTTCTGGTTCTTTCCTGTGAGAGTGAACTGTTACTAACTTGGGCTGTGCTTGAATGGACGGAAAACCAGGGCTGAGGGTCTGTCAGAGGCACTAAGGAGGAGCTCAACACAAACACAATGGCATCACTTCCCCCGCCATTAACTCCCAGTGCTCATCCAGAGGACCTCTAGCCCCACTTCCCCCCAAGCCAGCGTCTGCTCTAAAACCATCCCACCAAAACAGATTGCTGGAATAGAAAAAAAAAAACTGTAGCCATCTCTGGGTCTCCTGCAAACATACATGCTCACATCCCTACAGTGGAGCCACAGTAGCCACAGAGCAATGTTTTCCGTTTTTAAATCTCATTCTGGTGATGCATTTTGAAGATGGGAGGATTTTTAAGTGCTTTTGGGAAGATACATGATTTTTTTTCCCCACCAGGAAGAGGAGAAGGAGCCCAGATACCACATATGTATTTATAAGATTGCATATTAGTGTCCATGCTGGCAGCCAGGATGTCTATCACTGTAGGGAAAATCCCAATGATTGTATAATGTATTTGCATGATGCACGCTGGATATTGTAGTGCAGTAACACCGATGGATGGAGTGTTAAAATGTGTCCAGTGATTCTGAGGCAATGATGCAATGATGCACAGAGTATTACATAAAACACTAGTTTTAGCAAGAGTGTTCTTACTGACTATTTTTCAATATATTTAGCTGTGCGTAGGTTTGGGCATATTCATACAAAAAGATTTATTCACAGGTTTTCAGTAATAAGTCTGAGGGTGGTAATAGCAATTTCTGTACCTTAATCTTCCTTTTCTTGAACTAGTTTAAGGTTGATTTTCATGCAAGAAAATTAAAACAAGACGATGTTCATGTTTTGAAACATGGTCTTATTGAAATATCCAACCCTTTTTCTTTTTCAGTTTCTTCACTGTGGGGCATTAGCTTCCAATATGTGTTATTTAACAGCCAGACCTACCTCTGGTTCATGTAAGTGTTGCATATATTTAATTCAGGGCAGTTGCATTGAGATGATTCTTCCATGTGCAGCAAAACTGTACAGCAGGCCAGTGCATCATTATTTCTGTGCCTGCCAAATCTTCCTGTAGGCCCTTGGCAGTTATGAGGGGGTTTGCTTTGTGTATGTGACCAGGCTGCAAGCTGTTTTCTTAGGGATTGTTCTTCGTCTTCCAGATCTTGTCTTGACGCCTAAATCTTTCATTTTGAACAAATGGTCAGGAAGTCTTTAAATATCCAGTTTCAACAGTCAACGACTTGAAGATTTGAGATTTGAAGGGTAACATCGTTTACTGTGCTCTAAAATCGTCAGCAACTGGTTTGAATTACGGCCTAATGAGTCAAATATGCTCAAAAAGCTTTCAAAAAATTGCCTCAAAGCGTGCCCAGACTTTTGTACACACTTTACATTTTCTCTATTTTTTGTTCTTGGTAGATGTTCAATAACACCACATAGAATTTACCATGGTTGCCCAATTGTACTATGGATATGGAACTCCACACCTATTCTTGTCCACTCTAAATAATGAGAATATATAAACTTAATAATGACAGAACAATATAGATTTATTGTATGAACTTGGAGATAAAATGTTTTTTTTTCCAATTTTACTTTTTATTTAAAAGTCAACCTGAAACTGACCTTCTTGAACCTGTTTGCTCCTATCATTATTTAAAAAGACAAATTTCTTGTGCTCCTGTAATCTTGCTTGAAAACATAATGACATTTTCCCATCTCTAAAATGTCTTCTGATCATTACATTCAATTCATTATGAAACAATTAGTTTCTTGTAATTATAACATAGCAAATGTGATTTTTCTAAAGTATTCATAGAGATTTAAATGTCTTTTTCTATTAATCTTGTGATGATTTAGTGTAGCTAAGGAGGAAGATAGATGGGTGTGGCCTATATCTTCACTTCATTAGGAGGCTGTTCCCCATTTAACACTGCCAGGGCGTTGGTCACCATTCTCTCCACCATCAGCTGGGTTGTCTCCACTGTGTGTGTCCCCAAATGAGGCAGTACTATCACATTTGGAAAAGACAGTAAAGGGTGGTCTCTGTAACAATAATCATCATAATCAGTGACAATAGGACTGGATCAAGTGCTGTATTCACATATACACCACCTGCCAACTGATACAATGTTTTGACTGAAGAAATCTAGCAATGCACCAGAATATCAATATAATTCTTTCAGCAAACAGTGGCAAAAACAGCACTTTAGGTTTCTTTAATAAGAAAAGACTGTTTCTATTTATTTTTAGTTTATTCAGATCTACAACAATGTTTAACTTTAGAAATAATTTTATTGTTGATATAATGTTGCTGTCATATCAAAAGCTCACAACACCTTTTTCATGAAAAAGATCTTTCATGAAACCCCAAAAAGGCACAAATTTTCTTGTATTTATACAAGTTTCATTTATGATGTTTTATGTTCATAGTCATATTTCCTTTAATGTTCATTATCAGTCAGTCTAAATGAACTAGATTTAAAAAGGCTGTTTGTAATATACTGTGCCTTTAAGATTGATTATATGTAAATGACTCGGCACTGACTGGCTTTGTGCATCATTCAAAAAGCAGCCCAGGCTGAAACACTCCATCTACATTTTTCATGAATAGGTGGGGCTAAAATGCTGTATTTTGAGTAGGACATAGGAGTAAATCACAAAAACACTAAATTCAGATTTAAAAAGTAAAATACAAGAAAATGCAGAACATGGGCCTCTTAACCTATTTAAAGGTAGTAACTGCCGTTCACTTGGTGAATGATTCATAATTATTGTGCCCATAGAAGTGGTTGAAATGTCACCTTTACAGAGATGCTAGGTTTTTATTTTGGTTTTCTGCACAGCATGTCCTGCATTTTAAAAACTGTAGTGGAATGTTTATTTTAACTTACCTTGGAAGAGGTTCTGGGTATGTCACATCCAAAGCTGCAGCTTTTATGACTTTCCTTTGGAGGGCATCTACCAGAGCATCCTGATCAACAACCAAGCCTTAAACAGAAATACAGGATACTCTCATAATTCCACATTGTTCATTACTTTCTAATAAAATATATTACTACTTACAATGACATTTTCAGACAAATTGTAATCATATGGATGCAACATAAGACTGAAACGCATTCCCGTATTTGATAGGCATCATGAAAGATCAGGTCAGTTCACAATGTTAGGCAATTACACTGATTTCCTATCTTTTTCTTATACTTAATTTTTATTCCACGAGGTCTTCTTATGAGAAGAAAATGGCCTAATGAATTTTTACTTGACCATTTTCAACCCTACTGTTTTTGTTACTGTACCTTTAAAATTGATATAGGCAAATGAGCTCTGTTTTGATTGACTTCCTTCATTGGAAAATAGTCTGGGCTGAAACACCTGTTTTAACTTCAGTATGAAAGGGGAGGGCTAAGTGGCTGTAGGCTGAATTGGTGGCTATTTGTGAATTAGTTCCTTTGGTGACAGCACAAAAACTTAAAAACAGGAATTCAAAATGGGATGATTTTGCAACTTGGTTTCCATTTAAGGACTGGCAAAACAATATATGCTTTGATACATGCTTCAACATTTAAATACATCATCAGACTCATTTCAATTGAAAATGTGATTTTCCAAAATATGATATTAAGTCTTTCAGATTAAGTCTTTCAGAAGGGTCAAATGTACCATTCCAGAGAAATGTACTCAGAATTGTTCACAGTAATCATGATAGGAATTAGACGTCAGAAGTGTTTTTTGTCTCTAAAAGCTACTTCAAGGATAGTTATGACATGAAATGGCAATAAATACACTGTACTGAAGCTGAAGGCACCATTTTAAACATTTGACATACGATTTTGACCTTGATCAATTCATGTGGGTTTTTGTAAGGCTAACTTGTAC
Organism: Hydrocynus forskahlii; assembly: GCA_037974365.1. Classification (NCBI taxonomy): domain Eukaryota; kingdom Metazoa; phylum Chordata; class Actinopteri; order Characiformes; family Alestidae; genus Hydrocynus; species Hydrocynus forskahlii. Next base: position 3,906,997 of record JBBPCX010000006.1, read on the forward strand.
CCGAAGAAACATACTTTTTTTTTAGATGTTACCATTATTAACATTACATAAAACACAGAAGACTTTTTTGGATAGTAAATAAACTGGCTACAATTATGTTAGACATTACAAAAAAAAAAAGCAGTGAAAATATTTTAGATAAATAACACATTTTATATTCGGACTCTATTATGAATAAGGAAGTAATGAGCCAAACTTCAAACTAAAAGTCCTGGCCACATGACAATGACAATGCCTGGCAAGTTCTACCAGGCCACTAACCCAGTAGAATCATTGGTGTCCTGAGGATGGTCTACTACCCAATTATACCAGTTGTCTGATGGTGGTCTCTTTCTGGTAGACATTAGTAGAAGCTGGTAAATTGAGCAGCAACAAAATTGGAAAGGGAATTGGATAACTTAAATATGTCATTTTTGAATACTGGAATATAAAAAGCCCTTTACCTCTACTTATGTTAATGAAGGTGCCGCTGGGTTTCATCATGGAGAGTTCTTTAGCACCAATTAGCTTCTTTGTTTGAGGAGACAAATTAACCACCACCATAACAAAGTCTGACTTCTGTAGCAGCTCCTCCATCTTCTGACAATAGACAGCTCCCACTGCTAACTCCTCCTCCTCCTTCCTAAAAAGCACAGTGAAATTAAATAAATAGAGCACCATACTAAGTCAAAGATAAAGCCTATGCATATTATACATTTTATTCAGTATAGACTACATACAGTTGTGCTCATAAGTTTACATACTCTGGCAGAATTTATGATTTCTTAACCATTTTTCAGAGAATATGAATGAT